>CM070042.1:45378265-45413535 GCA_036250615.1 Ptychadena robeensis | reverse complement strand
TATCACTTTTGGTACAGAAATCTGCACCTCAGTGAACCGCCAGGGAGGTTAAGATTAGGTATCACTGCACTGGAAACAATAATCCCATGATCAGCACATGATAAAATAATATTTTTAATTCTTTAGAATGTATTTTAAAATATTTGACATAGAGTGAGGGAAAGAAGTACCGGTATTTAATTCCCTGCTGATTAAGTATGTTTGCCCTTACCAGTCCTTGTGGGAGGTTTATTGTAGTTGTGAGAGCTAGAATTAAAAACAAACCTCACAAACCCAGTGCACATTCATGTGCATTACAATGAGTAAAATAACTATTTGTTCCCCAATCAACTAGCAAAATGTCAGGCTCCCGTGTGTCTTCACTTTTTAATGGTCTGGGATTAGAAGTAACCTCTATAAGAGATGGGAGTGTTATTTTTCCCTACTTGTTACAGTACCTGCATAAAAGACAACTGTCCACACAATCAATCAGATTCAAAACTGGCTACCATGGCCAAGACCAAACAGCTGTGCAAGAATGTCAGGGACAAGTCTGTAAACCTACACAAGGCTTGACTGACCTGAAAAACCATTGGCAGGATCATTTGCAAACGGAAGAAACACAAAATAACTGCCACTCTCCCTTGATTATAGGGGGGGTTCTTGTCAATGATCTTAGTGCAGCTGGGCCCATAGTCACCTAGAAAACAATTAATTGCACACTATGTCATAAAGAACTGAAATCTTGCAGCACCGATTAGGTCCCCCTGCTTAAAACAGCACATGTACAGGGCTATCTGCAATTTGAAAATGAACGTATTAAGCCCCCCAAACGTGGGTCGATACCCATTGTTAGATGAAAGATCGAGCGGTACGTTGACATCGCCATGTCCCGCTTAATCATTCAGCGAATCTATGCTCACCACTTTTCCTGTTCGACCTTCATTTCTTCGAGCGGGATCAATCGAAAAAAAAAAGGGTCGCTGAGTTCGATTTCCCGAATGATCGCCACAAACACACAGATCGATCAATCATTCAGAGAATAAAATGGGAATCGACCTGTGTATGGGGAGCTTTAGAGAAGAACTGAGTGAAGTGTTATAGTCAGATGAGGCCAAAAAAAGGTTTTTGGCCTTAATTTTGTCAATGACTCCAAGATCACCATTCCAACAATCAAACACAGAGATGGGCTCATTATACTTTGATGGTGTTTCCCTGTGAACAAGACACTTTCAATTGATTGAAATCTTGGGTGTAAACACTTCTTTCCATCAGCCTGGGTATTAAAAATGATAATGACTCAAAACACTTGGCCAAGGCAAAATAGTGACTCAAGAAGTAGCACGTTAAGATCCTAGAGTGGCCAGTCTGAAGACCTTAATACCATACAAAATCTATGGAGTGATCTAAAGAATTGAGTTAGCAAATATCAGCCTTGAAACATTACTGATTTGAGAGGATCCCCAAAGAGGAAGGAAAAAAATCCCTCCTGAGATGGGTGCCAACCTAGTGGCCAACTACAAGAAATGTCTGACCTCTGTGATTGCTAACAAAGTTATCTTTTGCAAAGCGATTAAATACTTATTGCTAATTGAAATGCAAATCGTTACCTGTCTTTTTGTGCACTGGGTTTGTTTTTTTGTTATTCTGGCTCTCCCAACTACAATAAACCTAGCATTGCAATTATAGACTGACCATTTCTTTGTCAGGACCTACAAAATCAGCAGGGTATCAAATACCTATTTCCTTGTAGTGGAACAGTATACGGGTTAAGGTTGGTGTTGATGGGGGCTTGTTTGACAACCCATGTCAGGAATATCTATCAAATATGCATTTTACTAAAACGTTAGTATATGATTCTGCCATACTGATGATAATGGGCTACAAGGTTCTTGGGAATAAATCATCAGTAAGAACAAGCAGATCCATGCTGAACTAGCAAGGGGAACTCTTGCAGCAAGGGAGACAAGTGATCTTATTATCTATTATTTATCAAGAACCAACATATTAGCAGCACTATACCATAAATAAGATGCATAGAAGACAAATAAACATACCGTATATATTAGAGTATAAGCCAAACGAATATAAGCCAAGGTACCTAATTTTATCTAAAAAACTGGACAAACTTAAGTATAAAGCCTGCCATACACACACTGATCAGCGGCCGATTTTGCCGCCGACCGACTGCCGCGAGCGCTCACGCCCGTCGGTCGGCGGCAAAATCGGCTGCCAATCGGGGGTGCCCACATGGGGCGACAGATTCCTGTCGCCCCACAGCTCGGCCGGCCAGAGAACGGACATGTCCGATGTTCTTTGGCCGATGCAGGCCGATGCCATTAACCTCAATGAAGACCGGTGTCTTCATTGAAGGTAATGGCCGGCACACAAAGGGTGCCCGCCGATGCTTCCAGCTCGTAATAGCAGCGTGATGACGTCATCACGCTGCTATTCTGGACTGATCTGAACAGGTCTGTCGGCACCTACTTGGTAAGTGTATGGCAGGCTTAAGCCGAGGGAGGGGAATGCAAGGTCACATAGTGGAGTTTTCTAATTAGAATTCCACCATCTCCAACAATAGGTCCACTAGATCGCGCTGCAAAGTTTGTTTACATTTCACCAGCTGATCCCAGGAACACCATTGATGGAATACCAAATACACATCGGACCACCCTCAGAGGTTGCCGGTGCCTGCAGGGAGACCAGCAAACACCCGGACAGGTAAGTGGGACCCTAATTGAGTATAAGCAGAGGGGGCTTTTTCAGCAGCATACTCGGCTTATACTCAAGTAAATATGAAGTACAAACTACAAACCACAGAAGGTAAAGGAGACACCGCCTGATGGAGCTTAGAGTTAAAAGGTAGGTTCTCCCACTGGACCTGCTTCTGACAAAGGCTGCTCCACTGGTAACTATATAAGGTTTGGTGTCTAACAATCTTTGAACAAGAAATTGATCTGTGTATGGCCACTGTAAGACAGTAAGTGGCTACTAAAGCAGCCCATACACATGTCAGATTTTCAATCAATCAACTTAAAACAATAAATTTTTAAGTCTGTATAAAATTGTATGTCGATTGTATCATGCCCCATATGTAGTACAAGATTTTTGATCGATTTTTGATCGATTTTTTTTTCACTCGACATAATAATCGATCCAAAATAGTCCGATTGAAATTTCAATCAGAAGTGAGGTAGAATAGGTAGAAAAAAAATCGATCAAAAATTGGTTGACCACACTTTTCAATCCAATTTTCAATCGACCGATCAAAATTTACCATTCAGTCCGATCAAAAAACGACTGAATTTTCACTCAATTTTGATCGGATTAAGTCAATTTAACCAGGTGGGCAAAACTCAATTCTCAATCAATCGATTAAAAAATTTATCGTTTTAAGTCGATTGATTGAAAATCTGACCTGTGTATGGGCTGCTTAACTGCAAAGAAAAAAGTTAACATTTTGATAAAACAATGAGAATTGTTTAGACTCACAATACTTTATCTACATGTCACCCAGTCTGAGATGAAATCTCATTTAACACTATCAGCAAAACTGTATTGCACATTATTTCCCACTACTACAACTTAATGCAGCTGGCAGTACACACCTTCCTCGGTAGTCAGGGCCCAGCTCCAGACACAGATCAGCTGAGGACAGGAGTGGCTTCAGAAAGCCTCCTCTCTATATCTCACGCAGACTCCGTCGGCATAGCTAAGTTATTTCTCATCAGCTTGTGGTTAGTGCTGGAAAAAATGCTCTCCAGACTTTAATCGTCCACATTTATACTTCTAATGACAGACACCCAAATCTTCTGCTCTAGCAACGTGAAATTATAGCTGTTACAAGACATTACATTTCTCTTCCAAAATATTAGAGCAATGAGCCTTGGATTCCTAGAAGGGCGGGAGCTTTGGTGACTGTCTCTGTGCCAGGGCTGTTCAGCTGGTTTTTCCTTGCTTGGGATAATGGGGGGATTACAGAGATGACATGACCAGAGCTGTCAGTACCAGATCTGAGGAAAGTTTGAGCTTTTTGTTGGATTGTGATAACAAAACTTCCAGTGAACTGTGCAGAATTTTTAAAGGTGAAAGTGCCTCTTCACTAAATAACTGACCTATAGCTAAGCTATGGAATAGTGAAAGCAAACTAGTTCCGACCTTTGCGAAATGCTGCAACTTTAGTATTTAGCTAGGACGAGGACTGTATTTGTATTACTATGTTAGAGGTTATTTATTTGTGTACGATTTCTTATCTTTTCTTGTCACGTTCTAGAATATCATCATAACTGTCCAAACCCTGAATTGCTGACAGGATCCTTGGCATTCCAGCTTGTTTGTGGTAGCTTGTTTGTGGTAGGGTCTTTGGCGGGTGATTCTTTTGGGGGCATCTGCGGTCCTTGGTAAAAGGTCTACCTGTCTTGCTGCATTTTATACCCAATTGATTTAACTTCTATACATGTTTTGTCACCTGGGCACTTTTTAAACCGACCTTTTGAAGAACTGTACCTAGGGATTCATTAATTTTATTATCTTTCTCTCCCAGAACCAAGTAAGGATTTCTACTAAGGGAAACCCCTAAGATAGAGAAGATCTGGGAAAAAGCTTTAAGCACCAATGGAACTTACAGGGTTGGTTCAAGGACACACGACCTACTCACAGTAAAGCTAGCCATACACGGCACGGATTCCCTGGCTGATTGATTCAGCACCCGATGGATTCCGGCGATTCCGCCGGCATCCACAGGTGAGAACGATCAGCCAATCAGGGAATCCGATCGTGGCAGCCCACCTTGTACGGCCGGATCCGGGAGGGATCTGTGTCCGATGGATCGCCTCCCTGACCGCAACGCCCCCTGATCAGAGCAGAATCGGACCCGAAAAGACCAACAGGTTGGTTCTTCCTCGGATCCGATTCTGTGCCCCTGATCCATCGGGTGCGATCGGACGGGCAAGGTGGGCTGCAGGGGATTCCGGCACGATGGATCCGCGTGCACGCGCCCGGAATCCATCGCGCCGGAATCCGGCACGAATCCGCGCCGTGTATGGCAGCCTTAAAACATAAACATGGGTTTGTAAAGGCTCTGGACAAAAACAACAAAGGTGTCATGTGAGGTACAAGGCTGGTGTTGTGGCATGTAGATGCATGTAGAAAATTTTCCAAAGTGCTATATGCTGGCATCAGGTTAAATATTCAGGTACCCTAGACCCCATTCAACTATATAGGCACCAACACCACAGATGCTTTTTAACCCAGGTTGTTGGCAGTGTTTTCTTTTAGGGGCACAACTGGCATACCAGGCGAAAATCCATTAAGAGGAAAATAAACCCCTAGATTCTGGAATAATTGTAACCTTAACAGACCAGTTATCCGAAAACTGGATGTAAAGGTAACAGTAAAAGGTAGTGTGATTGACTGAGCTTCCTATTGGCTGCCCACAACTAGTGATGTCTGAACATGGAATGCTGGTTTTCGTGGACCGCAACTACAGGCATAGGCCCCCCCAAAGCATACCAGACCCCCCTGCTGACATAGGGTGGGGTAAGCTCTGGAAAAGTGTGACCACAAACGACATGTGGTCCCCCCTCGAGAGCTTACCAGACCCCTTTTGGCAAGCCTGGAAGGACAAAAAGGTGGGCACCTCCCTGTCCTACCAGGCCCCATGTCCCACTTTTGTTAAGGTAAGTGACTCCTTTCCCCACAACAATGCCCAGGCATTGTGGGGCTGCAGGTAGGGTCTCATTGAGTATCCCGCTCCCCACCCTATTGAATGAGTACAGAGGTCCCAATTGGGTTTGAAAGTAAAGTCCTTGTAATAAGACGAGACACAGAGAAAACATTGTTTTATTAAAAGTTTTACCATTCAACATAATTACCTAAACAGTGTATACTCCAACATTGTAAGTCCTCCTCTTCCCACAAAGGGTCAAGTGTCCCACGAAGTTGGGGTCTCTTCCCTGAAATTGTGTCCCTCGAAGTTTGGTGTCTAAAGTGTAAATAAAAATCCCTCTTTTTTTATTTGATTGGGGTGGGGGTTCACTCCGGTGTGACAAATACGTAATTGGTTGAACAGCACCATCTGACTGTGGGGTGAGGGGTCAAACTTTGCCTCCATGCTATGTATGGGAAGCAGATCAAACATTGGGGGAGTTCACCCACAATGTATAGGCCAGGGCCTTCATCTAATTTTAACACTATAATTTCTGCTTCTGTTGACTGGAAATGCTTAAGAATTAAGGTAATCTTGAGGCTAGGTTCACACTTGTATGTATGTAAACATGTTGTTTTTCGGGCTCTAATAGTAAGAATTTGTTTAGCCTTAAGAAGGTAAGTTTATAAATTTGACTGCTGGAGCTAGACACAGCTAGATTGTTTTCTTCTTTAGTATCTATAAACAACTAAATATTACATTGGGTGGAATAATTATGACATAATAAGACTAATGAAAATTAAGTTTGAATTGGTTGCTTTTGTACTCTGTATTTTGCTGGAGCTTAATTTCCACCCCCTTCTTTGTCTTGCTCTACAAGGTTGGAGTATTGTTTTTAGATGCTCTAATGCCATACTAATAAGTGTATTGTGTAACACACGCTCAAATGGTATATTAAATGCCGCATAATAACCTCAGCCTCATGACTCTTTGTAACATGAAATAAAGGTTTGTACAGAGCCAAGAGCCAAAACCTTCTCATTGTGCCGCAGGGGGATCCCTGTCACTTTTCTGAGTCTTCAGTAAATCGCAGGTGTTACAGCCGGCCCTGCTAAAAGGCATCCTGACACAGATAATTGATGGGAGAATATTTTTTTTTATTATTATTGTTATTATTCCCTTGGGTCCTTTTCTGTGGCGTTTTTTGGAACCTTAAGTTTAAAGGTGAAAGCTCAACAAGCGAATTAACTCCTTCTATTGTCTTTCTTTTTGATTCTTTCTTTTTGATTCTTTCTCTTGATTCTTTATCTTTTAGTACAGTGTGTGCTCTGTATAGTGATTCTTGAATACTTATAAAGTGTCTTTTTAGATTAGATTTGCTTCAGCACCAAGTGTTATATTATAAATAGAAAATTGGTATATTTTCATTGCAGAGGTTCCTGCTACTAACCATTTTATCATAATTTGTGACTTTGGTAAGGTGGCTAATCTAGATAATTCCCAATTATTCCTTCCCTGTTCTGGACTGAATGTATATGGACAGCAGGGCGTATAAACTGACAACTACAGTATTATACAGTACTACTACAACAATTTGACATCTTCTCTGTTATCTCTTGTTACTTTTCTGGACATGTGTCAAAGCTCATGTAGTCAAGAGTTTGGGACCATCCCATTCCACAATTTGCCACACACCATTGAGTGCTCGTTCACACTAGCTGCACCGCAGCTGTGGTGCGATACAGTAATGCAACGCAGCGTGGTTAGGGTTAATGCAATGTGCATGTTCCAAAGGAAATCTGTGTTCCTTTCACACTAGGTCCACGCTTGCTGTGCGTTAATGCTAACATGCAATGCCCTGCAGCACACATTTTTGCATCTCCCATGCTCCTTTTCAGTTTCCCATTAATGCCAGCAAAGTACTCCTGAAATATTATTTCTTATAGCAGACTTCTTGCTCTGAGCTTGGAAAACCTAAGCACTTTAACTAGAATATAGACTAAAGCTAGCACACACTACACCCATCAACTTTTGCTTGAACAATTTGATAGAAAATACAGAAGGTGCCACTTCTCAATGAGAGAAATTTTTCAATGTATAGTAATATTTGCAGTTTCTCATTAGGATGCACATGTGGGTCAAAACTCTTACCCTGAGTTTCGGTTTTTTTCTTTTTTTTTATATGAGTAACATAAATAGGTAAGACTAATGGTTCATTCACACTGCGCTGATCTTGCAGTTGTGATTTTTGCTGGTAGCTCTACCACATCCACGAACTGCATCTGTTACCGGTAAAAAAATGCATTTTGCGCTGGAAACTTGCGCTGCTCCTTCAAATATACATGCTGCAGGGTGTTTTTGGTAATGCGCGGCATTGTGTGTTACTGGAAACACAAGCCCAGGGCTAGTGTGACCAGTTACTTGCAGTAATGCTAGCCACACTCCGTTGTGGTACTGTACCGATCTGCTGCTGCAGCCTGGCTAGTGTGAAGGGGCCTTAAGGTAGCCATACACAGGTCGATTTTGCACTCGATTTTTGACCGATCGATCACTGCGTGCGTTCACGAGATCGATCGGCAAACAACTAATCTAACAACCTGTGTATGGCTACCTTTAAGGATAAAGTAAGACAATCTATTTGTAATTGGTTAGATCGAGGTCAAAGTAATTGATATCGGACTAAATCTCATGTACATGTATGGCCAGCTTTAGAGTGCACCACTTAATTTGTTTTCTGCTCCAAAGGCTAAACTCTTTACTTTTGCATGACCTTCAGGGGAGTGATGAAGCAACTCTCTCATCATTAAAAATGACTGATCCTGCTTAGATTTTGGGTATGATTTTAGAAGCGTCCTCCCATCATATATTAGTTACAGGCAGGTATGTGTAAATATCTCATCCAACATAGGTGGGTGTAAATATATTGTCCATTATGGGGTATTTGCTATATTTGCATGTTGGATAAGATTGCATGGTGAGTCTACTGTCGCCACATCTGCATAGGGACTGCTCTTGTTCAAGGTAATGTATACTGACAGGTTTACAGTAAGAATAATAACTTGCCTTAGGTGAATATTTAGGTAGAAAGGTTCAGTGATGTGGAAAAGACCTGAACTTGTACCCACCCTGAAGCTTTATTTCTCTTGTCCTCCCCTCCTTCAAGTTAAGAAGAGTTCTGCTTGGAGGAGCCTTGCTGTTGCCCTCCAGCACAACAAGGGTTACAGCAGTAACGTATTAGAAAGCTGGTCTGACAAGTTCTACGACAGCATCCAGACCAGAGTGCTGAGTGATGAGACGGTGATCGGCCCCAACCTGTCAGACATAGCCTTACTCGCCTAGGGCACAAAGTACTGTAAAGGCAGGACGCGTTCATAACTATTTCACCGCTGGAGAGCCGATCAGTGACACTATACTTCAATACATTACAGTGATCAGATAAAGGGAAGGGTTATTACCTAAATGATATACCCTAACAAAGGACTTCTCATTTTGTGTGCTCTCTTGATATTTACATGTATTTTGTTATATCTGTTTGATAAGTGAAAAAATATGAAAAAGCAAACAATGGTTAAAAATATTTATGTTTATTAAATTAAAAAATAAATAAAGAAATGTAAATTTGTTAAAGGGCCAGACTAAAAGCCCGTAATGGCCAATTCCTGCATCTTCGGCATTCATTGAAATGAACAGAGATAATTCCTATAGGCTGCCTGTTGTCAACATGAGAATGCGCCCACAATGTCATCACATGATCATGCCACTGCATCATCCACAAGGCAACTTTTGGACACCTTCCTGACTTGAGGACATGCATCATCAACTAGTCCTTTTCTCTTTAGTCCTTCTGGCCCAAGTGGATGTATATTTCCTTTGATTTTTGCCTTCATATTTTTTCATGATTGTATTTTTTTCAACATAAACAAGACTGTGAGTTTTATACAGTGTTGGATTATAATATGTCATAGTATAAGAAAGTCTCCTTTTCTATCCTATTCCTTTTTCAAGCTCCATTTATACAGAGTTGGTTTGGAACTCGTCTTTTCGACCAACCAGGGGGGAACTGCAACGGCCCCCAACAGACATGCTCTCTAGAGAGTTTTTGGTCATCCATAGAGATAACATGGGGATGGTTGTGAGTGATCAACAACCTCTCGCACAATGTGTACAATCTCTGTGCACAATGTTTTTTCAGAGGGGCTGCCAAGTGTCTGCTACCCTAAAACTGACCGTCTGAATACAGTCTAAAACCCGCAGCTATATACCATTTTACGTATGGACATTTGCAGGATAAACATTCTTTAAGCATGCATTTGATGAGAGATCTGAAGATTATTGTGTAATTTTGAGGCATTAAAACTCCTATCAGCACGTGTAGACTGCTTTTTTATGTTGAAAAAAATTGTCATGTTTGTTGTCAGTGTCCCCTCTGTGGAGATTTACATTCATTGTTAGGGTGTTACTTCTGGTGGCACTAGAACAGAAGGTAATGGGTGTTTAGTGGTTTCAAAGTTTTTACAGTTGTCACAACATGAAGTTCTACTGAGGACATTTGTAACCATGACAAATATTTAAAGGAGGATTTCCTGTTACTTTAGAGATATATTTTTTTTACTTCCTGTTGTATCTGCTGGATAAATTAAGGGACAAATGAGTAGTGTATAGGCAGCTTTCTTAATATTGTTTAAATCTATAAAAAAGTAATTAGAACACAACTTCCATATGTCATATAAATGGTCATTTGATGAAGATCAAATTTGGCAAGTCATCTCTTGTGAAAATATTGTTACTTTTTGTTTATATAGCGCCAACATATAACGCAGCGCTGTACATTAAATTAGAGTTGAGATGTCACACAATATAACGCACAGGTACAGGTTATGACACAGGAGGAGTTGATAACCCTGTCGGAACATTGCTCTTTGTTTTAATAGGTCCAATCACATTCGAGCAATGTGCATGATCACGGCGCTCGATTGTGCTCGAATGTATAAAAAAATCGAGCCATGTAGCCTGACCCCAACCCACTGCCCACCCCACACACACACAGAACACAGCCTGTGATCGGCTCCTGGCAGGGGAAAGGGGGCAGAGCCTAGCACTGCTGTGTACATTACACAGACAAGGGCCCCCCTCTTCTGTCTGGCTCTGTCAGCAGCTCCCACCAGTGTTGTGAGCTATTTTGCAGTAGCAAAATAGCTCACAATGTTGGACCAGGGTCTCCATTGAACTGGAATCGATGTGCAATATGACCACACTGCAATCGATTGCGGGTTGATTGCACGGGTATCGACCCGTGTATGCCTAGCTTTACAATCCTATAGACCAGTGTTTTTGTGCCGCGGGATGTTGCCTTGTTTGACCCCACCCTCGGCCCTCCTATCTAGCTGCCTCTTATAGTATAAGTCTTAAACTATAAGAGGCAGCTAGATAGGAGGGCTAAGCAACCGTATCCTCACAGAGCCGGTCGGTGTATAACATGGATCGGCTGTATAAGTCTTATACTATAAGACTTATACAGCCGATCCGTGTTATACACCGACTGACTCTTTGAGGATGTGGTTGCTTAGCAACACGTGTCCCCACAGACCAGGGGCTGTGTTTTTGCTCTGCTGGTACGTATCTGCGTTCCAGCGGGGCACCTGCTGATGACGTACTTCCGGCAGGGACCGGAAGTGCGCCGCGATTATGCGTATCGTCGGTGCCCTCCGATTTTTTTCATGAAACAAGTGTGCCTTTGCCCAAAAAAGGTTGAAAAACACTGCTATAGACAACAGTGTAAAACCATATAGAAGATCTAGTCGATCTAATATTGATCAATAGTTGTAATTGATGCAAAACAAAATTCTGAAATCGGTTCCTCTATACAAATTGAACAGATTGAACAACAATCTAGAATGGCCAATTTGATCGATGGATACATTTTGTTCGACCTCAAAAAAAAATTGTTGGAAAGGTCATCGAACATGTTGGTACATTTTTATTGTTGATGAACCAATAAAAAATCTAATGTTACATTCGATAAATAAACGAATGATGTTCTACAACAACATTGAACAAAAAATTTAATTGGCAGTTGATTGAAGACAAAATCTACATGTGCAAACCCACCTTAAGGTTTGTGATTCAGATACTTGGAAGATCAACTAAACATTTTACCACATTACTGTTAACTTTTGTTTCTATTCTATGCATCATTCCCCTCACTTTTGGTTGATAACATTCTGAAGTAAAAAATTGGTTTTCAAACACTACAATAAACAATAGCTTTTTACTGATCGATCAAACAGAAGAATCAACCTGTGTATGGCCAGCTTCAGATCTCCATGTAGATTAAAGTGGCTTGTGGGGTTTTACGTGTTCCCACATCTTCTCACATGGATTTCCATGGGGGAGATGTTGTGATAATGGCTGCATCAGGTATTCTCTGGAAAATGAAATTGAGATATCTTAAGCTAGCCATACACGTTCGGATTCCATGGCCGCTCGATCACCTATCCGATCGATTCCGGCGATTCTGCCGGGAATCGCAGGTGTGATCGATTGGCCAATTAAGAGTATCCATCGCTGCATACCACCTTGTCCAACGGATTCCGGGACGATTCCGTGTCCGATTGTCCACCTCACAAATGGCAACTCCCCCTGATCTGGGCAGAATCGGATCAAAACGACCAACATGTTGGTTCTCTGTCGGATCCGATTCTGAGCCCCTGATCAATCGGACGTGATCGATCGGACAAGGTGGGCTGCACACGATTCCGGCACGATCGTTTCGCGTGCACGCGCCCAGAATCGATCGGCCCGGAATCCGGCCGGAATCCGACCCGTGTATGGGGGCCTTAAGCGCTGGGCTTGTTAGAACAATTATAGGCAGTAAATCTTCCAATTACTGAACAGCAGTTCTAACTGGAATGATCCTTGAAGCAATGACCACAATGGAAGCCTGTTTTTCTAGTTGGGTTCCAAAATATCTCAGCTTGTCGTTGGCACTTTTGCACTTACCCTTGATAAATGGCATGTACTGCAATCTATATGTAAGGCAATAATTAAGCTTGCATTTAGTGAGACATGAAGACAAGAAGTGTAGGAAACTCGGATGGGAGCTAGAGGAATAGGTCCCAAAATATGTTTATTAGGTACTGAATCCAGCTCTGTATTAGACTATATTTTATGTGAAGGTAATATTAGGTACTGGTAATTGTCTTGATGACATACAAAGGTGACTCTTATGGAGTGCAGAACACTAAATATGTTGGGCAGGGCTATAATAATTGCAACTTATTTCTCAGGCTGGCTAATTGCTGTGTGCGAAAGCCCTGTCTGAACCCTGCTGATTCACCGTCTGGCTCAGTGTGTCACCCACACCTGTCTGGTGCATGCAGAGAGCTGTTGGGAGGGAAGGTGGAGCTTGTGGTGCAGTACAGGCAGCTGTGATGTTCATATTTGTCTTGTGTCCTCTATCTCTGACATGACTAGGGTATAGAAGATAGCCACCTCTGTGCAAACTGTACAACATTCTTCACTTCCAAGAACAAAACTAAAATAAGGGGTTTAGGGGCTGGGCAGCTATACAGCACCTTGTATTGTCATTCACAAATACCTAGGCCTGCAGCTGCACCAAACGGACTCAGAGACAATTAGAATAAAATTCTGGGCACCTTAATATTATTAGATGACCATACATGGCTCCGTTTGATTGACCAAAAAATCAATTGTTTTAAGTAAAAGTTTTTGGGGATTAGCTGACTTTGTGAGTTGTTTACGAATCTCCTGAACTTCACTAAAATTGCTGAAGATGTAGTTGGAAAAAAAAATAAGAATTATTACTCTAGCTTATGTAGTTTTTGCATAAATTAAGATAAAAGTCAAAGTTGAAATGTCAACTTCAGAAATTTTGATTTGACCTTGAACCTAATTTATGCAAAACTTGTTGTGTTAGAGCAATATTAGTTTCTTTTTTTATGGTTTACCCTTCTCTACATCTCCAGCAAGTTTGGTGATGATACCATGCTATGAAATAAACTCACATAGTCGAACTGGTCAAATAAAAAAATACGACCATCTTTAGTGTACTCTCCTCCACACAAAAGTCAGGACTCCTCTGACCAACTGGTGCATCATAACATTACTATTAAAGCTGGCCAAATACGGATAGATTTTTCATTAATTTAGCAAATGATCATTTGCCATGCTCGTTTGCCGCAGTCCGTCGTGAATCGAACGCTGCTCATCTGGAGCAATCAATCCTGCTTCAAGAAAATATTAGACCCCCGATTACCATCCGAAGAATCGGACAGGGATCGAGCACCAAGTGTACTGCACATCGATTTGGCGAACCATTGTTTAATCAACTTTTGTGTCACGGCATTGCGTACAATCATTCACCAATCGCACGTGAATCGATTAGTGTATGGCCAGCTTAAATTTAGATTTAGTAACCCTTAGTATACCAGCTTTCTCATGTGGTCCCTATACCTATTTATTTGGCCTTTTTTGGCTCCGAGCCTCTCTTGATTTCTATTTGTCTCAGGTTTATGAAAAAAAATTACCCTGTCATAATGAAGTCAAATTAGCGAATTGGACAGGATATATACATATTCATGTAATAACTGAAAAATTGCTGTTTGGACTAGTTAATGATGATATTATGTATTCATTAATCACATCTGATTTCCTGAACCTTAAAGGGAATAAAACGCATCAGATATATAAACATTATTACTTTATAAGGGAGTATTTAAAAGTTAATGCTGATAGGAGGTTACCACATTTTAACCTTGGAAAAGTGTTATTTTGTGTTGTGGCTCGTGGTAGACAAAGAACGTATTATGTATTTCAGTTGATAATTTACTACAGGAAAAAAGGAAATGTAAACTTTACATAATAGGGCTCATTCAGGCAATTTTTGCACTGTCCAGTTTTGTAGTACCGATCTAAATTTGATGTTGAAGCTCAGCTCCAGCTGAGTGGTGACGAATAGAGCCTCTGTCAGGTATTTGTTGTAAAATAAGGTCACATATTTTGTCTGCTTTTTTCTACTAGTGACAACTGCACCCTTCCATTTCTTCATTACAATATCCAGTCACATTCACAATCTCTGTTTCCATATAAAAGTGCAAATTATGATAAGGCAATACATTATCAGCCTTGATGTGGTATATACAATATATATACACAATATACGGTATATACAAAATATATACACAATATATACACAAAATATATGACACAACAAAGGATTTGCCCACATCTGACCATGAAAAAGGAGTCAACTATCCAATAACGTTTGAGCCCCTGAAATGAAGTGAATGCGTTAAAAAGTCTAGTTCCTCACATTTTGAAAATGATTATGTAGACAGGCACGTTATAGCCCATACGGGAGAATGTGGTCTTCCTTGTGTGCCTTGTAGTGCATACAAGCCCTGAACACTGACATTTTGCATTTCAACTGCATCTGATTTGTTCCATTTAAAATGAATTGTGGTAATGTACAGAACCAAAATGAGATAAAAGTTGTCATGCTGCCATTATAAAGCAGTTTATTGTTTAAATGACAGGTTTCCAACCCGATAATCTCTGAACACAGAGCTGGAGTTCTAAAGGAGGGCAGTAGGGTGAACTGAGCTGTTGAGAGAACCAACTGGTTTTCTTTAAAGCACACCTATACTAAAAACAACCAAATTTGGAAACAAATTGCATCTACAGTAAATTATAAAGGAATATACTTTATATCTACAATCTTTGTTTTTTTAAATTTCTGATTATTGATAGGGACTTCTACCTCTGGATGACATGCTGAGGCTCCTTTTACCTGCTGCCCATACAAAGGTCGATACCTGTTTGATCAATGAATCGATGCACACCACTTTGTGTGATCAAATCCCAGTCGATCCCTGGTCCCAACCAAAAGTAATGGCCATTGAACAGGGATTTACCAACATGTAGGTTCCCTGTTTGATCGACGTATCTTCGAGTGGGATCGATTGAACAAGGGTTTTCACTTTAGATTCCGGGGCGATTGCTCGCTGAACAATCAACATGCATGTCTATGGATCGTTCGGGAATAGTACATAAAGTCGACCCATGGGTACCTTTATTGTAGCCACATCGATCCATGGCAAGTTTATGGTATTGCTCAGGCGTCCCAAGTATAGCAAGGCTTTTGGTTTTAAAATTAACTACTTCTGACAATGACCTAACCTATTACCTAATACCTTCAAGTGGAGAAAAATCCAGCCTCTTCCACATCCCTCAATGCTGTGGCTTATAACAAAGTGAAAATAATACGTTTTTGAAAGGTTTAAAGTAGACACCTATCTCCTCTAGAGTATATTTCCGCTATATCCACAGGTTCACTTGAAGACTGTAACTGGTTTCTGTAATATGGTTTGTTTTGTATAGTAGGTTCTATGTCTGGATATATCTGGATTCCTTTAAACATCTTTGTACTACACTTTGTACTATGCAGAAATAGAACAAAACTTAAAAAAAAAAATTCTATGCCAGTGAGCAAGCCAGTTAATTATGGCATTCGTTGCAGTAATGCTATCCCGGCATTAGGCTTTTTTAGCCCGGTAATGGAGTGTGATAAATATGCTTTATTACTTCTGTTTTGTTTCTTGTTTTAAACAGTTGTTTTTGGCAGCTGGAAAAAAAAGTTGATGTATTTTATTTTGTACAGTTCTGCAGGCCAGTCTTTTTCTATCCAATAAAAGCAGTCTTCCTGCACAGAAAATAAATGAATTCAACAAAGTCCAGGTGGAAAGCATTTTCTGCATAGACAGAAAGGGTCATTCATGAGTGCTTTTGCACATTATGGTAAGATCTGAGGATTTGGGCACCTAGATTAAGTTCATGTCTGGCCAATGTAGTAGCTTATGTTCATCAGTTCAAACATTACATTGGATTAATATTTTTAAAGTAAACTGATGTTCATTTGTTGCGTTTTAAAACTCAATGTGCCCCACTGTAAGCATTGAAAGGTGTCAGAAGGACTTTCTGTGACATTCTGGAATGTGTGTAGCAGAGGTATGCTTATTTGGTTGTGGAATGGATAAATTAGGAGGTCACATCCTTGTCATAAGACTGAACCCATTACAGAATGTACGCAGAACCTAAGGTTTAACCAATATACTCAGTAGAAAGTTTCATTTTGTAAACAGAAGTCATGGAAAATGTTGACGTCCAGACCAAAATGTGTATAGTTTAGTTTAAATAAATATATACATAATGTATATATTTTATCATCCTTACAATGAGACACAATGTCAGGTTAACCATCAGATAACAAACAAACTGGATCACATGTTTAGAAAGAACTAAAAGCCTTATGGTAGCCATACACGGACCAATTTTCACTTGGACAGATCGACCAGGATCTTCCCGCATGTCGGAACGTACAGTGATCTGACATGTCCGTAAATTCCCAGCCAATCCCATTGCCCGCCAATCAGCTGAGGGGCCGGCTGCAGTGTGATGACATCATAACGCTGCAGTCGATCACTTATCAATCGAGGGAGAATCCCCTCGTCTATGGCTACCTTTAAGCTGGGTACATATGGCTCGATATATGGCCGTTTCAAGGAAGCTCCAGCCAAGCGTGATGACATCATCGTGCAAGGCTAGAGCTGCCCCCATATCGTCCCGCAGCACTTCTATGGCTGGCAGCCCATCCATTACATTGGATGGCGACCCACCATCCTCATTTAAAGTAATAGATTTCACCTAAGATTTTCCAACATGTTGGAAACCTGTTTGGTCGAGTTCCTTTAAGCAGGATCCGTTGATCCTCCTCGAAGGAACTGTGGATGGCTCAAATTGTAACAGATTAGAGCAACATCGGGCGCCATGAGCGCGCATGGCGCCTGATGTTGCTCTAATCTGCTTCTTCATCGAGCCGTGTGTACCCAGCTAAAGTTAGAGACCAGCTTTGTCCTTTACAGAGCACATAGACCATGCTGTTGTAAGCTCCTAGTACCAAAGGAAAGATAGATTAATGTTCCTTCCAGTGCCTGGCATCATTCCAGCAAACTTTAATCTACTCACTGCAAGCAGGAAGAAGTTAAGGGAAAAATGTGTGGAGAGTAGATGGTAGCTGTCATTGCTGACCTCCTTAAGAGAATACTAGTCCCCTTGATGTCATGCTGATCCGTTAAATTACAGATCAGGATTACGGACCTCCTAATTCACATGCTTGTTTTGAGTTAGTCAAGGACTAAAGGCTCTTACACGTGTATGATAAATATTGGTATGATAAATTATGGTAGCTTTATTGTCTGTCCTGTTTACAAAGGTGCATGCTCTGAGGCTTTTATCTTTATTCTTATTTTAACATTTTATCAGTCACTTATTCAAAACAAGAATTTGGCTGGGTGAGCAAATATTCTTGGCCTGCAGCAGATCTGGCCTCGCAGATTTGCCTTCCCAACAGCCACCCTGCACTCACTCCCCCTCTGCCCTTCCAATGTGGCAGTACTGGCTGCTTAGCAGTGCTTTCCATGTTTTTTTTCAAATGTGTGAAGCATAATAAGCTTGTTAGAATGTTTCCCTGTTATATCCTATAAACTGAATTTGAAACATAAACAATGTCTTGTTCTTGTAAAATACTTTTCCTCAACCCTCCTGTCATAGAAAAATATATAGGAAGACATGTTGAAATTTCATTGCTCATGGATCCCTCCATAGATACAGTGGAGTTATTGAAGCCACACAAGAAGAGTATGAACAATCATTTTTTTGAGTTTAGGTATCCTCAACCAACCAACCAAGCAATAGAGAGTGTTGAATATAGATATATACTGGACATACTGGAATACAATAGTGCAGTAACTATACCATATGACCTGGGATAGTCCAATATGAAACAGGATTAGGGGAGACAGGAATTCATGACTAGAAGAAACTGTGCTATTGAAAAGAGGATTGGATGAAATAGCAGCAAGCCAAGAGCAAGAAAAAGATTTTGTATACTTTTTTATTTGTCTGGCCAGACATTTGTGGATATATCTTGTGAACAAGCTGTACATAAAATGGAGTCAGGTGCTATGCAAAGGAGTCATAAGAAATTCTGTGCTACAACAGTATGAAACCACTTCTCCTCTTCCCTTACTATAGGTCTTTGCAGTTTACTTTCTTCATCTATGTTCTATGCAGGCAGTGTTAAATAGAACATTTTTGTTTCAGTTTTTGCAGAAATAATCATAACAAAAGGAGTGGAAAAGTACTATGGAGTGATCATGCGGGTCCAGGGTAGCTGATGTATGAAAGAAAAATTCTGTTTTTATATTGAAAAAATTCATACGGTAGTTATGATTTTCCTTATACTGACCGTAGATCATTTTGTACTCTAAACTGGCTACTTCAGTTGCAGTTTTACTTGTATGAATACAATGATACCAACAAAAGAGTAAACACATTATACTATATATATATTTTAAACAGTAAAAAAACTATTGCCAATGAGTAGGCCATATTGTACCGAGTGGGGTGACACCTTCTATACTTGCAGACTCCAAGCCTAATTGCAGACATCCAAATTCCTTAAAAAAGAAATTTCTAGGGGTAGCCACAGACATAGCACCCCCATCAGTGGAATGGGACAGGCAGTAGGACAAATAGTAGGAAGGTTCTCAAAGCAAAGTTACAGCACAAAGCTAGTTGCATTCAGTTCAATATGTATTTTTCTAAAAAGCATGTCAGGATACATTTTGAAGAGGAGTGGTTTCTCATGCTTGGTTCCCACAGAGTTCCTGTATTCTAGGACCTCCAGAGGGATGGTTTCGTCAGAAAGGAATAAAAGGAAAGAAAGATGAGGGGTTCGCTATTGGGAGCCCCAATTTTGTCAGAAGAATCTGTATTCTTTACTGCTTAACCTTTACTTGCACTTTCAGTTGTTGGGACTTGAGCTGTATGCTCTTGGACCAGCAGCCATGATGGTGTCAGGGCCTTTAAGGTGATAGATATCCTCTCTTAGGATTCTTCGTCCATTAGTGGTTTTGATGTTGTTTTGAGTTCTGGTCGCTCTCTAGTGCCTCTGGGGTACCAAGGTTGTTTCTCCTTTTCCTCCTTGGTAAAGTAATTAGAGTTTCTTCCAGGGAACATACACTTTACCTGCCCTGCGAGGCTCTGTTCTCACATCGATGTGCAGATCCACCGATGCAGGGGTTAACATAGTGCAGTATGTTAACCCCTGCATTGGCCGATGTCTGAACAGAGCATTCGCCAGCTAGGTAAAGTGTATGTGATCCATTGGGACCCCCGCCAAGCCCCCCCCCCCCCGCACCAATTTCCTTGGGGAACTTGCCATCCTAGGTAGCCAATACTAAATTGCTATTCTTACAAATAACCCTCATGATGGTGTAACCCCTCAATTCCTCTCCTACATGATTTTCTTCCTTTCCATTTAACGAAGCTCAGTAACATCAAATGTTCAAGCTTACAAAACATTTATTGAAGTAAAGGGTGACATACATGGTGCGTGTCAAGTCAATCGTTTAAAAATCGATTCCTTTTTAGCTGTGCTGTGGGATGCAGTACATAGAAGTTGGGCTTTGATAAAGTTCAAGTAAATTATTAATCTTGTGTCTTCATTTTCAATGACTTTTCTAGATACTCAATATTTCTACTAATACTAGATTGTGCAGCCTATAGTTTTTTTTTCACTTGAGGTCTTGTCTAGGGTCACACAGTAGCAGTACGTGAAATGTCCTTTTATCAACATTGTAGAGATAAATAGGGACAGATACAGTTTGATACTGTATCATATCTCTGACCACACTTGGAGAGGTTAGAAAGATTAAAAGAAGAATGTCAACAAGTGGTGAAAGATTACTTGACCACTCCTCATCTAGTAGACTGTAGACACAAACACTATAAGCCAATATCTTAATGTACTTTGAAGATTCTCTCTTATCAGCAGTAATGAGGAGGCCAAGTTTGGGTGTATTCTGTGACCAAAGAGTGGACAGAACTTGGAGCAGAACTTATCCACCAAACCATACATGATAATTGAGCAGATATAAATCACAGGAGACATCACAGAGACTGCAGTAAGTAGAGGGAACTGGAAAATTTTGCATTGCAAAATGCTTGTCTGGTTAAGACTACCTCAGAAGACTTCTATGTGATGATGTATGTTATATTGACCACAGCAAGAAGGCAGAATTGTAAGGATCCATAAGGTGGCCATACACTGTTTAATATTTCTGTTTGATCGATTTTTAAGTCGATCGCACTGAAATAGTTTCCCGCATGAAATCAAACATCAAATTGATCGAAAAGTAATCAGACATGTTGGTAAATGTCAGTAGATCGTATTGCGGCAGATTTAATTGTGATCCGTTACGATCGTCCAGGAAGTTGAATCGATTACACTGAGTGGTGGTAGGATTGATCGATGCAAGACTGGCGATCAATATTTTAATTGCAAGTTGATTGAGCAAAAGTTTACCCATGTATGGCTAGCTTTAGCCCATAAGCCATTTATGCTAGCCATACACATGCCGATAAGCGGCCGATTTTTAATCTGACCTACGGGCGTGCGTGCTCGCGCCGTCGGTCAGGTAAAAAATCAGCCGCTAATCGGCATGTGCCCACATGGGGCGACAGATCCCTGTCGCCCCACTTCTCGGCCGGCCAGAGAACGGACATGTCCGATCTTCTCTGGCCGATGGGAGCCGATAAAAGCCCATGCTATAAGCTGCAATGAAGCGGCATCTTCATTGCAGCTTATGGCCGGCACACAAAGGGTGCCCAGCCGATTGAAGGGGCCCCATAATGCAACGGGAGGCTTACGTGATGACGTCATCACGTTAGCCTTCCGGAAAGATATCGGGACTAGTCTGCCTACACACATCGGCGTGTGTATGGCAGGCTTAAGAAGTAAAATTTATCTATGGCTGCAGGGTATAGACTGCTTGATATTCGAGCCGTCCGATGTTCCCTGTCCGATATCGGCGGAGCTGGGGAGACAGCTCTGCTCTCCTCAGCTCAGCCAATGCTTTGTCTGGAGACCCGCGGTCTCTATGTAAAGCATCAGACATCAGCCGTATTTACGGTCATGTCCGATATGGCTGTTTTCAAGTGGGATGGATTGGTCCTGATCGAAAACAGCGATCTGCGCTTATTATATGGATCAGATAGATGGCCGTGAGCACGCACGACGCTCAAAGCAGCCATCGAACTGGCCCATATCTGCAGGTCTGTACCCTGTTTTATTTTGGATGGGTCCCCATCCAAAATATTTAAATCAATCTAAAGCAGGGAACAGACGGCTCAGTATTTGAGACGTCCGATATTCCCTGCAGTAGCGTAATGACGTAATTGGAGGAGCTGGTGAGTCAGCTCTGCTCCCTCTACAGCTCAGCCGATGCTTTGCATGGAGACCCACAGTTTCCATGCAAAGGACATCGGCCGTGATTAACGGTCATGTACGATATCCGCTTGAAAACTGGGATGGCTGCATATGACATAGATGGCTGTGAGCGCGCACGGCGCTCGAATCGGCCATTGATCTGGCCCATATCTTAATGTGTGTACCCTGCTTAAGAAGTACTGACATGCCCTTAATGGCTTAGATCGATTTGGCTGCCGATTTCTCGCCAAGTGAAAGTACATCGGTTAATCGTCTGAAAAAATCAGGTGCAAATCTAAGCGTGTTTTTTCTGTTAGGAGTGCACATCTTAAGCAATAGTTTTATTCCAAACTAAAAGAGTTTGCAGCAGTTTTCCATGAGACCGACAGTAGTAGTTATTATATTACTTTTCCCAGGTCATTGTATTTATACTACATTTTTAGCTTTATGTACACCACATACGGATATTTTTGAATATGTATAGAAATAAAATAAGGAGGATTTTGGCAAAAGATAAATCTGAGATCTCAAAATGTAAAAAAAGAAGACACATTCAAGTTCAATGCAGTAAGCAACATATGGTTAGATTGTAATGTTTCTCTGTTAGAGTTCATTTACTCTGTACAGAGAATCCTATTTGTTAATGTGTTTTACTGTGTGCATTCCAAGTTTTCTCATCAGAACCCTGTTCCAATTTATTTTTAACCCAAACCTGAAGGGATTTAGGATCTAGGCTTTATGCTTAAGATATGTCACTTATAGGATTACCACGAGATCTCTTGATAAGATCTGACATAAACTTGGCAAATTTGTAAAGTACTCATAACACTGAAGGCTCAATTATCTCATTTTTAAAACATTACATATTTTTATCTTGGCCAAATGGTTTTCCAAAATAGGTACACAGACTGAAGATCCTGGAACAGGAAGACAAGCTGTATTTATCCTTCGGTTTTTACAGATAGTTTAGCATGCGGCCCGGGATGCAGTGTAATGCATTTACCATCCATTTTTGGATTGTCTATATACGTTTTTTTCGTTAGAAGTGCACATGGTGTTGTGACTGTTAAACGGTCAGTCTGAGTTACTGGTCAGTTCAATTTAATTACAACTATAGGTGGAATATTTTATAACCAACTTTAGGTTTGTTATACCTGGCAAACTTTGTGAAGGCATCTACCTTTTCTGGATTACACAAAAGTAGATTGTTGTACCGTGTGCCATCGATAAATATAGAGAGTTTGGAGTTCAAGTGATACAGTTTATTGGCAAAGCCTGCCATACACCAACTGAGTGGGTGCTGACAGAGCTGCTTAGATCAGCTCTGTAAAGCAGCGTGATGACGTCATCACGCTGCTCTCCAGAGATGACAAAATCGGCGGGCACCCTTTGTGTGCCGGCCGTTACCTTCAACGAAGACGGCGGTCTTCATTAAAAGTAACGGCATCGGCTGGCATCGGCCAGAGAATATCGGACATGTCTGTTCTCTGGTCGGCAGAGCTGTGGGGGATCTGTCGCCCCATGTGGGCACCCCTGATCAGCGGCCGATTTTGCCACTGACCGACGGCCGTGAGCGCGCACGCCCATTGGTCGGCGGCAAAATCGTCCGCCTCTCAGTGGGTGTATGGCAGGCTTAACTGAAGTCATTAGAGAAGCAAGCTTTCGGGATATCGCAGATCCCTGAAGAAGGGATCTGCGCTATCCCGAAAGCTTGCTTCTCTAATGACTTAAGTTAGCCAATAAACGGTATCACTTGGACTCCAAACTCACTATGGTTTACACAAAAAAACTCAACACAAAAAAAGGGCGGAAAGGGGAGACAGACCCAAATCTGTCCCAAGTTTTCCCATTTCCAGAGGAGGTGTGGGCCCAGGGACTTTAACAGCAACAAATACATTTGATGTCATAGTCAACTTCATGCTAGAAGGTTGTTGACCTCATTGCTCCAACAGATGAACACATTTAGAAGGGCCACAAATGCAGTGTTTTAGACTTTATAATCACCTAGCTTATGTCTACTCATAAGGTGGACATACTTGGTTGGTCGTTGCAAAACCGATTCTTTTTTACCTAAAACGATCAAGCAAAAGTTATGGAAATGGAACATAAAATCAATTGAGCCGTGATAGGACATTGGTCAGTTGATTGTTTAAGTATCTGACAGTTCTTTCTTTCAACACTGTGTGCTAGCACAGTTGATGTTAGACTGACCATAAATATTTCCCCCAAGCACTATAATCTAAGAACAATCCAGCAAAAGTTGATGTGTGTATGGCTACCTTTAGTCCCTGCCCTTCCTAAACATACTCCCCCTTCCATGATTACTTGCATGTAAGTTAGATGTTCTTATTGATCTCATAATGTATAACAATAAATAGCAAGTAGATGTTTGTGTTGAAGAAGGAAATACCATAACATTTGTAAATAAGAAAGATGTACAAGCAATGATTTAACTGGTGGCAATGCTTTAAAGATATAATCTTAATAATCATATACAGTACATATAGGCACAGTTACAAAAAGTGGTGGTTCCTTTTTTTTTATAAACATAAACAGTTAGATTTTCCATTCAATCAACTTAAAAAACTTTAAAATGATCTTGAAATGTGATTGATTCACAACCAATCGATTACTTTCCTCAGGTCTGTGCGCATGCTTCATAGTACGATCAGCCAACATATTTATTCAGAGAAAATATTCACAGGGCACCCAGAAACAGTATCTAATGCTGAAGTACATCAGTGGTTAACTGCTTAGTGCCCAACCTGCAATTTCAGTCTATGTACCAGATGGTGACGCTGGTTGATGCCTGAGCAGAGGGTGGGAACCAGAGGTAAGAGTACAGGTAGGATGTAAAAAGGTGAGCAGATACCACTAGGTTGTTCCAGGTAAAGGTGAGCATTAAACATTTTACACGCACTATTATACATTTACTATTTTACTACATACTGCTATTACAAAATACTTCTTTCTAGCTCTTTGTATATACACCCCTATGTCAAAAATACAGTAAATGTTGATAGGCCACAACAACTGCTGCAAAATCTTTCGATATTGCTATTTTTTCAAAAATTTTAAGTGATATTGCTATTTTTATTGCCTCAATGGACCACATCCATCCCCATCCCATTAAAAGAAGAACAGTTTTATTATAATAGACATATAACGCTAGTTTTTATACCGGGCACCGCTAAATTACAATCTTGGCAGAATGGTAGGGATTTAGGGGATGCTTTTATTGCTGCAGAATGGGGTGTCACAAGTTGAGGTCCATGCTTAGTGTAAAAGTGCAAAAGATTTATTATTAGCCATAAACTTCTTTATTCTTGGCTAAAATCTCCTTCTGCCATGCATGTCACTATTTTATGTCACTGTTTTCCGGGTGCTCCACTTAACTGACTCCCAGGACTGTCTGTTTGGGACATGATTCTCGTGTAATTATTTGAACTGTGTTTTTCATTAAGCCGTTGAAGACTGTGGTTTTGTGGCTTCTATAATAATGTACCTCTGGTCATTAGCATAATAACTGGTCTTATGTTGGTTAATGCCATAGTGCAATACCGTATATTTATAGCTGGCTCGTAAGGAAAAAAGTGTGTCAGATGTGAAATATCCCTGTGGCCATTTAAAAATTAAGATATTTGAAACCTCAGTTTCAGTGCCTTACTGTTTATGCAATGCTGTCTCTTAATGCTGCCAATTTTTAGGACACCCAACACTTATCGCAGTACTGTAAAAATGATGGAGACCACGGTGGAAAAATTAGCAAGTGGTACATTTAAAGATATTTTATACAGTTATTATTAAAGAGTTTTTTTTTTTCATAATAATGCACAACCATCCTGTGACCTCATTTAGGTTAGAGGTTTGTTTTAAACCAACTGTAATACTTTTTCAGGCATCATGTATTTTTTCAGGAAAATGGCATTATGGTGTAAAAACTAACCTAAAGATATATTGCAGCCTAAGCTTAAGAAAATTATGTTGACATTTTGGTGGAGAATATGTAGAAATGTGCTGGAAGTTTAGGCTTAGGTTGTCGCTAGTAGTGATAAGCGGCATAGGCAACATTCGTATTCGCGGCATGCCGCAAATTTTTGGGAAAACATTCGGAAAACATTCGGAAAATATTCGCATTCGGCAATATTCTTCTTATTGCGAATATCGGCCAATTTATGCAAATTTTATATATTCGCGAATATATGTTTAACTTGCATTGAGGGGCGTGTTGAAAAAAAATTTGCGAATTTTGGACGCCATCTAAGTGATTTTCGCGAATTTTCTAAAGTGCCGATTTTCGCAATATTCCGAATATTCGCATCACCCCAATATTGGATTTAAAAACTGTTGATGGTCGCAGGGAGTGTTGCTAAGCTCTTGTTGCAGCCTTCCCATTTGTCCACTTGCATTGAGAGGCGTGTGTAATGGAAAAAAATACCGAATATCCGGAATTGCGAATATTCGGCAATATAATCACCATCTTCGCGAATTTCCGAATTGCCGATATTCGTGATTAATATTCGGAATCCGAATATTCGTGATCATCACTAGTCGCTAGGTCTTCCAACAAGACAACGACCCAAAGAATATATAAAAATTAAGCAGGGTACAGACCTGCAGATATGGGCCAGATCGATGGCCACTTCGAGCGCCTTGCGCGCTCGCGGCCATCTATCTGGCCCATATAATATGTGGCCATCGCTGTTTTTGAGCGGGACAAATCAATCCCGCTCGAAAACAGCCATATCGGGCATGACCGTAAATACGGCCGATGTCCGATGCTTTGCATAGAGACTGCTGGTCTCCAGGCATAGCTTCCGCTGAGCTGGGGAGAGAGAAGAGCCGTCTCCCCAGCCCCGCCGATATCTGACAGCAGCGTGATAACGTCATCACGCTTCTGCAGGTTACATCGGCCGTCTGTTCCCAGCTTTAGTCCAACAGTTCCTCAAGGATACCGAAACCCAGATCCTGCAGTGGTCAGCACAGAGCCCAGACCTCAACACTATTGAGAATCTAGAGCTCAAAGTAAATGTCCATGCTGGAAAACCATGCAATATAGACCAGCTAGAACAATCAGAAATGGAAGAATGGGCCAAAATCACTCAGGAAACCTGGGCCAACCTAGCAAAGAACTACTCTAAAGCTAGCCATACACCTATAGATACCTCTTAGATCATTGAACGATCGATCGTAATGTGGTAACGCCACCACGCTGAACGATCGTTCAGGGAATCAATGTTTACCACCTTGTGGAATCGATCCCTGGCCGATACTTTGGATGCGGACCGAGGGTCCCCATACAAAGTAAAGGTGGTCGAACAGGAAAATACTGACTTGTCGAATCCCTATTCGATAAATTTTTCGTGCCTTTTGATCTTTTGGTCATTCAGGATTCGACTGCAGAAAGATACGTTTATGGTTAGCGCAAAACAGTGGTTACCAAACTGTGGGGTGCTGTATATCACAAACCCAAACGTCATAAACGTGTACAGAAAAATACCAGTTCATATGCCAGTAATCAAATTAGATTTAAACACAGGACTTTAATTGCGGCCCAACACAAATATGCTGCTGACTCACAAGAACCTCTCCCCATGCACTGTATATGGAATGGGCTCTTGGGAAATATTAGTGTATGACTAAATTTTTGAGATTTGACCTTCCAGCTGAATTGAAGAAGCCTAGTGATGACCTCAAACCATTCCCTGTAACAGTTATGGGGTAAAAATATATCTTATAGATGCATTGTGGAAAAAAAAAAGAGGAAGGTTTGGGGGTACATTTGTTGATTTATCTTTAAAAAATAATTACTTTTAAAGGAGGTGGTGTGAGAGGTTGACAAATGTAGTCTCTAGCTCACTAGATTTTCAAACCACTTAGAACAATTACGATCTCTGAAGTCCAACTAAGAGCTTACCATGAAGACAGTGGCTGAATGGCCTTCATGATTTTCACTGCTGAAATCTGAATATAATTCATGTTGTAGAATCCTTTCCCGCCTGCAAATATTCCACAATGCTTTCTCTGGGTGTTTCATTGCCTCTGTCATCTTTTCAAAAGGTCCTTCAATTAATCGCAGCAGGTAATTGCTTGTCAAACTGACTGGCATTTTGGAGAGATGTCTCCTCTGTGAAATATTAACTTCTTGAGAAAAGGACTGTTTGATTTGAAAGTTTCGTTCCTTTTGATTAGAGCTCCACGTACATAAATACTCCTGTTTAAAATGATTGGCGTTGAATTAAAAATCAAGTACTATTTTTTTTTTCTTTTGAAGACCAACACAGCAATGTGTCTATATAAGTGGTTTAAGATTAGGACATATAAGAACAAATGAACTATCATTCAAAACAAGCTTATGTCACTTAATGATATATAATGTAGTAGATGCAAGATCCAGCCACTGGAAAAGAAAGTGTTCAGTTAATCATAGATTCTGACAAACAAAAAAAAAAGTAATAATAAATGTTCTAGTTTTTTTTTATGGATATGCTGCTTACCTACATGTTAGGGTGGAACTGGTGGGAATATGTAAAGGTCACAGGTGGTGTTATTAATTATGTGTAGTAATCACTTGAAGGGCCAACCAATTATTCATTTCTTCCTAGCAACAATTATTCCGATGAGAGCTTTGCCATTTGTATTACTTGACACATCTGCCACATAGCAGTGTGGAAAGTGGGTGACTTGTGTGAACTGTTTCTTTAACCTCCCTAATGGTAATCCTGAGTTTAGCTTGGAGTAGATTTTCAGTACCAATAGTGGTATTCCCGCGCCACACTCAGGATGGCTTCCCTTATCCACAAGAGGCTGTGATGTACTCCAGTGATGCCCGCCCAGCTCCTGTGTCCCCATGGCCCATATCTCCAGCATTATCAAAGTCCAAATTATTATTTTGGGGATGTATGGCCTCCCATGGCGTCCTCTGGTCATGAACACCTAGCATCTTTGTCTCCTGTCCCCTGTGTGGGTCAGCGCACTGGAGGCTCTGATCTGGCAGGAAATTTAAATAGCTTGCTTTGTAATCTGTTTTAATACACTGTAACTTTTTTTCTTGTTTTTAATCAAAAACGTAAAAATAATCATACCACCAGAGAGGCTAAAGAGACGCTGCCACTGAAAGGCGGTGTCTCAGCGCTTTCCATGCAGCATGTAGACCATTTGATAAGAAGGGTTCTGTAGTAACAGCGATGAATGGTACTGTTGTAGACAGACAAATTCAAGATAAGGTATGTTATCTGCACACCAGAATAGTTGTCACCAGTAGTCACATAGTAAAAAAAATCCAATATCTCTGGACATCGTGAGGACTCCTTCATTTGGGCACTAGTGGCGGTTGCCTTGAAGAAGGAAATCTCCCAAGACTCAAGTGTTGCATTTGCTTAGTTTTTGACAAAAATACATATTTCTGATGGAGATTATAGTGAAGAACTTGTCCCCTACCTTACATTGAGTGTTTGGGGAAAAAAAGACCACCACTTCCTTCTTGTGCCCAACCCTCTAATACTTAACATTTTTAGCCATTTGCAAATGCTCTTTTCCTTGAGCCAGTACACAATACTTTGCACTTCTTAGTATGAGGGAGCACATGACCTCTTTCTATGTAACAGCATACTTGGCTAGGGGCCAACTGCTAGGTCCAAACACTGTCACATGTTGTGCGTTCCAACTTTGGGTATTTTCATAGCCATGTTGGCATAGGCTTTTGGTATGGGATCTCTTTGCAGACTCTCTCACATTGCCCTTACATAGGCCCTTACATAAATTAAAAAGAACATGTCAGATATTTCAGGCTTTGCCACAGAAAAGATTGTGTTGTCTCAATTGATCAGGAAAAGATGCATTAAGTATGTCTTATGGCTGCCATACACACCCTGACGGGTGCAGACAGACCAGTCCCGATATTCACCGGGATGCAAACGTGATGACGTCATCACGTTTGCACCCTGGTGCATTATGGGGCCCCTTCAGTCGGCCGGCACCATATGTGTGCTGGCAATTAGCTTTAATGAAGATGCCGGTCTTCATTGAATCTAATGCTATCGGCTTCTATCGGCCAGAGATTATCGGACATGTCCGTTCTCTGGCCGGCCGAGCTGTGGGGCGACAGGGATCTGTCGCCCCATGTGGGCACATGCCGATTAGCGGCTGATTTTTCCGCTATCCGCTGATTTTTCCGCACGCCCGTCGATCAGGTGAAAAATCTGCAGCTTATCGGCATGTGTATGGCAGGCTTTATTCTGTTATACCGGAATCTTATCTTGCAGCAGCTGGTAATAGGGTAGCCATTTTAAGTAATATAACAATTTTTTTTTTTTTTTTTTAATAAATAAATAAATAAATAAATTTTAGTAAAAGTTGAGTTTTGCAAGGGCAATACATTTATGCTGAATAAACCACTAGGCATTGGATTGGAGTGTATATGTTGTAATTAGTGATGGCCGAACATCGGCCAGGACTGTCCGCGAACGGGCGGGTCGGACTTCTAAAGAAGTCCGCCGTCCGTCTGTTCGCGGACAGATTCAAATTCCCCGCCTCTAGGCAGTGACGTCACATCCGGTCCCTGGAACGCATACTGGAACGCATAGTTCCTGGTTCCGTGAGCCGGATGTGACGTCACTGACGTCACTTCCTGCTCTGACCCGGTTTTTTCACTAGGAGACCGGCTTTATGCCCGGTCTTCTAGTGAAAAGATTCTTCCTCCGGCACGATCACACAGGTTGGGAAGAATAGAGATCCTCTTCTCGCTGGCGAACGGAGCGGGTCCAACACCCGCACTGCTCGCCAGTGAGAATATGGGCGAACATCCATGTTCGCCGCTGAACTGTCCGCCTTGCGGACAGTTCGGCCATCACTAGTTGTAATATAACTAAATAATACTTCACATCTGGTAGTGCTATGAAACATTTGGATTTACCCAGCAGATTAACCAAAAGTGGTTCCATAGGTTGAATATGACCAGTTAGGGCTAGCCGAAGGTGTAAGCAGTGCGGGCAGATGCCATTTCAGAAGGGCAGAAAAAGAACACAACTTGCAATCTATGCTGTTCAAGTAGTTAATAGCTAATGGGTGGGAAGTCATACTTACGCTATACGTTTTTCTCTGGGTACTAAAGGGCCTTGTCCCATCTTCTCAGACTGAGGCCTTCATAATTTGAAAATCAGGGCTGCACCAAAAGATCACTCTAGAAAGGACATTGTGTAAACACACTTGTACCTGTTTCAATCTGATTCAGAACACAAGATGTCGCCTCCTATCGGTGGATCTTTTGCTACAGAATTTTCTATGAAGTTTATTCATACTGTAACTGGCCTGCTGGCATTCAGTGGAGATGACTATAGTGTGTTCTGGGGTCAAGTCCTGTGTCATGACTATCAATAGGGAAATACTAAGGCACCTGCTTAGCAACTAACCGTATTATGAATATGTTCAGAGTTGTTCATTGCTAACTCAGCTTTTCTGTTCAACCATTGCAGTGTTGATTCATCGGTGTGTATGTTATTTTTTCAATCTGCCCTTTTTTCACCTTCCTCTTTACTGTCCTAACCTTCTCTTTAACTTGGGTTTTTACTCCCTTTTTGATGAGCTTAGCTTCTTCTGTTCTGTGTTTGAATGTTCTGTTGTTATTGGGTAAAGGGGTGGACAGTGCATTTTATCATGTGCACATATTGAAAATGGGTACTGGTATTGATAATGCAGTCTATTACTGAATATACAGTAGTGAAAAAAATTATAAATAGCCTCTCTTTTGAAGGCGTTTTTTTCAATATAAAATAAACCTTTTTTTTCCTGTTTTATTATGTCAGGGGTGTCAAACTCAAATACTTGTGGGTCAAATTTAAAAACTTCAAAGTTGAGGACCAACATTGCTATGCAATGGATGGGTACACACAGACGCATCAGCATTGCTGCACATCAGCGCTGTATAATTGTAAGCCATGATGTTATATGCAGACCCACATTAAATAAGCTTTGACCACATAAAAAAAAGTGTTTGTTGCTTTTCAGACACTTTATGGCACATTTATTCCAAAGACATTACTGAGCTTCTCTAATCAAACTACATGAACTACATGAACATTCCTGGCATGTTCTAGGCAGCGGGCGCTTAATGTGATGTCACTAGAGGGCGCCGCTGAGCACCCAGGACTTGTACTTCTCTAAGAGAGTAGAGAAGCTCAGTGAGTGTAGCAGGCAGAGGGCTGTGGAGAAGGCGGATCTACCTGCAACCATGAGCCATAAATTTGACACATACATATTATGTGAAACTGCCACCAAATGACAGGCTGAATCCTGTGTCATTTTAGGTGTGAAGTCAACCCTATAGTATTATAAAAAGTGGGGATGGTGGGGAAAATCTTTATTGGGGAGATTTTCTCCCTAAATTATCCTACTAGTCAACCCTGCTGTAGTTACTGGTACATGTCAAAATTCATCATTAACTAGCAAACTAGCATTAACTGAGCACAAACATCTGAAATGTTTTTGGCTACCATGGATTGATGTAGTTTTTTTTTTTTATTTGTATTTATTTGTTTCAGAAAATTTGCTTTTTATTTGTTCATGTATCCTCAAACATTTTAAATAGCAGCGAATTGTGCATACACTATATTATTCAAAGTGGAAGACTCTCAAAGTGGAAAGTTATACTTGTCACCAAATGACTTCCATTGTGAACCTTTCAAGCAGAAGCATGCAACTAGTTTGTTTATAGGAAGTGACATATTATGAAAGTGATGCTGCTGATCTAGCAGGATGACAAGGGGGAATCCATCCTATATGTTCTTGATTTCAGCCAACTGAATTCAATCTGTGGATACTGCAGACAGTAGTTACAATTCAAGGGGCAGGGGCAAGGTGAAGATTGTGCTACAGCAGTCACTGATATTGTAGCTGCAGTCCCTCAAGCCTTGTACACACCCCTCCTCTGGGTGTGAAATAGTGTCACAAGGTGCTAGCCCAGACATAAGCAAACTATGGCTCGGGGGTCAGATCTGGCCTCTGGGTCCCCTCTGCTTGTTACCTGCAATGAGCAAGCATAAAGCCTAGACAAGTCTGAACATCCACCTTTTCTCTCTCTTATTTGAACCTTATTGACTCATGGGCCACAATTGTTTTTATTGTATTTTTCTTTGCCGGCTTTTTTCTTTTTTTTTTTTTTTTTAACAGTATGATATTTTTTGTTGTAAGGGGTACAGGACTAAAAAAAGATTACAATGTCACTGGTGCATGTCCCCAGCATCATCATTAAAACAGGACACCACTGGTGGGCAGCCATTACAGGCTCTTGGTGCTGCAGCTTTAGGAAACCATTGTGGCCCATGAGTCAATAAGTTTGCCCACTCCTATGCTGGTGGCATCCTCCTAGTGATGACAATGAATATGCATTCTGTCTGTGTTTATATTTTGTTATGACATGCATTTCCCCTATAATTGTTATATGTTCATGGTGTTTTGTTCTCGGATTGTGTCATACTGAAAAACTATACATCAGGGGACGTCAGATAATGTGACTAGGTAAGGCAGCTTTTACGCATCTTCAATTTTGTGTAAAAAAATACATTATAAACATAGTAAAAAATTAAGCACTGTAAAGTGTAAAAATGGTTTATCATCTTTTTTCTAATTGTTCTGTAAGTTGAGATGCAGTTTCTCTCTTTGACCTATTTCCTTTAGTTTGGGAACATGGAGGCCAGCGGACAGCAACATTTTATTTATTATGAGCTAAAGACCAGTGCTGTATGTTCCACAAAAGCTGCTTTGTTTGTATCTGAGTTATGGCAAGGATCACATATTAATTATCTGCCCATATTTATCCCGCTAGGCTGAGATTTTTTTTCTTACTCAGAAGCTCTTTCTTTATCTGGGGTCAGTTATGTAAATGATTATTCCTGTCAGTTATCAAAACCTCCAACAACTGACATTAGATTAACTAGCTTTCTTAATATTGTTATGCTAATTTTCTTGGGCAATCCTAAATATGCAGTATCATGTAATGTAATTTTTTTTGGAATACTTGGAAAATTGAAGCACTCGTACAATAAAATTTAATTACCTTATTCAATACCTTGATTAGATTTTGTGCCTTGAAATTCCCAGCTGGTATTCATACTAGCCCATACCTATAGTGGCCTATATAGTCCTCATATTGGTTCTTCTTTAATATAGCGTTCTCAATAAATAACTGCAAAAAAACATTATTTGTGTGATAAATAGCAAACATTTCAAGGGCTAAAAAACAGAAATACCTTTGCCCATCTATCTAAAACGCTCCAATGTTGGGTTCACATTTGTGTAATGTTAGTACCACATGGTGAAGTGATCACTGTACCACACTTCAAAAGCATGTGGCTGTGGCTCACAGTTTCACTGCTGCGTTATAAAATTGAAGCCATTATGCACTTTTGCACTTGCATATAATAGGGTGTAGTGCAGCAAAAAAAATTAATTCCTGTAATATCTTAAAGATTTAGGAGCAAACCTGACATCTCTGAGAGCGGTGATAGCCAGGAAAATACCTAATCACGCTCTGCATTAAAAACTACACACAGGCATTTTCTTTATTGAAAGTCATTATATGACGCCACCAGTGGCTATTTGCAATATTGCACTGAATTAGTCTACTAGTATTTCTGTTAGAACAGAGTTGTTCAATTGCCCAGCATGTTACTGACCTGCATTTGACACTGTGTACACAATGGTTGCATTATTCTACAACAGTGCATATTTGGTTGCTTTCTAAGCAGTTAGTTGATTTACACTAATGGGACACGGATAACAACTGTGAAGTTAGCCTCAAGAGGAGGGATCACCCCTTCAAAAGGACACTGTGATTTGAACAAGTCTGATTAAATATACAGATTTTCTTTACTCTAAATATAAAATTAATTGTATGCTGAACTTCTATTATAACTGTATTTTTTTGCTTTATAAGACTCATTTGTGCATCTTATGAAGCAAAGGCATGACCACCTGTGGTGGTCAGAAAATCCATCCAGCAATCCAAGTGCAGAGCTACCAGGGACCACCCTAGAGGGAGTTCCAGGAGGTGAGAAAGATGACACACACAGCAGAGACCAACCCCCTGCTGTGTAGTTTTGCTTTCCCCATTGGGCAGAGAGAAGGGAGTGATTGTTTCTGGCTTCTACAGAATCCTTCTTTCTCTCTGCCCAATGGGAAAAGCAAAAGAATTGGTAGTCAAATCCACACACACTGGAGGGCTTGTCTCTGCTATGTGTGTCAAGTGGCTGGAAATCACACATCTCAGTGTGTGTGTGTGTGTATATATATATATATATA
>CM070042.1:45338440-45376145 GCA_036250615.1 Ptychadena robeensis | reverse complement strand
ATAAAATTATTCCTCAAAAATACCACTTGCCTAATAATTCTGCACTCCCTGTAGATGTAAATCTACTCAATGTGCTCTGGACATGACAACTCCTGCCAGTGCTGCATCAGCTGTGTTAGCTTGCAGTGTGTCAGTGTGCCAGAGGCAGAGACTGCATTGTGTATACAGAGCACATGCAGAGAGATAAAAACACACAACTTGTTGACTTCTCTTGTGCGTCTGAAATTGAATGGTCACTCTGAAGTTGAGTTCCCGACTAGTTGACTTTTCCAATAATGCCCTAATACATACACTCCAATTCTAGGGGCTTAAGCTAGCCATACACGTTTTGGATTCCATGGCCGATTGATCACTGATCCGATCGATTCCGGCGATCTCAGCGGGAATCGGAGGTCCGATCAATCGGCCAATTAAGAGTATCCGATCGCTGCATACCACCTTGTCCCACGGATTCCGGGACGATTCCGTGTCCGATTGTCCACCTCACAAATGGCAACTCCCCCTGATGTGTGCAGAATCGGATCAGAAAGACCAACATGTTGGTTCTCTGTCGGATCCGATTCTGGGCCCCCGAACGTTCGGACCTGATCGATCGGACAAGGTGGGCTGCACGGGATTCCGGCACGATCGTTTCGCGTGCACGCGCCCGGAATCGATCGTGCCGGAATCCGGTGGGAATCCGACACGTGTATGGGGGCCTTTAGACACAACAATGTTGCGAAGAACATTTCCCACATTATGGCATCATTAACAATTTTGTATTCAAAATTTGATTTGAAAGGGTTGAGTTAAATGGGTCTTTTGTTTTGCTGACGGGGATAGGCACATGCAATAAAGTAGACATAAATACACATACACATGTCGATACCCGTTCAATCGATTAACCTTCAAGCGCAGCCTGATGACTTCACCACACTGCACTTAAGCTTTGTCAATTGAATGGAGAATCGATGATCACCACTTTGTGTAATCGATCCAGTTCGATACTTTGGATGGGGACCCTGTTTGATGTTTCAATACGAATATGTGAGCATCAATATTTCATTCTAACCCCAGTTTTTGTGTTTAGGGCCTCTTTAATAGTATGTTAGTAACGTCAAGACATTTCAATCTGCATGTACACATGTACCAACTATGGATAATGGTGATTGTTAGGGTAAAAGTTGCCCAAGGAAGCACTGCTAGTTTTGTAATGACAAATAACCAAACCTTTGGTTTATGTACAATGTATGTATTTATAACATTCAGCAGGAGGTTAGCAATGGCAGCCAGTTCCTCAAATATTTAATTTTCATCTTTAAGCTTATGAATGCATTTAGAAAAATTTAATTGTATGTTTACTAGTAAATAAAAAGAAGTCTTTCATCAGAGAGGATTGAACTAATACCACCATTCCATGAGAGCAAAGATGGTTGAACTATGCATAGGTTGTTTACTATTATAAGAATAGGGTGGGGTGTGCAGGGGTGCACATAACTTTTTTAGTGAGCTCCTCAGATGAGTACCAGGAGATGGTGTTTGGTACTCACCCCATATGTAGCATGGTCTTCCTCACTGTCTCCCTCACTGTCTCCCTCACTGTCCTTTGCATCAGCTTCCTGCATGGTACATTCTGCTGGAGATGGACCTCCCTTTTCCTGATTGTACCTCGGATTAGCTGTCTCCATCCACAGGCCACCAGCTGGCTTTGGGTCACATGTAACTCTCACAGTACAACACGTTTGAACCCCCAGATCTCATACCTTTGGACTACCTACAGTCCAAATGCAAACCAGCTGTCTCACAGTGCTTTTCTCTTGTCAGATTTTACCCTTACATATGCCTACTCTGACTTTCATCCCCAAGGTACGCATAGCTAGATTTTGGCTCCTTTTGTGTACCAGAGTACAACTTATGTGCACCCCTGGACATGTGTATGGGACAAGTACTTGTGACGGATCTTTGCCTGGAGCTCCACCTTATTAATATACAACATGAAGATGTTAATTATTTACATTTGGGTTAATGTTACATTTCGTTTTGTTCTTTTTATTGAACCTATAATATTTACTTATATAGTTTAAATGGATGGAGTAAAAGTTATGTCCCACAGGAATAATGTTTTTCTTTAACAATTGTGCTAATTTATATACAAATCAACTTAAAGTGAACTAATTTACAATGATGGACGCTGAAGAGTTAATGGGGATGTAGCAATTAGTTCTGCTCCATGAAGACTCCCCGAAAGAGCAGTTGCATGTCATAGAGCCCAACTCCCATCATATTGATAATCCTTTCCTCACTCCCTGTAAAAGAAACAAGCAGACAATTAGTAAGGTCATAACAATGTCCCATAAAACATAAACAGCAATCTCTGCTGCCACTCTCCAAACACTCTCCAGCTGGGCTATGTCATGGCTTGGTGGAGCAGTCACACCATAGCTGCACCTTCACTACTGGATCTGCTACAGTCATTAGTCACCAAGTGCCGGATTCAGACTCCCTTCAAGTAGATGACTTGCATCTGTTACTGGCTGACATAGTGGGAGGCTCACTCACACCATTCATTAGTAATTCTCCAAACCAGCCACCAGGAAATGAGCTAAAATTAATTCACCTGCCCTCGGTCTCTGAAACTGGATGTCATCCAGAGCAACATTATTTGATTTTATGAAACCATAAAATTTATCCATGTTAAACATGAGGCAACTTTTATAGAGAATCGGGAATTTGTGACCTAAATGTATATCAAACAGACCTACACTTTTGGTGTAGGGTATATAACTGCCTGTGCTTTTATCTTTTCTGTTCATGTTTGTAAAATTATAAAAAAAAAAACAAGCAAAACAATAACGTGGACCTATACCCAAGTTTTCATGCTGCAATGAATGAGGTAGGAGAGGCAGAAACTGCAACACTGGGGAGCAAAGTACTTAATATTCAATTTGTCCATCCATCTATCTGTATGCTGCACAGTGCTAGATACTTTAAGTGGGTTAGGGTGCTATGTACAATAAAACGTTTCACAACGCAGTGCCCTGTGTTGATGTTGGTTGCAGTAATTCACTTTATAATGTATGTTTTATATTGTGCAAATTAGTGTTGATCACAAATATTCAAATCACTAATTTTTATTGCGAAATTCGATACTTCAAGAACTAGTGAAGATCAAGAATAAAGTGCAATATCTTGGTAATCATTAATATTCAAGATTTTTTACCTCAAGTAATCATTAATATTTTTTACATCAGTCCACAAAACTACCATTCATTGTGTTCGCAATGAAGGTAATAATGACTGGAGATCATGAATTCTCAAATTTATTGTGGATATTAGGCGAACAATTTGCGATATTTTGTGAATACAAGCCTATGCTGCTCATCACTCTGTTCCTTAAATGTGAAACACATATATACATGAAGGGATGTACGATTATGATTACGTCATGCGTGCTCATGGCCATCGATCATGTGGCCATCCCTGTCTTCGAGTGGGACTTTCTTAGTTGAATTGTACCTGGCAAATGTGACTCCTTTTAAATGTCAGATTCACCGTTGCACTTCTTATATGACACTTGGCAGTCACCCTGAACCTGCACTGCTATGTGCAAACATTCTGCGGGTGGTTGAGGGGGGTTGTTATCACTGTTGGCCACTACCAAAGTCAACCAACACATTTGCCAGTGAATCGCTTTTTTTTATAAAAATGACACGTTTCCAGCCAACTGTGTGTTCTGCCCTCTAACATGTTATTATAACGGTGTCCATGTCATTAATTAATAGTTTGTACTGTTTTTTTTATATATAAACATTTAGCCAAAAAAAGTTAAGTGTTTGGGATCAATAGACAAGGAAGAGTTTAGCAGGGTACAGACGTGAAGATATGGGCCAGATAGATGGCCGTTTCAGGCAGTGTGCGTGCTCAGGCCATCTATCTGGCTCATATAATATGCCCCCACATGGGACTCATCAATCCCGCTTGAAAACAGCCATATTGGACATAACCGCTAATACGGCCGATGTCCATTGCTTTGCCTGGCAAAGCATCAGCTGAGGTGGGAAGAGAGCAGAGGTGTCTTCCCAGCTCCACCGATATCTGACAGCAGCGTGATGACATCATCACGCTGCTGCAGGGAACATCGGACCCTGCAGGGAACATCGGACTCTCGCTACCCTGCTTAAAGGTGCCCATACACATATAGATGGGCACTCGATCGATGTCCGCTTCGAGCGCTGGCGTCACACACCATCGAATGTGGCCACCCTTGTCTTCGAGCAGGATCAATCGAAACTGTTATGTCCATAAACCGAAGATCATTCCTTTGGATGGACGGGAATCACGCACCTAAAGAAGTGTGTCTCGATTCCAATTCAATCAACAGGCACTCAGGCGCTGCGCTGTGACATTATCGCAATGTCACTATGCTGCCCTGGAAAGGTTCATTGTTTGTGCGCTCATTTATACACATATGGGCACCTGTAGAGTGTTGTGCAGCTAGAGAAATGTCAAAACTATCTCAAATAGTTGTGGTCTGTGGCACCATTGCCAACATTTTCTGTGTGATTAAACCATTGTGAAATCCCTTCTAATGCTTCTCATTTCTGCCCAATATTTCCTAGTTGGGAATCATATGAGCTGACCAGTATAAGCTTTATCATAATTTCTACTGTCCCAGGAAGCCCCCATGAGCATATAAGGGACCTACAGCTCCCCCTGCAGTCTGGAAATCATAAATATGACAAGTTGAATTGAACATTTTAAATGAAAATTTAGAAGTAAAAATATTCTTTCTCTAATATGATGAATTTGCCTGTTAAAATTCACACCGATGATATCCAAGAAAGTGGCAAAGCACCAGAAATTCTTGCTGTCTCTCCCATGACAGTCTGTATATTCCAAGCTCCTTTGACATGAGCATTTTACAGCTGTAACCTATAGTCATTTCTAATCAAGTAAAAGTGGCAGAGATTAAACACTGAATGTAATTAGGTGCAAAGAACTGGCATCGTACAGCACTCCGTGATATTAGCCTCAGGATGGTGTCAGGGCAAATCTTAAACACTGCACTTTTTGTGTTAGATTTTTTTTTTTCTTTACAGGCTGAGGAGGTTGGGAATCAGTTCTCACTACTGTTTCTTCTTGTGTGCAATATGATTATTTACAAGCATAGGTGATAAAAGTTTCCACTAGATCACTAAATACTGACGTTTTAGATGCTGCAGTAGGCAGGGACAAGACTGCCGTCCAAGCACATCGCTAATACCTGTCCGATTGTTCTGTCTGGGGTCAGCACCCCCCCCCCCCCTTTCCCTAATCTGGCAGGATTGTGTGGGTTACTTCTTGCTTCTAAACAGTAGAGTAGAGAGAGTAGAGAATGATCTATTACCAGGGTTATAATATAAAGCTAGCCACACACGGTTCGATTTTGGTTCAATCGATGCTCGATTAGATGAAATTTTTCAGCTATTGAACGAAAATCGAGGAATGCCCACATGATACGATCGACGATAATTGTTCGATGAAGGCAGAAAAATTGATCGAATTTTGATCGGACATGTTGGAAAATCATCGTCGATTGTGCCAAAATCATTTTATAATCGTCGATGTTTGTGGTGTTTCTCCTGGATCGATTAGATTCGATATAATAACATAGACCACTTCAATCTGAACTTCAATCGTTTACATACCAAAATCTACGATTTTAGTAATATTTTGGAATAGAAATCTCACCACAATCGCAAACTCAATGTGGGGTGCATGTTGATTAAGATCGATTTTCGATTAGACGATTGAATTCCTCGATCTAATCAAGCATCGATTGAACCAAAATTGAACCGTGTGTGGCTAGCTTAAGTGATGTTAAAAAAATGTATTTGTATTAGTGTTTCATCTATCATATAAAGACTAGACATGGCCTTTTAATTGTGTATTTTTCTTTTTTGTGTAATAAAATCTATTTTGGTTTTGAAATAGAATTTGCCATATCTTAGTACCCATTAAATGTCCCAGGAGGTTTCCCCCCTCCAATTGAGTTTTCTAAATTTTGATGCTGCAGTAATTAGGGCCCAAGGTTCACACTAGTGCCTGACATTTATGGGGATCTTTGTGTGTTTGCAGCTGGTTTACCTAATAATGGGGAAATTTGCAGCTGGGAAGTTTGCCATTCAATAATGCCCTTTTTACCCTTTAAACTTTTGTCAGCTCTACAGCAGTCAGTAGTTGGGCCTTTGGTATTTGTCAGCCCCCTTACTATAATAACGGAAGATGGTCTACACCAAAACATTTTGTAAATGTAGAAATGTATGTTAATGGGCATTTGTTGTCTCTCTATACAAGTCAAAAAGAGATGTTTATATATAGGGAGGACAATTGCAGGGCAGATGAACATATGTACAAATCGTTGTGCTCTTAAGCTCCCCGTACACCTTACAATCTTACCATACAATTTCTGTATAATAAACTTTTGTTCTACCAAATCCATGTAATATGAGGAGCTAGCCATACATGGTTCAATTGACATCAAATCGATCGATTCAATTACAATCGACATACGATTAAATGATCGGAAACTTCGATCGAATTGATGAAGTACACACCACATTGAGTATGCAATCAAAGGCCGACTTCGATTAAATTTAATCGTTTTTAAACGTAGAGTAATCAAAAAGCGATTGTCAGAGTGATAAAAAAGGGACCATTGATGTTCGCCATTACATCGCCATTAGATCACCATTACATCACCATTAGATCACCATTACATCGCCATTACAATCGCCATTACATCGTCATTACAATCGCCATTACAATGCATGCTTGCATGGTTTAAATGACTGTATTGCATTTCCCTCCTCCCAGAAGTTACAGTATGCAAATTGAATCGAATCTCAATTTGACAGGTCAAACAACAGTACAAAAAATGAGACACAATGTGGGGACAATCAATCAAAATTTTCGAACTGGTCCAATCAAATTTCGATCGAGAAAAATGACAATTAAATCGAATTTCAACGATCGTACCATGTGGACATGCTTCAATTTTTAATCAATCGACTAAACAAATTGATCGAATTACATTGATTGTACAGTCAATTGTGGCTGTACACCATATGTGGCTAGCTTAAACCTTCCAATTACTTATCAGTGATTGGAATCACTGATTGGTAGTTGTTGGTAGATCTAATAAAAGAGGTAATGATCGGATGGTCAGTAGTCGGTCGTAGTTCCCATCCCCAAAAACCATAGAGATAAGAAAAATACCCTCATGGAACTTTAACTGGAACACCGACTCCCTTGTTGATATAGACTCAAGTCATAATCTTAAAAATATTACATTTATTACGTTTCATAAGCAATGTCACAGTAGATGCTATACAAAAAGCACATACAAATCCAAATACAGACAATATGGTCTAATCCACATATTACAACATCAAATAAAATGTGCACACATGCTCTATTTGCAATCTATCTATAAAAGCATCCACACTGTGGGGTGCATTTGGCAGCTACATGTTTCGCCGTTCAAATTTGGCTTCCTCAGGCTGTGCACCCCCAGAGGATGTGCGAATCTGGGATTAATGTGGGAAGAAAACGCCTAATCCGATTAAGTAAAATCACGGACGAAGAGTGGGAGGCAGGATATGGCACCCCTGCATAGCAGGGGCCACCACTACAGTGCTGATCAGAATGGGCCTTCATTCTATATGTCTGGGACTTCATTCTGGAGATAAAAAGGTAGCAAAGTGCTATCCCAATACCCGACAACTGGTCTTTTAGGTGTAAAGGGATGCAGGGGATGCATATGGAAGCAATGTGCTATCCCAATACCTGACACTTGGTCTTTTAAGTGTAAAGGGATGCAGGGGTTCCAAAGCATAAAATACCTGTAGAAGTGGATATAATTCCATTAGGTGGATATAGGAGGTGAGGTGACATTGTAAGAGTATCTTGGCCATCTGCCGACAAAGATGCTGTTCTAAGGAGTGTGTAGTACTCACAGGGTCATAAACAATAGCAATAAAAGGTACCCATAGCCGGGGAGGTTCGGTTATGGGTAGAATATGTTACAAAAGAAAAGAAAATGAACCAGCACGGCAGGGTGGATTCCCGCCAGGGACACTCCAAGTCTGGTTGTGGCCAGACACTCTCCGGAGTGACTTGAGTCTATATCAACAAGGGAGTTGGTAGATCTAAAGGAAATTATATGGAGTGATCTTAAAGGTGCATTGGGGGCTTGAGAAGCATCTCAAACTAATTCTCATATACATGTTAAATGCTTGAGGGATAACACTGTATTTGTCCATCAACACAAGTCCAAAGGCTGTCAGCACAGGCCACAAGTACATGTATTGTTGGATGAACAATGGGTCATAGATGGTATCACTTCTAAAACGTTTTACTTAAGGCCCCCACACACGTACTTAAGGCCCCCATACACTCCCCGATTTTCTGTCCGATCGATTAAAAACGATCGATTTTTTGCATCGGTCTTCCAAAAATCGGTCAATGCCCACATGGTTCGACCGAGTAACTTCGATCGAACTTTTGGGAATAATCGGTCGGACTGTGATTGGACATGTTGGAAAATTTTTCTCGATCGAATCTAAATTGTATTAAATCGGCTACTATTTTTTATGACCCGACCAATTTAGGTCCGATCTAACTAATTATCATACTTTTACTTCCTGTTTCAAACATTGTGGTGTGTGTAAAATCATCTGCCTGGTTGTGCTAGGATGTATATATGTTTTAACATTCTCCTGTTTTTCTCTTTTTTTTTATTCATGTGAACTAAACTGAAGTTGAGACCATGTTTCCCCTATGATTAGCCATCCCCATCAAAGCCCCCCCCCCCACCCCCAGAACAGACACCCACAGATACCTGGCCTTGGTCAAAACTCCCATTCGGGTGGTACAACTGTGTGCCTCAAGCCCTGCCATAACCCTTCCACTTCCGATCAAACATAAAATCGTCCAATGGAAAATGTTCGATCGAAGTAGGTAAAATCGGACAATAATTGGTTGCTTTATTTGGGGGTATAATGAAATACAGTCCGATCGATCAAAGATCCTTGTATCGGAAAACAGCGATTGTTTTTAATCGATCGGACGGAAAATCGGGGCATGGATGGGGGCCCCAAGTGGGGGCTGACAGATCAGCAATGGAGTGCAGCGTGATGACGTCCTCATGCTGCACTCTTGTCGCTCACAGCATTGGCGGGCACCCCTTGTGTACCGGCCATTAGTTTCAATGGGGACGCCCAGAGATTCATGCCCCCCACACACGCAACGAGCGGCGGACGATTTTGCCGCCGCTCAGGGGTGCCCACATGGGGTGGCGACAGGTCCCTGTCACCCCAAGACTCGGTCGACCAGAGAACGGACATGTCCATGACCGATGTGCGTGGGCGCTCCCACCGCTCAGGGGAGCACCACATGGGGCGACAGATCCCTGTCGCTCCAAAGATGGGTTGGCCAGAGAACAGACATATCTGTAAATCTTTGGCCTATGCCGTTAGTTTTAATGGGGACCGGCGTCGCTATTGAAACTAACGGCCGGCACACAGAGGGTGCTCGCTGATGCTGTGAGTGATGCAGTGCAGCGTGATAACGTCATCACGCTGCACTCTATCGCTGATCTGTCAGCCCCCACTTGGTACGTGTGTGGGGGCCTTTATGGACATGTCCGTTCTCTGGTCGACCGAGCCTTGGGGTGACAGGGACCTGTCGCCACCCCATGTGGGCACCCCTGAGCGGCGGCTGATTTTACCGCTCGTTGCAATATCCACAATATCCAGTCATCCAAATATTATATAGAAAAAGTGGAATATAGTAGTACAAAAATCAATAAGCTGCATTCCGATACTTAAGATCTATAATATACATGGAAAAGAAGTACCCAGATTTAAGTCCTGGCTCCTTTTTGATAGTTTTAGGATGAAGATGCCCATTTTAACATATGAGCTTCTAGATGTAGATCTACTCTAGATACTGACCTAGTTTTTTTTACCATGTATTTAAACTTTTTTAGGATTTCAGAAAGACCTGACTGGCTAGTTGGTTGTTTGGAAGGAACTGCCTTTGTTACTCATCTAATTTTGCTCAGGTACATTTATTGCATTGATTTTTTTTTTAATTCATTGAAATTATGTTAATAACATATCTCAAATCAAGTATCCACCCTTGTAGAAAGAAACCTGGCACAGTTTTTCCCTTTTTCTATATATGTTTATACCTGCCAATAAAGCTGAAAGTGAGGACTCCTTAAAATGAACATAGAGAGAAATATCCCTTCCCTGTTGCATTTAGGAATATAAATAAAGGCTTAACTAAAGTTTTTGTAGTTCCCCAAACTAAAAACATATATATTGAGCATTATGTACTGAACAAATGAATGCTTAACTCAGTTAAGCCCCCCATACACGTTACGATTTTTCGTACAAATTTTGCCCGACCGACCGTTCGGGTCGGTAGATTAATCGGATTCGGAATTATGTACCCGACCGATCCCGATTTCTCAAAATCGGCCGAAAAATTGGTCGGGACCGCTTCGGACCTGTCCGAAAAATTTTGGTCGACCTGCTGTTAATAAATAGGGTTGGGCTGATGGATCGGTGATAATTCGAATTCCGATTTTTCGTGCCAGCCGACCGACCGACCATAACATTTTAGGTGAAAATCGGGTGACCGGATCGGACGAAAAATCGGTCGGGAGAATAATCGGAACGTGTATGGGGGGCTTTAGAGATGGTTCTGGATAGATAAAGATGTCCTTGAGTAATCACATATGTTGATCACGATGTTGTAGAGCAAAACAATGTGTAAATTTTTTACATAAGCTAAGGAGAAGGTCTTGGACATGAAAACCTATGTATTGTGAGTCAAATTTACTGGCTGTAAGCAGAGTACAGGTTTTGGGTTGCAGATTGGGTTTAGGTGCGAGCCTGAATGATCTGTTTGGGTAACTATTATGTACATCACACAGTGATAACACTGAGATAACATTCTAAATGTACGTGTTGGCGATATTTGCAATCAACATATGCTAAGCCTTGGGCACTTTATAATGTTGTAAATAATGTTGGTGGTTCCATTATTTTCTATTTTTGTTCACAAAAGCGGTATGGGTAATGCAAATCGATCACCGCACATTTACCACCCGCTTTGGCTGCCTGTACCCACCCAGGACATCAGGGAGGTGTATTCAGTGTCAAGCCATTCGGAGGTCGACACAGATGCATGCTTGAGCATGGCATTTGAGTGTAGCTCAGGGTAACCACTATCGGTTATAAAACTGTACACTCTGGAATACTGCCAGGGGGGATTAAAGAAGAATTGAACTCTGAAAGCTGTGCCCTAAAAACATCGGAGAGTGGGCAATACATATACATAATAATACATAAAATGTGTTATTAGAATGCCTATAGCATGCAGGTGGTAGTGACTTGAAACTGAGCTAATCCCACATAAAGGACATTACAGTGTACACATTATTTGCCCACTGATGAACGATTTGGCTTGTTGTGCACTATGCTTTGTGTGGACTGTGGATATAACCATCTTAGTAGGTAGTAGCTTTGCTGCAAGCTAGACAGTCAACAGAAGTCAAATAGTTTACTGAGGATGCCAGTCAAAGTTGGCACAGGTTTAAGGTGGCTGTACATGGTTCAATATTCCCATTCAGTTAACTTGAAAAAATGATCTAAGAAGTTATATTTCCTTTCATCAACCATGTTGTGATCAAGAGCAGAGATGGAACATGTTGGGAAATTTCAGTCTATCTTTTAAGTTTTCTGAATTGAACTTGTATCCTATGGTACAATGGAGCATGTACACAGCTTTGGAAAGGAATCAAGCATGTACACAGCTTTGAAATCTAATAAATCATTTTATAGGTTGATTGAATGAAAAAATGCTACCATCTTTTTCCACCTTTTAGTTCTTCATTCATTATTATTCATTTCTTATATTCAAAGTCAAATTAGGTCCTCTGTCCTCCCTTCTCACCATTGAGTAGCACCATTCACTTTATTTAGTTTAGAGGAGAGGGGCTTCAAGGAGGCATATGTTGAGGATGGGGATGAAGCAGCTATTCAACTTGTTACACAGCCTACTTAGCAATTATTTATTGTTTTGTTTTAAAAGCAATAATAACACAGTGGGTAAAATTTACTTAAAAAACACGTGTTTAACCTTTAACCTTTAAGGATTGTTTCTGTGCTTATCAATTTTTGACTTTGGAAGTGCATATAAAGTCCCAGTAGGGCATTTTGATCAGGGTAAATCTCTGAAATAGGATTTAAAAATTGATATTCATTATTTGGGATGGCGCATTATGATGAACACTGGGCACCCTTAGTTTTCCATTTTTTATTTATTTGTTTCTGTGCTTTACGGATACTGCACTAATGTACATACAAGTAACAGGGAACAGCTCGAAATGTGATAATATCATGGGACACCTTGTATATGCTGCTTAATGTTACCTTTGTATGACTGTCTTCCATAAAGCGTATTCCTTTTGATTGATTGTAGCCTGCAGCAGGGATAGGAATGTAAGCTGATACTGTGTTTTAGACTCCGAAAGCTTCACATTCAAGGTCATTGTGATCGAACCAGGACACAACTTGTAAATATTCCACAGAAGCCAAAGGGTTATAATATAAATATATTTTTTTAACATCTGTAGTATAATCTCTCCTGGATCCAAAGATTTAAGACTAATCAGTAAACACTTAATCAACATTTACTCAAGAGGCTCTCAGGAACAGAGCCAGGATACCTCACTATTGATGTAAATAGAACATCTCTGTTGACATTGTGAGGTCCTATTTGGTTTCTGATGGGCACAAGGGAGCATTTGATTCAGATTGCTGCAAACTGTGATGGGATGTGCACACTTTGTGTGTCTACTGTTTTGCTACCAAGCCTATGCTACCATGCTGGCTTGGAAAACAGAAAACTGTATACTGTATGTCATTTTCCTTTCCTTTTTTTTTTTTTTCAAACAAGCTTTATTGAGAAATTATATATAGTACAGCATTTTTTTGGTCAAAATGAAAAAAAAACAATTACCGTTGGTAGAGGTATGTATGAAATTATGCAATGTAAACAAATACATAAAATGAAATTCTATCTTGAACAGTTTCAAGGAATCAAGTTACATACAGTAGTGCAAACAATCATGCATAACAAAATGCTTGTAACCTGAGCAAAAAACAAAACCTTAGTAACATAAGTGGCTAAGCCACAATAATAAAGTAGGGTGAAGAAAAAAAAGTAATAAGAAAAAAGAAACATCATTCAACTTAAATCGGCGAACCTCCCTACACTCCTGTTGAAGAGGTATGCATGTTGATATCTGAGATACAAGTCGGAGGATGGGGAGGCCCTAAAGTATATCAGTGAGTGAACAGTTAAGAGATGGTGCACTCTCCAGGCACCATGGACTAGTAGGGGGAAATGTGGACAGGTATCTCTGGACTTGTCAAAGGGGTCGCCTGAGGAGCCCGTCCGGTAAGTAAGAGAAACCCCAGCAGAAGGTGCAATAATGGTAGATATGACAAATGTCTTAAGGCGGGGGGGGGGGGGGGTGTTGTAGTGTTGTCAACCCATGGAGTCCAGACCGCTAAGAAGCGAGGAAGTGTGTCGTGGGCAGTGTGAATTAACTTCTCCATTTCCGCTATCTGGTTTATTTGGGTAAACCATTCCCCTTTAGAAGGAGTTCTGGGATTTTTCCATAACATAGGTATGAGCAGTTTTGCCGCGTTTTTCATATGGAAGATCAAGGACCCCTTATAGGACTTCAGTGTCATGTCGGTGTGGTTTAGGAGAAAGCATTCAGGAGTAAAAGCAAATTTGTGTCCTGTGATTTCTTCTATCGTCTCCGCTACCATTGACCAAAACGGGGTGATCAGACTACATTCCCACCAGATGTGTAGGTATGTGCCTTCCTCTAGTTTACATCTCCAGCATTTGCCGTCGGAATCAGGGAATATATGGCATAAGATTTGAGGTACTCTGTACCATCTGGTGCGAAGCTTATAGTTATTCTCCTGTATCCGTACATTTAAGGAACCTTTACTGGTGAGAATGTTTATTTTTCTCCATTCCTCGTCTGTGAACTGAACTCCCATGTCCCACTCCACAAGCCTGTCTATGTGTCATAGAAACATCTGTCGTGGCGTCAATTAAATGTTCGTAAATCAGAGATATGGAGTGCCTTATCGGTGTCCCCTTCGCCTAAATAGTTTCCAGAAATGTAGGGTCTCTGCAAATAAGCTGCTTATTGTCTTTAGCATTCAAGTAATGCCTGGTTTGAAGGTAGAGCCACAGGGGGAGGCAAATGCCCTCATCCCGAAGCTCCTCCCTATCCTTGAAGACACCACGTCTGAAAAAATTATAGGCTCTATAGAGGTCGGGGGGCTTGCTGTCCCTTCTTTTAATTAATGCGCATCCAGGCGGGAAGGATTCATTATAAGTGAGAGGCGTCAGGGGGTTTGGGAATGTAGTCAGCTTACATAGTTTCTGAGCCTCTCGAAATGCCTGCATAGTGGCCGAAGTCAGCGGTGGAAGAGAATGTCTCGCGGTCTTTGACGTCATGGGGAGCCAAGGGAGGTGTACCAGGGGTGTATCTGACAAGTCATTCTCCAGTTCTATCCAGTCTTTGGACCCGGAATGGAGGCCCCAGTCCAGTAATCTAGCAACGTGGCAAGCTCTGTAATACGTCTCTGGGTCGGGTAGACCCGTTCCTCCTTTTGATTTGGGGGCTATCAGGGATTTATAAGCAAGCCTCGGTTTCTTGTGTCCCCAAAGAAATTGTCTAAACAGAGTGCGTAATGAAGCAAAGAATTGCTTGGGGATGGGGATAGGTAATGTTTGGAAGAGGTAAAGAAACCTGGGGTTTACGTTCATCTTAATAATGGCCATCCTGCCAAACCAAGAAAAAGTGGGTCTGTGCCAGGCAGCTAAGTCCGCTTTGAGTTCCTTAAGGAGGGGTGGGAAATTGAGTTTGAAGATCTCTGTTGGATCATTGGGTAAGGAAATACCCAGGTATGTGATGTGTGAAGCGGCCCATTGGAATGGAAAATCCGTTTGAAATTTCAGTTGTTGGTGTCTAGGGATGTTTATATTCAGCGCGAATGACTTTGAATAGTTTATTTTGAAGTTGGATATATCCTGGAACTCTTTCAGAACGGATAACAGGGCTGGTAGTGTTACCCGTGGATGAGACAGGGTAAAAAGAAGATCATCAGCAAAAGCTGCGATCTTATATTCTCTGGTTTTGACGAGGATACCATGTATCCTTGGGTGGTCCCTTATCTGATTAAGCAGAGGCACCAATGTAAGGACAAAGAGCAAGGGGGACAATGGGGATCCCTGCCTGGTCCCATTTCTTATGGCAAAGGGGTCGGACAAATCACCGTTGACCCTAACTCTAGCATATGGAGATTTATATAGGGCAGAAATTCTGGCAAGCATAGTCTGAGGTATACCCATATGTTCAAGGACCTGGATCATATATCCCCAGTCCAACCTATCAAATGCTTTTTCCGCATCCGTGGAGAGGAAAAAACATTTATCTTTAGTCCTTGTTGCCCAATCAAGAATATTAAGAACCTTTATTGTGTTGTCTCATTTTCCTTTCTTATTCAGCAGGGCAAAATACAGATAGTACCATCTGATACAAATCAATTAAAGTACCTAGAATACTTATCAGATACTTAAACCATCTACTGAAATTTACCGACATGTCCGATAATTTTTCGATAGAAAATAGAAAAATTCTAACTGTGTATGGCTACCTTTACTTTTGATCACTTTAGGAGAGGAGACTGAGAAAGGCTTCTTTATGTCTGCAGCAGAGTGATTACATTAGCTGAACTCCCAATGGCAAATTTGAGCAGTTTCTCTTGTCTAAGGGAAACAGGAGACATCAATGTTGTCTTTTGGGGAGCGTTCACAGACTAGTTCACTGAGGACCACTGGTAGAGAGTATGTGAAAACTACTTTAGTCTCCACTTGGGTAGGTGTTTTTCTGTTTAATTTTAGGAAGCTGTAGAGATGGTGTGGAGTGAGGGTTTGTAGAGAAAACAGCTGATATTTCTTAAGCTAGCCATACACGTGTCGGATTCCATGTCCGCTCGATCACCCATCCGATCGATTCCGGCGATCTCAGCGGGAATCGGAGCTCCGATGGTTCGGCCAATTAAGTGATCCGATCGCTGCATACCACCTTGTCCAGCTGATTCCGGGACGGATCCGTGTCCGATTGTCCACCTCACAAATGGCAACTCCCCCTGATCTGTGCAGAATCAATCTGATGGAACCAACATGTTGGTTCTCTGTCGGATCCGATTCTGAGCCCCGGAACGGACGGACCTGATCGATCGGACAAGGTGGGCTGCACGCGATTCCGGCACGATCGTTTGGCGTGCACGCGCCCGGAATCGATCGGCCCGGAATCAGACAGGAATCTGACCCGTGTATGGGGGCCTTTATGCTGATATGTTTTATTCTCTGGTTCCCCCTCTTACCCTTCTATTACCATGTTAATGCCTTTTAAATAAAACTTCTGTTCATATTACTTACGCTAGACATACACGGTTCGATTTTAGCGTTTAATCGACCTTAAATGATAAAAGTTTACATAGATTGGGTTAAAATTGTATGCTGCACACATGGTTCGATGAAAATTGTCTGATACCGTTCAAAACATCGATCGAAATATGATCGGATATGTTGGAAAATTTTCCTCGATTTTGATCCAAATAAATTTGCAGCATTGTGTTTGTTGGTGTTGGGTCCTTTGCACTCGATGAACACATTTATATATGACTCTTTCCTGTGTTTTTTGATCGAAATAACAATCTGTGATCGTATTACGATCGGACCTTTCATGTGGTGCTACCATATTTTTCGGACCATAAGACACACATTTTCAGCCCCAAAATTGGGGACAAGAAGTGCCTGGGTCTTATGGTCTGAATGCTTCCTGCCAGCTCTACCGGCACAGAGATTAGCCGGGGAGCTGGAGGAGCTGTCAGATGTAACAGCAACATCGGCAGAGGAGAGGAGAGACTGAGAGCAGAGGCTCTGCAGATGTCTGCCCCCCTCCTCTTCCTCCTGATCAGTGTGGAGAGTGATGTTGTGTTTAGAGTGTACTGCTGCTAGTGACACCTACTGGCTGAATTGAATATTGCATTAATTGAATTCATTGCATTAACCCAATTGATGTGAAAATTTATTAAATCTTTTTTTTTCTGGTTTTCCAGCCCTAAAAACTAGGTGCGTCTTAATCGAAAATCAATCGTTCTAAAATCGAACTGTGTATGCATAGCTTTAGATATCACTACTGCTGGGCTTCCATGATAAAAAAAAGACCTCAAGGGCACATTTACACAGGCGGTGTAAATGACCAATTAGCGTAACTGACCGGCGAATGTGAACAGAGGTGACCGGCGGTCTATTTTCATCCTTTTTGTCCGATAGACCTGTCAAAAGGTTTTTTTAGAACGACCACACACTGACAGCAGTCCAGGAAATGACCAAGCTGCACTGCAAAACAGCATATGGTGTGCTGTGTTTTCTAGTCACACTAGGTTTGTTTAGCCCTTTTTTGAATGAATGTCAGTGTGGCAAAGCGTGTAAATACGTTTCCAATTAGAGATATTAAACATGAAAACAGCCTTGCATTTTTAAACAGGTCTAAACACACAGCAGAAGGCACCACATGGGAGACCGGTGTACATGGTCCTCACACACCACATGCATCGGCAAACGTCTCTGCATCACATACAGTGTGACAGAAGACTAAATGTAGGGTGCCTGTGAAGCTCTTCTCTCACCAATTCATTTTACACTCCTTGACAGACATTTTTATGTGAACTATCACATAATATCAATATAATTAATTAAACACATTACGTGGGAATGAGGCCTAAATTATACTATTTGTCCATCAGCCAGATATTGTGGTAAGCTCTTATTTACCTTCTGCAATTTCAACTTTTGTATTGTGGTTCTAATGTAGGTAGCTAATATACATAGGATTCCTTGCGCACTAGCTTTGTTGGACAGTAAGTATGTGTTGCAATAGGTGTGAAAAAATCTAAAATACTTTATAATGGTATTTATACTGTTTTATAGTCGTGCCCAATGTCTTCAGGCAGCTGATCCAAGCTGGAAAATGGAGCCTCCATGCGTCATCATAACTTGGTAGTCAAACACTCTAGCCTAGTTTTTTTTTTCCATCGAGGGAATATAGGCAGGTGGAGCTTTAGTATTACATTGACTTCAAGAAAAACATGATCATAATTGCTCTGACATGTATATACTGCAGGCATTCTACCAAGGCTGTTACACTTTAAGCAACATAAGTATATGATCTGCTGTGTATTTCAACAATACAAACTGATTTAGCATGACAAAACTAAATACTATCTTTATTATTTAAAAACATGTTTACTTACCTTAGATAGTATTAGATAATATTATTCCTTAAATAATTATAGATACAAGATTACACTGAAAAATAAAGAAAAAAAGGACGCTTCCATAACTGTCCACACTAAAAAGATTTTGCATGATGGCATAAATATATATTGTACATTCCTTCTCACCCATAGAAAAACATGATATGATATACCAATTATATATACCAAAGAGGACTTGCACAATTCCGGAGGCCCTTTAAAAGAAGACTGATGGTCACTTGCCCCTCTAGAATCAACAAGAGGCATAAGCATTTGCGATATATTGATATATGACTTTCATATACTCGCTTGTGACCATGTGGTTTATTCGGGTAAAGTTTTTACCACAATTCTAGTTGTTCCTTGTTTCTCTCTCTCTTCTCTGTTCTTGTTCAAATTTTCTTCCTGTCTCTCTATATTTGGGTAGAGATGTTTAAAAAAAACTAATCCAATTTACAATTCGGTGCAGTCGATCTCATCTAGCTTTTTAGACCCTCTGCCTAACTTATTTTCAGTATCAGATGTACACCATTGCTTTGAACCAGTGGTTCCCAAACTTTCCATGCAGGGCCCCCCTTTTCTATTTAGTAACATTATCGAGCTCGCCCTCCCTATTCAAACAAAGGTCAACAATGAGGTCCTGCGCCCCCCTGGAATACATTCGTGCCCCCCAGTGTGGGAACCACTGCTTTGGACCATTTACTGGTAATGACCATTATGTGGGTAGTGTGTGATGAAGTGATAATACAGGCACACAAATAAGAGGCAGTTCTTATTCTTTAACAGGGGATGGCAAAAAAAAAGTGTTTTAATGGCAGGTGGTGGTTTACTAGGTTTCAGCTATATGTGGGATTTAGCCTTAAAATCATCCCTTGATTTAGTCTTGGCATTGGCAATGTTACATGGCAATGAATACTATGCTGGGCATAGACGTGTTGTTTTGCTGCCAATTTCTCAGCAGATCAACGGTGCGTGATGACGTCATCATGCATGGCCACTAGTGCCAAGAATCATTAACGCACCCTTTGTGTGCCGGCCATTACTTTGGATGGGGACTGCCATTATGGGATCGCCGCAAATTTACCGCATGTTGGATCACCGTGCAAACCAACATGTGGGAGATTCCTGGTCGATCTTGCCACCCGGTTTGCCGGCCGATTGGGAGGAATGCACACAGCGGTTGAGCGGCCGAAGAATTGGGCAGGCATCTGCCCGTCCATGGCCAGCTTAAGTAATGGGCTGCACACCATTAATCTCTGCAATGACTTCCAGTTACATTGACCAGATACTTCCCTTTTTAGCATTGCCATTGGATCTCCTTCTTTACCTGTGCAGAGCTGCTCAGCTTAGTCAAGCTCCACAGCCATTCATCAAGGATTTATCATACTTGGTTTAATTGCACAACACTGTACAGAGACTATATGGCTTGCTTGTGAACTAACCCAAGTTTATGTCTAGATTTTTTTTGTAACACAGATCAATGATATCATCCTACATAATCTTATAAGCATGGCATTGGTTCAGTTGGATGTTGACAAGATAGCAAAGCATTCAAGGAAAGTTTCCTCCATCACCGCTAATTGAGCCTCCTCCATTGTCTATCAGTTAGAACGCTTACGGGTGTGGTATCATTCGTTTACCTGAAATATTGAGGTAATTACAGGACTTGGCTTTTCTTTGTAAGTACACACCCTAAGGTGTGGTAAGGTGTAACACAAACACCACTCCCTTGGATGTTACAGACCAATGCTCAGGCTTCTGTTAGGTAGATGTGCCATAAGCAATGGAGCCAAGAAAAAGCTACATCAAATACAATCTCCAGATATGAGAACACCATTGAAATGAATGCAGAGTATACAGGGAAGGGTGGCATGGTTTATGGTAATGATTCTCAGTCCCTGGTGACAGCTTAGATTTAGCCATGATTTCAGTGTATATAACTGATTTGGCATCAAACCATGTCCTTTTATACTGCTTTATGTTTTTTTTAAAAAGTTCCTTTTCGTTTAGAATTGCTTCAGTTTTGGGTAAATGCAGATTTTTGTTTCCAGCAGAATTCAGGCCAGCGGCATAGCAGTTCTGTCTGGCAGGGTTATGAAAATATCAGGACTACATATTAGCCTAGAGTTGTTTTATTTATTTAATTTTTTACAAACAGAGTTTGAATAAAATAATATTTACATTAAAAAAATTCAATTCAACCAGAAGGTAAAATAACTACATTATAGCTATAGCATTATCGTTATAGCTGGTATATATCTGGTATAATGTGTCTATTTTATGCAAACAGCCATTTCAGGTCTAGGCTCCACTGAACGTGTTAGCGGAAAGCACAGTGTGTGGCATGGGTTTGATTTGCCCTTTTTAAGGGCGAGTTTACTTCTGTGTTTACAACAAGACCCCACATATTTAGATTATCTTACCCATATACTTTCAAACATTTGAACATAAATTGCATATTTTGAAATATAATAAATTTTTTTCACATTTTTTACCAGAAGGGACTAAGATATTATGAACCCATTATAATTCTCCAAACTAAGTTTAGAATCTCAGGTGTACAATGGGACAAATGGGACAAGGGCATCACTATTTGTAACACAGAGGCTACAAACAAGACCAGACATCATGTTTCTTCTCTTTTTTCTATCACCAGGGCCGTTTCTAGCCTGTGGAGAGCCCTATGCAAGTTATCTAAGCTGTTAACAGGGGGTATTGGAGAAGAAGAAGAAAAGGAACACACCTCCTTTCTCTCCTTCCTCCTCCACACACCCATACCTCCACAACCCCCCCCCCCCCCGCATCTACTCCCACTCGCTGCGACTTGTGCTGCTCGTACCGGAATGGGAGGGAGGGGTGTCTGTGCTGAATGTGCATGCAGGGGAGGGTTCCAGAGGCCAGCTGTTCCCCAGGGCCCTATGCACACACATATTCCGCAAAGCGGGAGAATATGCCTTGTCTATCACTATAGTCATTAAAAATAATGGGTAATGACTCACAGAAGTGCAGCACATGACTTTTAGTTTTTAAAAGTGGATAATATATTTCTGGGGTATAGTTACCAGACCAAATGAACCCAAAGATTCCCTAACCAGGATGATCATTTATGTTGACAGCATCCATTCATGTTCAGTTTGTCTTGTACATAAACAATGCCTTGTGTTTGTTCACACCATTAGAGGTGTTCACAGAAAATCAGGATCTTGCTTCCTGTCTCATCAAAAAAAGTATTTTTACATCATGTTTAAGTCAAGCTGCTCATCAAACTTGGCTAGGTTTAGTACTTAGAATTTAAACAAGGATCCTGGAGTGTTTTATTGCAAGTTTATCTGTTTCTCTGTAGCAGTGATGAGTGGTATGCCAAAGTTATGACTTTGCAATAATATAAATTATTTGATATTGCTGCACATATAATTGAGATGCATCCTTCCTTTATTCGAAACTGTACACACTGGCGCCACATCAATCCATTGTATTAGGCTATAAGTCATTTTGGATTTTTTTTTCTTTAAAAAGGAGAATAAAAACTGGCACAAACTTCCTACTATACACATTTAAGCTCCTTGTATATGTGCCCAGTTCCTTTAATGGAATAGGTTTAGACTACTTGGCAGATATAGTTGCTAAAAGATTTATAGTCCACTATATTTATAGTCCAGCATATGCTAAGAGAGGTAATTTTATCGAAAGTGAATTCATATGGGCATGTGAAAGGATGCGGACCACAGATACTACATAATTCTTTACAGAATGGAGTCCATGCCATATGCTGCCATGTCAAAGTGGGTCTATCCTCAAATGTGAACTCTATGTACTATCTAGGTGGAGTGCATCTTTACAGATATAAGTATACAGTTGAGGACACATTTTTAAGCCCTTATAAAATTAGACAGCACTTTTCTAATGTCTCCATAAAAATGACCATGAACAACAAGTGTTTTGGAAACAAATACACTATAAAAAAGGTGTCCACTAAGTTTAATCAGGATATTTTATCGATACACTGATTTGAAACAAGAAAGGGCAAAAATTTGACATCCAAATTTATTAACCCCCGCCCATTAATAGTCAATAATGTACCCTCAGCCACAACTGACAACAGACTCTTAGAGTAGTTCTTTACTAAGTTGGCGGCACAAATCTCCTGAGGGGTTTTGGCCCATTCTTCCATTGCAAATTGTTCTAGCCGGTCCAAATTGCATGGTGTTCAATAGAGATGGTCGAATATTTCGACTTGCTAACTTTGTGAGCTGAATGCCAAGCCTCTGAAAATGGTATCATCACCAAAATTGCTGGATATATAGTGAAGGGCTGTGGGAACATTTGAAAAAAAAAGTTTTGCTCTAGCACATGTAGTTTTTCATGCTTTTGGTCATTGCCTTGTTAGAAAATCCAGTGAAAACCTAAGCCTAAACTACGAGCAGATTCTTCTTCAAAATGTAAACATAATTGTTTTTCATGATGTCATGCACCTGAACAAGGATCCCTGTGCCCGAGGCTACAAAACAGCGCCACAGCATGATGCTCCCACTATGTTTAACTGTGGGAACTGTGTTCCTAGGGTTGAAGGCCTCTCCCTTTCTACACCAAACATAAGCAACATCCATGTGCCCAAACAGTTCCAGTTAAGTCTCTTTAGACCAAAGCACAACCTTTCAAAACTCTTCTCTTCAGGCTGTGATGTGCCTGTCTTTGAGTAAAGGGGTTCTTCTGGGATGGTGGACCTGAAGCTAACCATGATAAAGAGCCCTCACAACTGTGCTCCTTGAAACATCAACTCCAGAAGAGGCCAGGTCAGCAACAATCATTATTTAGATGTCCGGGGGTCCTCGCTGTAATCGATGGCTATTTTCCTCTCTAGAGTTGTTAAAATCTTGCGCTTATACTGACATTTTGAGGGAGAATGTGTAGAAATCTGCTTGTAGTCTAGGCTAAAGTTGTCGCTGGGTCTTCTAACAATACAATGACCCAAAGCATACATTGGAATTAGTCCAACAGTTACTTAAGGATACCAAAACCCAGATCCTGGAGTAGCCCCCTCAGAGGCCAGACCTCAATCCTATTGAGAATCTGTGGCAGGTTTTCAAATTGAATGTCTGTTCTGGAATACCATGCAATTTTGAACAGCTAGAACAATTTGCAATGGAAGAAGAATTTATGGACATTTTCATGGAGAAATTAAGCATGTGAACACTGAATTATGGCTTCTATTTTTCCAGTTTACTGTAGAAAACCTTCTTTCTGCTCCCTCCTGGGCAGATTTATTTTTAAGTGATGTCATTGCTTATATAATATCTGTTTAGGGATAGATCAGATTATAGATCCACTTTAAAGTTGTGTTTTATCTTAATACTACTACTACTGCCTGTATCAGTGCCATTGATGGAACCAATAAATAATTCTGTTAATATTCACAGTATGTCTTTTCTGTGCTTTAAACTATGCATGAGATTGATTTGGGTTGGTTCAAAAAAACAAATCAACAGAATGTTAAAATATATAGGTTTTATTGGTATTGATTGCATTCTGAAGTCTTGTTCGTTTAATCAGTAAAGAGTTTACAAATGTGGTTGATTTTTTGATAAGCTAAGTTACACCTGGTAAGTAGAGATACAGTGGCTTGCAAAAGTATTTGGCCCGCTTGAACTTTTCCACATTTTGTCACATTACAGCCACAAACATGAATCAATTTAATTGGAATTCAACGTGAAAGACCAATACAAAGTTGTGTACACGTGTGAAGTGGAAGTAAAATCATACATGATTCCAAATTTTTTTTACAAATAAATAACTGCAAAGTGGGGTGTGCATAATTATTCAGCCCCCGTGGTCTGAGTGCAGTCAGTTGCCCATAGACCTTGCCTGATGAGTGCTAATGACTAAATAGAGTGCACCTGTGTGTAATCTGATGTCAGTACAAATACAGCTGCTCTGTGACGGCCTCAGAAGTTGTCTAAGAGAATATTAGGAGCAACAACACCATGAAGTCTTAAGAACACACCAGACAGGTCAGGGATAAAGTTATTGAGAAATGTAAAGCAGGCTTGGGCTACAAAAAGATTTCCAAAGCCTTGAACATCCCACAGAGCAATGTTCAAGCGATCATTTAGAAATGGAAGGAGTATGGCACAACTGTAAACCTACCAAGACCAGGCCATCCACCTAAACTCACAGGCCGAACAAGGAGAGCGCTGATCAGAAATGAAGTCAAGAGGCCCATGGTGACCCTGGATGAGCTGCAGAGATCTACAGCTCAGGTGGGGGAATCTGTCTATAGGAGAACTATTAGTCGTGCACTGCACAAAGTTGGCCTTTATGGAAGAGTAGCAAGAAGAAAGCCATTGTTAACAGAAAAGCATAAGAAGTCCCGTTTGCAGTTTGCCACAAGCCATGTGGGTGACACAGCAAACATGTGGAAGAAGGTGATCTGGTCAGATGAGACCAAAATGGAACTATGGCCAAAATGCAAAACGCTATGTTTGGCGGAAAACATGTGAAATATGGTGGTGGCAGCATCATGCTCTGGGGGTGCCTCTCTTCAGCAGGGACAGGGAAGCTGGTCAGAGTTGATGGGAAGATGGATGGAGCCAAATGCAGGGCAATCTTGGAAGAAAACCTCTTGGAGTCTGCAAAAGACTTGAGACTGGGGCGGAGGTTCACCTTCCAGCAGGACAAAGACCCTAAACATAAAGCCAGGGCAACAATGGAATGGTTTAAAACAAAACATATCCATGTGTTAAGCTGGGCATACACGTACCAATTCCTGCACCATCCGATCCCCAATCCGATGCCGTGCGCGCTCCCGCATCCTTTAGGGATCAGGTCGTGCAGGAATTGGAGGCTGCAACTGACGAGGATTGGGCTAAAATCATCCATCCTGTCGGATCGCACAGTTATCCGTCAGGATGGTAAATTTTGGTCCGATCCCATTAGTTCAGCTGGGGACGGCTGCCCCAAGCTGAACTAATGAGCTGCAGATGCAGAGTGCTGGCAGATTCTCGGCACTAGCAGGCGGGCGTGATGACGTCATCACGCTGCCTGCTACTACATAGAATCGGATAAGGAATAGACGGTAAATCGTACCGTCTATTCCTAGCTTTAGAATGGCCCAGTCCAGATCTAAATCCAATCGAGAATCTGTGGCAAGATCTGAAAACTGCTGTTCACAAATGCTCCATCTAATCTGACTGAGCTGGAGCTGTTTTGCAAAGAAGAATGGGCGAGGATTTCAGTCTCTAGATGTGCAAAGCTGGTGGAGACATACCCTAAATGACTGGCAGCTGTAATTGCAGCAAAAGGTGGTTCTACAAAGTATTGACTCAGGGGGCTGAATAATTACACACACCCCACTTTGCAGTTATTTATTTGTAAAAAATGTTTGGAATCATGTAGGATTTTTCTTCCACTTCTCACGTGTACACCACTTTGTATTGGTCTTTCATGTGGAATTCATGTGATTAATGTTTGTGGCTGTAATGTGACAAAATGTGGAAAAGTTCATATTTTCGAATACTTTTGCAAGCCACTGTAGTGACCCAAAGGGCATCACATAACAGTTAGACCAGGCATGCTGACCACACATTAACTCCTTTGGCTGGCTAAAATTGTCATTTTGGCCAAAAGCTAAAAATTTAGTGGGGCATAGCTTAACATTTCCATAGTTACAGTTGCAAGAAAAAGTATGTGAACCCTTTGGGATTACGTGAAGTTTTGCATGAATTGATCAAAGAAATGTGCTCTGTTCTTTATCTAAGTCACACCAATATACAAACACAGTCTGCTTAAAATAATACTACACAAACATTATATGTTTTCATGTTTTTATTGAACATAACATGTAAACATTCACAGTGCAGGGTGGAAAAAGTATGTGAACCCCTAGCCTTAAGACTTCTCCAAGAGCTAATTGGAGCCAGGAGTGAGCCAACCTTGAGTCCAATCAGTGTGATTGGACTCAAGGTGTGACTTATTTTAAGCAGACTGTGTTTTTCTATTGGTGTGACTTGAATGTAGATGAAGATCAGAGCACTTTTATGACCAATTCATGCAAAACGCCACATATTCCCAAAGGGTTCACATACTTTTTCTTGCAACTGTATTTGTGTGTTTTTTATGCACTCCTCTTAGTCCTCTTGAGTTGTTCTCGTGAGAGATGTTCCATGTGGTGTTCAATTCACGGACTCTACAGGTCCTGCATTGACATGCATATATTGCAGCAATAAAGAAACAAAAGCACCAGGATAAGGTAAGTAAATAAAAAAACTACCTGGTAGACTTAAGGTAGCCATACACTGTTCGATATTTCTGTTTGATCAACTTAAAATGATTGATCAAACGAGAGCTGTTTCCTGCCCAGCCAGTACGATCAACCAAAAGTGATCGAAATCGATCTAAAATATCTTAAGATCTTGCAGTTCTCTATAAATCCTCCAAACTGGGGCATCAGCATTCAGGCCATTGTACAAGAGATTTTTTGGGGTGGTTTAAGAACTTCTTTTTAATTTGTAAAAGCAGATCACTGTATGTCAGCTGTAATGAATGGTAAGTGATCTCAGACATGTCTCAGAATGATGTTGACAGAACACTGAATAAGTCTTTCAATCATTTTGACACTGGCCCTTTAATAAACAAAGGACAGGCTTACCCTATGGTGCGTACATGCACAATTTAGAGAAAGTCAGCTAATGATTTTTCATGTGGAGGCCCACAATACATAAAACAGTCTGGTGTCTAAAACCATGTTTCTCTGCTTAACAGGATTATTTTTATTGCCTTTAATCATTAATAATCACGGTACTTAGTCTGTGTTGCCTGATATAAACCATTCATAATATTGTCTGCATTTTAAAATGTCAGCTAGAGAATGCAAGTTTAAATGTAATCGGTTGCTATAAGGTAGTACAGTCCTTTAGTTCTTCATCAAACACTAATGAATAGTGGTCCTATATGAGTCCATTCAGCTGCTGGTATATGGTATATATCATTTAGTGCATGCTCTTGCAGAATAAAAACATTCTTTCAGTTGCTGATTTTTCATTAGTTTCTTTGTCCTCATGCAGATGTTTCTTTCTGTTTGTTGTTGTTTGCAGGAATCTATTAAACTAAAATATTTTTTTTAATCTTCCCCTCATTTCCCATCCCCCCAGTTTTGATTTTAATGAACTCTGGAGATTGTTTACCGCAGAACATTTCAGAGGTTCAGGATTAATGAGTCTGTCCTTGCATACCAATAAACATGCTAGAAAATGACATTAACTTCTCATAATGTCCTGAAAAAACTTTTAAAACAACATATTCCAACTGGCCGACACGCAGCTTCCTCGCTAATAATTATCTTTGTTTTTGTCGTTTGTTTTACTTCACTCAAAGCACTTTTCGAGAAGATGTTCAGCAAATGATTACCATATGTGTCCTTAATACAGAAATAGAGTAATTGTTTAAGGAACTCGCAAAAGGCCAAACTGGGCCAGTTACGAGAAGTATGCAGTCTTCTTCCTATATATGTATGTGTGTGTGTTTGCGTGTGATGGTAGGCCCTAATTAACTCTCTGCTAACTATTTTGTTTGACCGTGTTAGGGTTATTCTCCAAAATTGACTACAGACATGAAACCTTGATCAAAAGATCAGATCACCAAATTTTGGTATATAGTAATTGTAACATTACTACTTGGTATCATTTATTATCTTAGGGCGAGCTACAACAAAAGTAGAAAAGTATACATTTATTCCTGGGTCCTACCTTCTGTCTACTCTTTGCATTTTTAAAAAAGGTGTGTTGGCCATCCATAAATACGGAAAGTTTGGATTTTACTTGATACTATTTTTTGGCTAACTGGAGCATTAAAGAAGAAGCGTTTTAGATTGCGGAACGCAGGCGTTCGCGGGTCGCGCAACATTGATCACCCCTGATTGCGGCCATAGAGATGAATGGACACGCGTCTCCATCCATGGATTCTTAAGCGTGCCCATTCACTCTCTATGACGCGATCAGCCAGGAAGTGGGAGGGGTGGGACAGGACATCTTGCCAGGACAATCTCCCATAGGCATCGTGCTGAGATTAAAACCGCTGCAAAACGCAGTGAAAACATGCCCTAAGGCTGTTGTTATGGCCTTTGATGGGCTTTTTTTAATGGCCAGTCAGAAGTATTTATGACAGTTAAAAGAAGTGACACAAATTCATATAGCATCTTCCACCATGGTTTAGCGGAATACATTGATTTGCAAATTTAAATATCATTCTTTTACAACTCAACTGTCCCTTAGTTGTTTATATCGAAATCCATCATCAAAGCTTAATACATAAATTACTGTGATTTTACCTGCTTAAAATCCTTTAAAACAGTACAGCCAAGTATTTGACTTCTGGTAATTAGTTATGGTCCATGAGGTGCCAAAATGTTGACCTATATTTTGAGATTGTCTGCAGACTGAACCTAAACCAAATGTGCTTGAAATGAACATGGTATCATCACCAAAATCTTTGGAGATGTAGTGAAGGGTTGAAAAAATATAAAAAAGAGAGTATAGAGTATTGCTCTGACATACACTCACCGGCCATTTTATTAGGCACACCTGGTGGCAACTCAATGCATATAGGCATGGCCAAGACAAACCACTGCAGTTCAAACCAAGCTTCAAAATGGGGAAGAAAGGTGATTTAAGTGACTTTGAACGTGGCATGGTTCTTTGTGCCAGACAGGCTGGTCTGAGTATTTCAGAAACTGCTGATCTTCTGGGATTGTCACGCACAACCATCTCTAGGGTTTACAGAGAATGGTCAAAAAAGGGAAAACATCCAGTCAGCGGCAGTTCTGTGGGTGCAAATGCCTTGTTGATGCCAGGGGTCAAAGGAGAATGGCCACAGTGGTTCGAGCTGATTGAAAGGCAACATTTACTCAAATAACCACTGCAACCAAGGTATGCAGAAGAGTATCTTTGAATGCACAGCACGTCGAACCTTGATGCAGATGGGCTACAGCAAAAGACGACCACACCGGGTGCCTCTCCTGTCAGCTAACAGGAAACTGAGGCTACAATTTGCACAGGCTCACTGAAATTGGACAATAGAAGATTCGAACATTTGCCTGGTGTGATGAGTCTCGATTTCTGCTGCTCGGATGGTAGGGTCAGAATTTGGCGTCAACAGCATTAAAAGCCTGGGTCCATTCTGCCTTGTATCAACGGTTCAGGCTGCTGGTGGTGTCATGGTGCAAAGGACATTTTCACTTTGGGCCCCTTAGTAGTAGTTGATCATCGTTGCCACAGCCTACCTGAGTATTGTTGCTGACCATGTCCACCCATTTATGACCACAGTGTACCCATCTTCTGATGGCTACTTCCAGCAGGATAATGCACCATGTCATAAAGCTCCAATCATCTCACACTGGTTTCTTGAACTTGACAATGAGTTCACTGTATTTAAATGGCCTCCACACTCACCAGATCTCAATCCAATAGAGCACCTTTGGGATGTGGTGGAACTGGAGATTTGCATCATGGATGTGGAGCGACAAATCTGCAGCAGCTTTGTGATGCTATCATGTCAATATGGGCTAATGTCTCTGAGGAATGTTGACTTTTTTAACTATTTGTGTTAGAGCATTACTTTCTTTTTGTAATATACCCTCAACCCTTTTCTACATCTCCAGAAAGTTTGGTGATGAGGCCATGTTCAAGGGCTTTGCAATTCTCAGAAATTCAAACTATTTCAGTTTGTAAAAATTCAACCATCTCTATTCAAATGTTGACATTTCAGCATCTCATTGACGATCTCTAAAGCAGATTTTATCGGGGGAAATTTTTGTCTAATAGAACAAAAAATGCTGTAATTATTAAATATAAATATGTTTTTTGTGCAATTTCAAGGTTGAAATATTGAATTTGTCTCAAAATACTTTCAGGGGTAGTCAAAATGCTGCTGGCTGTCATCCATTGCTTTATAACTGTTCTAAACTGCTACAGAAATCTTTAAATTAGAAGTTAGGGCGGTAAGTTGATTAAAGTGTAGTGCAGTAAGTTATAATATCCTTGGAGGATCGTGGTTTGGGCTCATTGGGACCTGTCCGTTCAGGACATTGTTACAAAATATCTTATTCGTACTTCTACAACCTTCATGTGGTACCATTAGGACTAACACGCCCACCAGATATACCCCTACAGTGCACCTGGGGTCCCCCGGCCTATCAGGGCCCCCCAATACCATCTGGGTTGTGCTTATGCATCCCCAGGCAACCATTGAGTCACCTAGTGTGCTGCCTCATGCCTCTTGGCTTGTCCTGGGTCTGGTGTACCGTCCCATGCCCCCTGTTAAGTTGACCAGTGGCGTGCTCCCCCTTGGACTATTTGGATTAATCCTTCCCTGAAGAAGCCCATGGGGGCGAAACATGTCGGAGGTGGAACTACGATCAATCCAGCTTATTCCCTGAACATGCTGCATATACTGTTCTGGTCAATGTTTTTAATATAATTGGGGGTCATCCCTATGTGTGTTTTTGGTTCTGACCTTTGACTATGTTTTACAATATTTGTTGATATTTATGATTCAATGAAGGAAATTTTTTTTTTACTCAATTGCTTTGGAAGACGCATATTTGGTCAGTTCCCTTGGCCGAGGGACAGCCTCTCTCCCCTTGTTCCCCTTTCTATCCCGCTTATATATAGGAACCTAACAGAACATTCACATGGCATCTGGAAATGCTCTATTCCATCCCCTCTAAGAGCAGCAGCCCTGCAGAAGCTACATTAGGCATCCCAGGGAAAGTTTCTGAATGCCCCCCAAGTGCCTGCACACTGTGTGTCCATGTCAGTGGTGCCTTAAGCCCCACATACACGACTAGATTTTTCATCCAATCAACTCAATTCAATCAATTTTTTTGGTTGATTGGTTGAAAATCTATGGCAGCCCACATGGTTAGATCAACCGAAACCAATTAAAATTGGGAAAAATATTGATTGAAAAAGGATTGGACGTGTTGGTAAATTTAAATTGGTTGTATTGAAATGCATTACACTTTCAGTCTATCTACAGAAAAGTTGATCAAATATCTGTTACTACAGTTAACAAACATACAATCAATCACAGATTTCCCTGACCCCAAAAAATGTATCTTTTTTAGTTGATTGAACAGAAAATCTAGAGGTGTATGGCTAGCTTTAGTGTTGCTTTTCATTTAGGTATACACTTTTATTATCTGCAAGATTATTAACTGGTGAGATAACATGATCTATTTATACCTACTGATGTTATGTATTTTGTCACCATAATTATACCAGTTTGTAGAATTTGTTTGATCTGCTTAATCAGGTGAAACCTCCCTATGAACACTGATGCCTTATAATAAATTACCCTGCTTAAATAATCGTAGTGTAGCCCTAGCCTAAGTACATCATCTCTCCATTATACGTAGGAATTTCACTGTTTTCTGTCCTATCAACTGCTGTACCCATTACCAAGGCTTTTGGTGGCATGTATGATTTTTTTCCTCACTCTTGTGATATCGAAAACAGTTGCCACCAGTAAAATTATCGGGGGTGAATCTCCCCAATAGAAACTAGGACAGCAATAAAGCAGTTTGGTTGTTCTAATTCTCCTTTACTGTATCCTAAGCTTAAACATAAGTGGTGAAGGATAGTTACTTTACTTACTGGGCTTAAGTTTTAGAGTCATTATTAATTAGAAATAAGCAAAATGTAGAATAGACTGTAGGCAGAGCTGATAGATTTTAGTTATGATGTAATAAACTAGTTGGTGAGCTGTATTCATAAAAAAAAGGGCAGATTTGCTCTGTATTTTGGGTGTGTATGGGTATGACTGTCAAGGTATTAAAACATGTTTTACCTATTTGTGCGTTCCTCTATATTTTATTTATTTATTTATTATAAAGGATATATAAGGCAATCTGGTTAATAGTCATTTAGGGGAAGACAATTAAAGAGCGATGATGTAAATATCAGCTGTGGACAAGTAATTTTGCAATGTTTTGGCATCCAAAACTTCATTACTTTCAGTCTATTACATTTTTTGGCCATACAAAAAACTAAAGCTGTATAAAATAGGGTATGCATTCCTTTTAAGAAGGTGAACAGTGCTCTGCAGGGACTAAGAAAGTTTCTCATACTAACTTTTAGAGTGAATGTGATTCTAATGGGAAATATAAAATGTAGTCTTCACTCATAAAAAGTACATAATGAATATATAAATCTAACTGCATAGTCTCAAATAAAGTATTTTTGTTGAAGGAGATGTGTAATCCAGCTATAAACACTCTAGTTTGTTATATTTTAAGTATCCAGGTTCTGTCTGTAGGTCCACCTTTTAGTTATGGCTGGAGTGATCTGTATACAGATGATCAGAGTTACAATGTATAAGTTTACTAGCATGGTATACACTGTATTGAAAAATGGTACACCCAGCCATTGCACCTACACTTTTATGACTTCCTATTTAAAATCCAGAGTATTGCCCCTCTGTTCGATTATGGAAACACGGTGTTTTATGCAATCCTGGCTTTCTGTGACACCTCCCACTCTGCAACAAGAGTTGTACTCCAAGGAATGACTCGATGTGGATAGACACACACAACACCGTAACTAATTTCTTTAAAAGATGGCATAAATTCTGGGCTGCACACTCTCCCCTGCCGAGATACAAATACCCATGGTCCGCTTCCAGTATTCAACATGGTGTTGTAGGGGGGATTTATAGAATAGTTTGGGTCCTCTCAATATAACCTGATAGGATACTCTGACTCACAACTTAGGCTTTTATGACACATAATTACTTTTTTTAGGTACTGTAGGTGTTCCTACATATACTTACACTGTATTTAAACCTGCTTAACTCTTCCCCCCTGTTGTTCTTATAAACTATATCTTGTTTTGTACAGGTTTTTCTGCAGCTGTTTAAATGTTTTTGGTTAGGTTATAAACACACCAAAGGATGTTAGGGCTTGTTTCCATTGTACGCCGGGACCCCTACGCTAAGCGTATACGCTTAGCTGGGGTCCCGACGTATCTCACAGACTCAGCCTACCGGCGGATGGTCTGTTTACACATCCGCCGGTGTAAAGGCTGAACGTACTACGTTCAGCCTGACACTGGCGGATCGGCTCAGCGCAATGAAGACAGACCCGTCCGCCGAGCAGGTAAGTCTATCTGTTACGTTGGGACCGCCCGCTAAGCGTGTATGCTTAGCGGAGGGGTCCCAACGCAATGGAAACAAAGCCTAACTCTCAACATTTTGCTGTATAATCACAGTTGATTGTTTTGTTGTTTATTTTTGTTTGTTAACCATTTTAAAATAAAAAGGTTGCTTATACAAAAAATACCTGGAGTATATGGATGGGGATTTTTGCATTTTTTACCAAGAAGATCATTTAGAGCATTTGTTAATTCAGGCAGATACATTGGATGGGAACGTCTGGTTTATAATCACTGTTCTTGTTCATCCCAAAACTTTTTAATGGGGTTAGGGTGAGGCCTGTCAGTGGGTCAAGGGTCATCTGTGCCGAAGGGTCATCTGTGTGACATTGTTGATTGAAATATATGGACACTGTAAGGCAGCAATCCATCTATCCATTAAAATATAGGAGACACAGAGTTGGGGTGGGGGTGCACACTGTGACATGTTGATTAAGAATTCATAAATGAGGAGCACTTGCAGCAACATTTGTCCTTATAGTGGATTTTCACTTCACATTTACCTACTGAGATCTGGTTCATTTGGCCACATAATCAGTTGAAAGGAAGGCCATTCAGTTTAGTTGAATTTGATCTCTTACTCATACACTGGTACAGGACAACAATGTCAGGGAACATGGCGTCTGTATAACAGCTGTTCTAAGAAGACAAGCATGTAAATAGCTTCATTTTCTGGGCTGTCACAAGTACAAATACAGAATCCTCAAATGAAAGAATCATCTTAATATTTTTCAGGCTTACTGGATCCTCATAATTTGTACAGGGTAATTACTTGACAAAAGGCCAGTATGAGTCTTGTGCAAACATCTGGGGTACTTGTTAATGTATTTATTACCTATTCAGTTGAGTGTACAGATCCACGTGAAATGTAGAGGAATGAAATCAGCAGCTACCCTCGCTGATAGCTGTTTTGCATCCCCTTTCCGAGAACTGCACAGGTTTTTCTCTAGTGGGATCTGCTGACAGCCAAAAACTAAAACTTAATCTGAAATATTTAAACAGTGTTAAACTGGCGCTGGGGAAATCCTGTACACACTCCCTGTACTGCGATTGATTTACAGGCTGCCAAGTGCCATCCCCTCATCTAGACTCCTGCAGGGTTAATGAGAGGTCTCCATAACACCACGGTATGGGGGTGTAATTACCAGCAGCCAAGAAGCGTTAATTCTCTTTTAATTAAAGTAAACATGGAGGCAATGACACTACAGGGGTGCAACCAGACATTTCACCCCTGTATGCCTTAACCTTACCAGCAAGAGTGATGCAAGTCTTAAGTCAGGTGATTTTGTGATCTGGTGGTTCTTAGAATGATAAAACAAAGTTTAATTGATACATAGAAACCACAAATTAAGTGGTTTAGGTCTCTTCTGTCACAAATGACATCATTTGTGGATTACAGGGCGAGTGTCGAGCCGTCATTTTCACCCTCTTGGTAATGTGCACATTGAATATGTCAAAATAACACTCAAGGAGCCTGGCTTCTGATTATTACATGTTCTGTAATAGCCTGAGGGTGGGAGCGAGAGAAAAACATCAAGCTAATGAACGGTCATGTAATGAAGATACACAGCAGAGAAAAACAGCTTGTTAGCATGGGGGAGAGGGGTTACCCCAAATTAACCTTTCTGTCCATTGCAGATTGAAGCAGCAGAAATTTGTTTTTTTTTTCCTTGTTAAGGTGATTGAACATTACTAGTACAAAACAGAGAGTGCACTTATCCATTCTTTACTGATCTTGAGAGTGGCACAGCAGAACTGTTACCAGCCAAAAACTGCAGCACCACTTTAGGTGTGTTACAAACTAAAAAAAGGTCCCTTGAAATTGGCCTGTAAATTACCTGCCGAACACAACATGTCTCATTCATCAAGCAGTTTGAACAATTTGGTTCCAACCACCATTGTGAATGACGCCTCAGCTTAAACTCCTGGATGTTCTGCTGGTGACACATTCTGTGCCCTCCCTCCTCTGGCCCATTACAGGTGCTGGAAAAAAGTGATGCCGTCTACATGACATGGAGGTCAATGGTATCATAGATGTGGTGGACCCGGAAAAATTAGTGGGTCCACCAATACAGAGAAATTCCGTACGCTTTCTCTGGACAGTTGAGTATGCCCAAGTTTATTCTGGGGTGAGTATTGTTAGTAAACAAACTCACCCTGAAATAATTCGGGCTAACCACTCAGGAGGTTAAGTAGTTAGGGGACTTCTGTGATAACTACTGTAAGATATGGGTATCTTCTAACAAAGATTACAATCTGTTATTATGAAATAATTATGCTGGGCCCTAGAAGATATATTATGTCCGAATGCAGATCAAACAAGAATGTTTTTAAATATTAATTTAATATAACATCAGTTGATCAGGCTTTAGGTTATCAGGAGAGGATCACATAGTGCCAGTTTCGATACCATTTTCCCTCATGTCTTGGTGGCAGGTTGGATGGTTCTGGACAGGAAGAGACAATAACGGATTTCAATATTAACAGTCTCAGAATCTCAGATTATTGGAGAAACCTAAAAGTGTTTTGTCAGTTTAGTAGTATGTTGTCACATATATGAGTTTCTGTGTCAGTAGAGATAGAGGAGATTTGAAGGACTCTCTTTTCTCCATTTCCCTCCTAGTTAGCCTGAGGCAAATCTTGAAGTGAACAGTTTCTCAGATTTCAGAAAAAGTAGAAATTCCAGTTAATATGGCACTGTCATGTGTACACATTACCTTTGTAATAAGCCCAGAGAAACTATCACACTGCTCCAGGGGATACTCCAGAGGTATTTTTTAATATTAGTGTTATGTTTATTTATGATCAAATGTAGACTGTACCAAAGTAGCACAGCTAGAGGGTTGAACAAATAGTTGGAAAATGGATGTTTAAAAGAATGGTTGTTCTATTACTTCAGAAAAGGTTTATATTCTTACACTGTGAAACATCCAACATTACTGGACAAAACTATAGAAACCAATGAAAACAATCTCTCTTCTGCTTTTATAGTCAGATTTGTCATTGGCATTGTGAATTAATTTAAGTAATCTATACATTTATTCTGATATATGTCATAAAGCACAGAAGTGTATGGCATTTGTTAGGGCCTATAAAAGTGATGGCAAAGGTTAACTTGAGAAACTGAAGTTCACTAAATATAAACCTGCCATTACTGGACACAATTACAGCTTAGATTTCAGCTCGCCATGCACCTTTAGATCTCTCTGTCAGGTATCCTTTAGATCTAATAACAACTATGTAGTGCAGTGTCCTCTGCCATTGAACACAGGTAGACTTGATTGTTTAGAAAGTCCCTCGTATTACATGGTTTTTGTAAAACAAAAGGAAATTTAAAGGAAATCTGACAGAGAAATCTAAAGGTGTATGGGGGCCCTTAAGCCTGCCACACATGCACCGAGCAGCGATTTTGCCATCGACCGATATGCGTGCTCGCAGCCACAGCTCAGTCGGCCAGAGAACAGACATGAACAGACCGATAATCTCTGGGCGATGCCTTCATTGAAGCTAATGGCAAAGGGTGCCCGCCGATGCTGTGAGCGACGGAGTGCAGCACTATGACATCATCATGCTGCACTCCATCGCTGATCTGTGCTCAGTACGTGTGTGGGGGCCTGAATTCTTTAATGATTTTTCTGCCAAGCGGTATCCCAGAGTGTGGCTCTGGGTAGATCTTCAATACCAAAAGTGGTAACTTGCCCTGAGCCGCTCTTGTGATGGCTTACCTGATCCACACAAGCCCACTGCATACTCCAGTGATTTCCATCAAACTTGTGTGTCCCCTGGCTGCATGTTCCCAGAAAAAAGAGGTCAATAAAAGTACTGGAAAAATCAGTACAGGGTACACTCTTATTGCCTTGGAATCCATAAACTATATAGACAATAATCAGTACACTCAAGACTATAAAATATTCATGAGTCGCTCATATATTAAACATACACCATATAGTCCTCGTGTTTTGTTCAGGTTTAGTCTCCTGGGTATTTCCTGATCTAACCCCCCAGCCCCCAAACTGACAGACAGCCAACCAAGCATCAAGTTCATCACCCAAT
>CM070042.1:45298728-45331333 GCA_036250615.1 Ptychadena robeensis | reverse complement strand
GAGGAGTGGGCAAAAATCCCCATAAGCAGATGTGAGAGACTGGTTAGTGGTTACAGGAGGGGGTTAAGGGAGGAGCCACAAGCTACTAATACAAGGGTTCACATACTTATGCACATGTAAGATTTTCAGTTGTTGGGACATAAACCTCCTTTGTTTACTTAAATAATGAAAATATATCTCTTTTTGTGTGTGTGTCTACTATTTGGAAGGTGTGCTTTACAAATTGGGATTTAGATGTATTTCTAATAAGGTTATTTAAATGTTTTTTGCACAAACAGTGACCATGTCTGGAGGGTTCACATACTTTCAGGCAGCACTGTAGTGGATCAAGGTGGGACACCACACTTTTTTTTTAATGCGGGTTTCTGCCATTTCTAAGGGAAAATTTAGCCATTGATCCCCCTTTAGCATAACACTGTACAGGTGTTTGCACCCTTTTGCCACTTTTTTTTTATTGGTATTGTGGCTACAAATATGACCTGAAGATTTCAGAATTTCATCTGCCATTACAGTGAATGCAGTTTGTCGCGAACATGGGAACCGCGAGTATTTGCGAAAAAATCTGTAAACGTTCTGCCAACACACACGGCCAATGTTTGTCCCTCACTACCAGTAAAGGGGTGTCAATTTAACTCCAAATAGGATAGATTTTCTAACAACAAAAACTCTTACAGGTATCTTTAATGCTCTAGAGATGTGATATGATGCCTGCCAGTCACGGGGAGAAGGCAAGAGTAGGCAGTATGGCGAGTAATGGGTAGCTGTGGTGCTCACTTGGCATACGTCTTCAATGCCACCCTCTATTCCCTGCTATTAGACAAGCAAAATCATGATCAATGATATCTGCATATACGTTTTATGTACACAAAACCCAAACCTCATAGAATCCTAATGTAATAAGTCACACAATATATTTCACATGCCCTGTCGATCCAAAAAGAAAAGAAAAAAACTAAACTAAAACATGAAAAGTTTATTGTCCTTTCTCATGGTTCTTTGTAATGGTGAAAGAGGAAACTCATGGGTAAGAGGAGAACTGAGAACTCTTACAGAAGACCAGGGCAACCGAGTGGAGACTTGTGCAGACATAAAAAATATCCCACGATTCTTCACATTCGTCCTTAAAGAAGAATTGTTACGGTTTAAAAAATAAATCTATTTTTATTTATTTAGACTTCTTAATTGAAAGAGGTCTAAATGGCAATCTAAACACCAAGTGGTGTAAGGCCCAACTCCACACACATTTTTATTTCTCCATTTTACGTTCTAATGATGTTCTGCTGATTTACTAAAATAGCTCCCTGGGGCCAGTAAGCCTGATCAGAACAGGTTCTGGTGTTGTGACTCCAGCCTCACCCACTGCTCCGCCCAGTGGCGGTTTTAGGCATCGGCAAAATGGGCGGCATCATGCCTGGGGCTGCATCTGGCTTCCCCCAGTGCGCCCACCTATCAATCTCTCAGCAGCAACCACCACCCCGGAGAGCTCTCAGTCAGTGACCCCAGGCACTCTCTTGGGCAGGTGGGTTGGAGTCTTTAAGTCACTTGCACAAGTTTGCAGGTTGTTTTCCTGACATGACTAACAGCATCCCAGAAAATGACCATGTACAGTCATGTACAGTCAGGTCCATAAATATTCGGACATCAACACCATTCTAACATTTTTGGCTCTATACACCACCACAAAGGATTTGGAATGAAACAAACACAATGTGCCTCCTACTTGTTAATGCTGGCCATACACATGCCGATAAACGGCCGGATTTTAATCTGACCGACTGGCGTGCGCGCTCTCGCCGTCAGGTCAGGTTAAAATCTGGCCGTTTATCGGCATGTGATCTGTCGCCCCACTTCTCGGCCGGCCAGAGATCCGACATGTCGGAAAATCTCTGGCCGATGGGAGCCGATGCCATAAGCAGCAATGAAGACGGCGTCTCCATCGCTGCTTATGGCCGGCACACAAAGGGTGCCTGGCCGATTGTGGGGCCCCAGAATGCAATGGGAGGCTAACGTGATGACGTCATCACGTTAGCCTCCCGGAGCGATATCGGAGGGCGATATCGCTCCAGCTCGGCATGTGTATGGCCGGCATTAGGGAACAAAAGTAATAGGATGATTGGCTTCTCAGCTGTTCCATGGCCAGGTGTGTATTATTCCTTCATTATCTCAATTACAATGTGCAGATAAGAGTTAATTTCAAGTGTGCTATTTGAATTTGAAATCTGTTGCGGTCAACTCTCATGATAAAATCCACGATCAGTGAAGCAAGCCATTGTTAGGCTGATTAAAACAAACGCATCAGAGAGATCACAAAAACATTAGGAGTGTCCAAAACAACTGTTTGGAACATTCTCAAAAAGAAGCAACACGTCGGTGAGCTCAGTATCACCAAAAGACCTAAAGACCACAGAGAACAACTGTGGTAGATGACCAAAGAATTCTTCCCCTGGTGAAGAAAACACCCTTCACAACAGTTGGCCAGATCAAGAACACTCTCCAGGAGGTAGGTGTATATTTGTCAAAGCCAACAATCAAGAAAAGACTACATCAGAGTGAGTACAGAGGATTCACCACCAAGATGTAAACCATTAGTGAGCCTCAAAAACAGGAAGGCCAGATTGGACAGATGAGACCAAGATCAACTTGTACCAGAGTGATGGGAAGAGAAGAGTATGGAGAAGGAAAGGAACTGCTCATAATCCAAAGCATACCATATCATCAATGAAGCATGGTGTTGGTGATGGAACTAGTTCTCTTGTATTTATTGATAATGTGACAGCTGACATAAGCAACAGGATGAATTCTAAAGTGTTTCAGGAATATTATCTGCTCATAGTCAGCCAAATGCTTCAACTCATTAGACAGCGCTTCAAAGTGCAGATGAACAATGACCCAAAGCATACTGCAAAAGCAACCAAAGAGTTTTTTAAGGGAAGGAAGTGGATTGTTATGCAATGACCAAGTCCCTCTCCTGACCTAAATCTGAGCATGCATTTCACTTGCTGAAGACAAAACTGAAGGGAAAATGCCCCAAGAACAAGATGGCCTGACAGAGCATCACCAGGGATGCAACCCAGCTTCTGGTGATGTCTATGCGTTCCAGACTTCAGCCTGTAATTGACTGCAAAGAATTTGCAACCAAGTACTAAAAAGGAATGTTTAATTTATGATTATGATTCTGTCCCATTATTTTTTGACAGCCTGCAGTTAAAGCACATTGTGTTTGTTTCATTCCAAATCCATTGTGGTGGTGTCGATGTCCCAAAAATGTTAGAATGGTGTTGATGTCCCAATATTTATGGACCTGACTGTAGATGTACTCTTAAGTGCAGCTACCAATGTAATTTTCAGCATCTGCTCAGGCTTAGTAACAGCTATTTGCAGAAAAGTTTGAAGTAGTGAAGTGAGCATGCTGCTGATTTTTTTTAGGCGTTTTAGTTTTTTTTTATGAATAGTCAGCTTTATTATTCTGTAATTCCCTCCTCATGTCCTCAGTCACAGTTATGGGTAGGTGATGGGGAAATACTAAGAGAGATTTCCTTCCACTTCCTCCACCTCGAAGTCCCGGACCAAGACCGAGTGTCTGTTATGAGCCCCCTTAATCATGGCAGACAGTACTCGGCCACTCGATGGTTGGAATAGGCAAAGAACCTTCTTCTTCATGGCCATTGCCCGGCTCAACTCATAGCCAATGCCCAGCAATGGCTGGGTCACCTCTGCCACCACCACATCAGCCTGGTGCAGCCACTCCACATCCCGGTCATGGATGAACTTGTCTCCCTTCTCGAAGGCATCTTCAGTGATCTCTGGTTGGGCAATGTGCTCCATTAACACAGTTCCGTAGCGTTCTTACTCCTAAACAATCTGCTAATACAGAGTCCGGTCATCCCGCATGCCGCAAATACTTCTCCAGAAATACACCAACAGCGCCATTCCTGTCACAGGACACTCGTACACCTAGTATTTATTGTCATTTGTAAATATGATATCTGTTTATATATCCTTTTCATATATCCTGTGTCAGATTTAAAGTATCTCAATTGTAAACTGGATAAAAATTACACATGGTGATGTGCTGGATCACATTTTATGTGTATAATACATAATAATAGAATACAGTTGGGAAATACATTATAGACTGAACAGCAGTTCTAGAACAAGGGGTCATACTGTGACACTGGATGTTGTCTGTTTAGGAAAGTGTGACTAATTCATGGACAGGGTACCAGATTAATAGTGTAAACCTCCAGCGTAGATGTCAAATATTAATGAAGCTGTTTAAATCTACTCCTTAAAGACCACTGATAGACCAGATGTTCAGGACAAATCATGCTTAACCTATTTCCTATTGGCAAAAACAGTTTTGTATGTGTTTATTTCATATAATATCCTTGTGTAAATGTTTGTAAGATGAAGTTGTCCTACTGGAATTGAATTCAGCTATAATATTATATTGTTTCCTTATTCAATATACAAAATATGTCCAACCCTGTATCGTCATATATTGCTGTTCCTACATCAGAAAACCTTGTATTTGAGGTTGCCCTTAACTATGAGCGAGTGGCAGCAATGCACATCTTCATAATTGAATCATGGGGGGGGGGGGGGGGGGTTCAGGGGTGCATTAGGGCAGACTTTGTCAATTTTATTCATTTTATAATGGTGGGAATTTGGCACAAGGTACTATAAAACCTAAACCTGGCCTGCTTGTACTCGCTCTTTACCACAATATAGTTTTTCTCTTAATATTATCCTGTATTTATATAGGAAACCAAGTACCTGCAGGAAACCCATACAGACACATTAAAACAGTAAGTAAAACCCCTTGTAGATAGTGCCCAGACTGAGATTGGAAGCTAGGACACTAGCGCTGCGTGGCTATGAGCCAGGGGTAGCTTATGGTGGTCCAGGGGTAGCTCATGGTGGTTCAGGGGTTAACACTCTGCCCTTGCCCAGAGTTATAGGTAGGGATGAGCAAAACGTTTTGAAAAAAATGTTAATTGCAAAGAGGATGTAGGGTATAGTACAAATAAAAAGTATTGCTCTAACACAAATAGTTTTTGCATAATTTGAGGTTTCCATGTCTTCTTGCTGGGTCCTGGGGGGTGGGGCCAGAAGAAAGAGACACAGAAAGGACACTTCCCATTCTAATGAATGTGACAATGTCCACTCTGCGCTTTCTAAATTGGCGCACACGCAGTGCTGATATCAGGCATTGGAATGCCATCTCTTCATTGCAGCACCGCACAATGCCGCCAGAGATACCTCAGATCACTGGAGGTCAATGGAGGTGTCTCCAAGACGCAGAAAAACAGTGCCTGATGCAGGTAGAGAGCAGTTTTTCTGCATCTTGGCTCCACTAAATGAATAGGGCGCTCCTGCGGATGCGGCAGGAGCAAGCCCTAAAACACGGGCAAGCTATGGGTAAGGCGCTGGCGTGTTCCATGCGCTAAGCATCACAGACTGCATTTTCAGGATCGGTTGATTTAATAAATGAATTCTTGTTTGGGCAGATTTTTGAGTGTTTTCTATTTAATTTGATCATTAAATGTTATTTTTTTAAAAATATTTAGGAGTTTGAAACTTTATTATATTCAGGATGTCTACTTGACCCTTGTTTGGACATATTTTGGTAAGTTACAGGCATACAGGTATTTTTTTGTCAACTGCGTAACGCTTTTAGTACAGAAATCTGGACCTCCGTGAAATGCCCAGGAGGTTAATTTATGCAAAAACGACATGTGCTAGAACATTTTTTTTTCAAATGTTCACAACCCTTTACTACAACCCTTTACTGGTGATAATATTGTTCAACCATCTATAGTCCTAGGCCCGAATCCTGGCCTCAGTATTATCTACATGAAGTTTGTATGTTCTCCCCGTGTCTGGGTTTCCTCCAGTGAGTTGATCCGCTTCCCCCACATAAGGTGCTTAGACCGTGTTAGCTACGTGTGATTTAAACTGTAACATATACCTAAGACTGTGTGAGTTACATATACAGTATATGACTATGGTAGGGACATTGGATTGTGAGCTCCTCTAAGAGACAATGATATAACAAAGTTCTATGTAGGGTGCTATATAAATACACGTTACTATTATTAATAATAATAATATTAATTCTAACTAACAGGCCCCTCTGCTCCCTAACACACACAGATAGGAAAGCATCTGCACCACAGGCAGGGAATAACTTGATGGGTACAAGCACAGAAATGAACATTTATAAGGCACTCCCTCGTGACTTTCCTCTGGGCCAAGCTTCTGCCTCTCTCTTTGTCACTATACTTTCTTCTAGCTTCAGGGATTTAACATCTGGATTTCAAAATCTGTGAGTTACAAAAACATGTTTAACAAGAAAACTTGGCAGAGTCGGCAGGTCACTCTGCATTTCCTTAATCAGTGATCTGGATATGCTGTGTTTTCTTCTGCTCACTTTCCCTTTTAGCTTCTTTCTTCTGCTTGCTCTTCATGTCTTTCTGCGCCTCTTCTTCAGGATTTTATTCCTGTTTTCTCCCCTCACCCCCATCCATCTCTGGGTAACTAGCAGTCCTGAGAGCAATTGGTTTTAGTTAGATAAGATCTATCTCTTGGAGTATTTATGATCCTGCCACAGAGCTAGACAGCTGATTCTGTCATGTCCATGCTATGTGTTTTTTTGGCAACAGGACAAATGTATCCATGGTTCCTTATTATAATTATTAGGGCATTTAAGTGGTTCAAAGCCAGATGCCATGATCATAAATTTCCTCACTGCAGCTTACAAGTCAATATAGAAATTCAGTGTAAGAGTAAATTTACATTGATGTGCTTTGGCTAAGTTTCTATTATAAGTCAGGGCAGCAATATAATCAGCCTCATAAATTATCATCATTGCCAGTTTTGTTTTACTATACTTAAGCCGGATCTTTAAGTTTGCTAGTTGCAAAACTCTGCCAAACTAAGTATATGTGAGGATTTCATAGATATACCTAACAATATTATAAATATTTTAATTTGATGGGCTTTCGTTTTATTTTTACTGTGAAAATAAGATGCACTCTAAATTTAGTATGATGCCTCAAAACACTGCGAACACTGTTTTGTATGACAGGTTGGGTTCTGAACCCCCTTATGCTCATTTCAGATTCAATCAATTTATTATAACAGATACAATTAATATTTGTGTACTAGGACTGTGACTACTTGTTAGGGCATTAAAAGAAAAGTTGTCTTCAGAGACACAAGATGATGACTCCTGAGAGAAGACTACAAGTCGTATGTATTTTTCCTCTCTCTGTATGCGCACTTGTATACACAATGTTGATACCTGTTGCTCGTAAAATGTTAGCAATTCCAGTAGAGCACTACCTTCAAATTCTGTCCAGGACTTTAGTGGTTCTGTACTGGACAAATTTGTTGCTGCTATTGTTGGTCTACCTGATTAGTGTGTCTTACCACAGACCTGGAACAAGGACGCTATAAATGACTAGTCTCAAGTCACTTAAACAACATGCAAACCTAAACATCATCGTGACACGTAGGTAGTTAGCCTTCTGAAAAGGACACATTAGACTTTCCTTATATTGTCATATGATGGATTACATTAAAGTTGACCCTGTAAGTTTAATGAAAATATAAATATCTGTTTATTATGGTAGAAAGCGATTTAATTAAGACTTTGTCAGGCAAAGTCTCCTACCTACAATGTTGTTAGCATCCAGTAGGGTCAGATGCTGGTGTTGTTTGCCATGCACTGTGAAACCTTGAACCCAATATTACTACTTTACTTGGCTGTCTGATAACCATATAACTGGCCAACGAACCAAAAACATACCACATTATTACTATTGTAGCCTCACTTATTGAGTATTTCATTAGTTGTGTATATCCTTTACATACATATCCTTTACATTGCTCAGTAAAGCTCTGAATATTTCAAGAAAACCTTTATTAGTGGGCTGATGTGACAAACATTATACCTTTTGGCACAAAACAGCACTACAATAGAAGGGAAAAAAATATCTTAACACCCTAAAAACTTTATCCCATCCATGAAGCATAGCAGATGGAACATTTTGGTTTGGGAATGGCTCGCTGCTTTAGGGCAGCTTGCTTGCACAGAGACAACAAAGAACTTTAAAAAGGCAGACAATTCTTGACCCGATTTTAACAGTCTTACCTAAGATGATATTTTTATCCAACAGAGATTTAGGGATATTTTACCATAAAATTATTTAATCAATGTGCCACTGCTTTTCCATACCCAGAATCCTCCGCTGATTCTGTGCGGTTTATTTTCAAGTCTTGAGAATGATGGTTTTGAGCTGCCTTGTAGAAAAAAACTTCTGCATGTAGGAATGTACAGATGAATACAATGACCACATTGTACAAAAGCAGCTTTGACAAAATGATAAATCATAGGAAAATTTCACTGAAGTGTACGGAGGCAGTGGAAGCCGGAATAATACTTAGTGCACTACATTTTTGGAAAAGAAAATCATACACCCTTGTGAAACCAGCTGCAGGACCACCATTTTTTCCTTCTAGATCAGAAGATAAAAATGACTGTAAATTAACATTCCTTGTTAAAGAGACTTTGTGGAAAAAAACACTATCACATGGGAACTAAGGACAAATTCTGGGTTTAGTAGCAGAAGGCAAAAATAGCACCTCATGTCACAAGGAAATGCATTGGAGAGATAACCCCAAATGTGCATTATTTTGGAGTGATAAAAGTACCAAAATCAATGCGCAAATATATGAAGATTCTATTTCTATGTATTCATGTGTGTGCTGTGTTTAATGCCATTCTGTGCACTGCATTGAGGCAACCCATTCCTCTCTATGGTGATTGCTGAATGGCATGATGTGGGACACGGACACATCGCTGGAGCTTTAGGGAAGAGACCCCCTTCATTGGACACTTGACCCTTCGAGGGAAAAGTTGGAATTCAATGGCGGAGTATACACTTTTCAGGTAACTATGTTGAAGGATAGAAATTTTAATACAATTATTTTTCTCTGTGGGGTTTCTTATTTCTAGGACTGATCTTTAAAAAACACCCTATGAATGGGTACGAGGTGCTTGGGACCTCTGCACTTATTCATTATGGTGGGTAGTGGGATCCTTGGGGCTTGTTGATGAAATTGCATTAATGGGAGGAGAGCAGCACATGCCTCTTTAAAAAGCTGCATACGTTTATAAGCAGAGGGGAGGGGATTGGCCGGGGACAGCACAAGCAATACATTTATATATACGGTATATATATAGGTATATATATATATATGTGTAAAAATAAAAAAGAATAGGTTGGGCATTGGACTCCTAAAACGTGGATGTTTTGACGCTTGAAAAACATTTCCCTTCATAATCAATATAACAGTACACATCAAAGTTTCAGCTTAACTAATAATGCAGCTTGCTGCCATGCACAGGGGTTAGCAAGTCCTTTGAATATCCCTAATGAAATGGAATGCATTTTTTATGCATTTATGGTATCTGTTTTTGGTCCAGCCCTTCTGACAGATTAAAGCTAGCCATACATGGTTCAATTGACATCAAATCGATCATCAATTCGATCGAAGTTTTAGATCATTAAATCGTATGTCGATTGTAATTGAATCGAAGTACACACCACATTGAGTATGCAATCAAAGCCCGACTTCAATTGACTTCGTGGCAAAAGGACACTGGGACACACACATTACATTAGATGTATTCACAGAGATCGCCATTTGCATGCTTGTGTGTCAGTGAACAGACACACAAGCCATTACAATGCATGCTTGCATGGTTTAAATGACTGTATTGCATTTCCCTCCTCCCTCCTCCCAGAAGTTACAGAATGCTAATTGTTTGAATCGAATCTCAATTGGACGGGTCAAACAACACTACAAAAAATGAGACACAATGTGGGGACAATCAATCAAAATTTTCCAACTGGTCCGATCAAATTTCGATCGAGCAAAATGACAATTAAAATCGAATAAAAAACTTTCGACTAAAAAAATTTATCGAATTACATTGATTGTACAGTCAATTGAACCATGTGTGGCTAGCTTTAGGATCCCATAGGTCCACAAGCCATAAAGTTTGCCCACCCCTGGCATTTGGTAATACCTTATGACTGTAACTGTCACTGTATTATGCATACAATGTAAGCTACTGAAATGTATTTTCTATTAATAAAAATTAAAGCTGCAGAGAATGCTACATAAAAAAAATTCACAGTAAAAGTTGCAGAGTAAGCATTCACGCTTTATCATTCCAGTGCAGAAAGTACAGAGGAATTTCATGCATCAAGGAACCTTGATAAAGTGCAAGAAGACTTTATAGACCTATCTACACATCTGTCACTGTACTGTATCTCCTTTTGTTGTGAGAACTTAAGGCTTGTTTCCATTATACATCGGGACCCCCCCCCCGCTAAGCATGTACGATTGGCGGGGATCCCGACGTAGTACATAGACATTGCCTGCTCGGCGGATGCTCTGTTTACACATCCACCGATGCAGAGGCTCAACATACTCCACTACGTTGAGCCTTGCATCGGCGCAGTGAAGACACAGTGAAGATCCTCCGCCGAGCAGGTAAGTCTATGTGCTCCGTCTGGATCCCGACGTATAATGGAAACACAGCCTTAATTTGGTTATATGTTTAGTTCTTCATAATGATGTAGTATGTGTAGGTCGGAATATGTGTCCACTGACCTCTGGAGAAGCAAACCGAATATTGGTGATCCTATCTTGTAAATAGTCTTGGTTATTAAGTCACCACACAGACAAATAAAGAGCAAAATAAAACTTTTATTGTTATGGAGGCTGTTGGCAAAAAAAAATTCAAGCGTAATCCAAGTACATAGTAGACTTTGTATCTTTGAGTTTAATCTTTTGTCAGTAAAAATCTGCACAATCTTTGCATCAGAAAGATTTAGAACGGCCTAAAAATAATGTTATTTCTGGTACACAAGAGTTTATCTACCAGTATACAAATAATTCTCCTACTCTTTCTTTCCCTTACAGTCTGAGTTTCTCCATGCGGGAGAGATTAATTCCACATGTCTCTTGGCTGTCACGGACAGATACGTATGGATGTCTGTGGCCTGCTCACAGATGGGATTTGTGTCTCTGTTTTTGCTAAACTGTGGCTAGCTTTCAGTTATATGCAGGGTGACTAATACCATGACTGGGAGACAGTGTGGGGTTCATTAGATCCTTCACCAAATCTAATAATACACCATCCCAGACAGAACGTGTGAGATCACATCATCTAGTATGCTACATAACAATGGTAGCTGTTAACATGGACATCGCCACATCATCTGTTGCATTATAAGATTTCTGCCCCTTTTACCTGTAACAATCTTGTTTCTTCAGTTAAGACTTTTGTTACATGTATTATAGCAGCTATATTCTTTTCCTAGACATCATTTCTTCTTAAAGATTTACAAATCTAATTTAGCACTCAGTACAACCATACCATACATCTTGTGACTTTTGTCTTTGTGGTGACGCCAACATCAAGTATCTCCTACCCCTTGTTTCAGGCTGTATTCAAGCTCCGAATACACGAGCACTGTGCTTTCCTGCTAACTGCATGCAGACCTGGAATAAAAGTACAGAGATCCAACCTCTGTACTCTCCCAAAGACATTGGTGCACCTTGCTACCAATATCCACCAAAAGCTTGAATGTTGGTTAACATGGATTTATCCCTTAAAATACCAGTATAACTTTAGTCAGTTCATCAAATAGTGTTTGAATAGTGTTTCTGGTCACAGTTATCAGTTAGAGCATGTGTTACATTTGCCAACAAGAAACAAATATTCTGGATGTTTTTGGCAACATGAAATGTTTTTAATATTTCAGTTTCAGAGGTATTGGGCTGTGTTTTACCTACATGGTAAAACTGGTAAAACAGAGCAATTTCCAACCATATGAGAAGTTAATTTTAACATGGAGCATGCATGTCCAAAAATGTGTGAACATTTAATGAGATTTCTGTAAGTAGACATAACATTTTTCTGTTGGGGTTATCCTACCAGTTGTCAATCGAACCCAGAATAATGATATTTGAGTTATAGCTATACCATTCCAGTCACTGAACAGATCCAACAGAGATTTGAGATTGAAAAACTAAAATGGTGGATTTAGGACCAGGTCAGAAAATAAGAGAACTGAGATTTCTTCTATAGACCAATCTATTAAACAATTTATACTTATACAGAATATTTTGACCAATACATTTTAGCTGCTAACTTCCAACAATGTTCAGTAAGTATCTACAGAGGCCATGTGATCATTTCTCAGTCTATTTGTTATAGGGTATTAATAGGGTAGGGTATTAATATATATTTTTTCTTTGTCTAACAAATTTAAGGTTGGGCTCTAGGTGGGCTGTTCCAAAACCTTTTTTTTGGTAAAGCAATATTTTTGTTGAGTTAGATGTATATTCGGGTGATATTTGAAACGCCGCTTCGATAACGCAAAGTGGACACTTTTTTATTTATCACAATGGGAATTGCCCTCACTGCCGTCCAAGAAGTGGACACAAGCCCTTAATGCTGTAATTAATAGCATTGAGCTTGAATATTCGAATGTCGAATACTTTTCGGGAATGTCAGCAATTCGAGAATATTTGCGAATATGTCGGCGGATATTCACGATTTTGAATATTCATTGTATGGCCATGTATTGCACAAATCATATTAACATTGCGCGAATAAACATAGCAAGTAACCATTCAGTTTTTGCACAATACATGGTCATACTGAGAATATTTAAATGTATGAATATCGAATCGAATATTAGTGGAATTATTCAAGAAATATTGCAAATTTGAATATTGCCTATGCTGCTTATCACTATTATTTAAATTGGAAGTTGCTTAAACAACAATATACCATAGTTCGTGCAAGATAAGCCGCAGCAGAAGATAAGACGCACCCATAGTTTTAAGGAGGGATTCAAGGAAACCAATGCTTTATAGAAAGACACAGCTTACTCTGCTCGATGAGTCTCCAGTGTAATCACACCTTGCTCCTTCTTCTAAGTGGCGATACACAGTATGTATTCTGGCACTGTTGTGCAGTGTATATATCAGCACTTAGGAGGAGGGAGAGAGAAGGGAGCAGCATAGAGGGATTAGAAATTCTATCCGCCAGTTATATTAAACATTTAAAAGGTGGGAAACGTTTCAAAAAGATTTATTGTGGGCTCCATTTTATATCATAAACACAAGGTGTTTTAACTGGTGTCTGTACAATTATTTCCTTTTGTAGTATCATCTGATGACTTCTAAAAATTCCTCTGTCTGAGCCCACTCAGGTACACTAAAAGGTAGAGATTGCACGGCATAGGATCAGGCAAGAAGATTATTGGTCAGTAGGAGCAAGAGAACCGAATGCTGAGATTTCAAAAAATCTGATCCAGTAAAATCCAATAAAATGTTTAGGGGTGAAGCAAGCTAATCAGCAAGACGATCGTAGGAGATTCTTTTTTTCCAATTAGATGTAGGTAGCATCAACTATGTTGGTAAATATGGGCTAAATGTGCATTAATAATAAATAGTAATAGGCTCAAATCTAATCATAGTTCCACTTGCCTTCTATAAAAAATAAAAACAACAGTGAGAAGGGCAGACTGTTGTACAAATGTATAAAGTGTTTTGGGTCTTTTGATCAATATCTTAGATATCGAGGTTGATCACTGCTCTGCTTTATGTATAGCAGGACGGCAACACAAACACCAGTTTGATGTATTGATTTTTACATATTCCACTTTTACTACTGAAAATTTAATTTCACTTTTAGTTTTGCCGTGCACTTAGTACACTCTGTAATTGTTTGCTTGTCTATTCACCAGAAGGGTTAATGGCAGAGGTTAGAAAAACCATAGGATGTGCTAACAACACGTTAATGACGTGAGTTTGTGCTTCCCAACATGTTTTGATTTTGCCAAGCACTTAGAAAAGCGTCATCAGAGTAAACAGAGACTGGATGAGTTTTGAAGAATGACCGCAGCTCACCCTGCCTGCCGGGATGTGTTTATCTCCCAGAACCCTCCACAAGTGGTGGTCAGCTCTTGTTCTCTCCACTAATTAAAAAATAACAAAGTACCCACTTTTGCAAGTGTTTTTGTTTTAGTCAGAATGCCTAATTTACACTGAATTGTTCCTAAGAAGAAGAAATTTGAAGAGGAAAATATATGAGCAAGGTTTGTCCTGCATGTATCCTTTATAGTGATGAGCAGCATAGGCAATATTTGTATTCGCAAAAAAAAAACATTTCGCCTTATATATGCAAAATTCGTAAATTCAAGTATTCATGATCTCCAGTCATTATTACCTTCATTGCGAAATGATTTTCCCAATAAAAAGTGTCGATATTCGCATATTTTGGTGATCAACACTACTGATGTAAAAACTGCAATTATGAAGATACTATACTACACTATATTCGAGGTGTTTATGAATTCTTGAAGTGTCGATATTCGAAATTAAAATGTAAGAATCGAATATTCGCAATCACTTATCCTGTATTATCATGTTGCTAGTGACAGCTATCACAAAACCAGTGTTGTATGATTTCTGTACAGTTTACAGTTTACTTGGTCTGGTTTACAAAGGTCAATTATTTTGTTGTTCAATCGTTTTGCGTGATTCAAAATCTATAGTCAGTCAAACATCGATCGATTGTACCACCACACAGTGTGATCAATTCAAAACTGATTGATTCCTCTCCTAATTTTGATGCTCACGCGCCATAGTACAGTTGAATACAAAACAATTGAAATACCTAGAAAACTAGCAGATACCTAAACGATGGATGAAAATTTACCAACATGTCTGATCACTTTTCTGTTCGATATCGATCAGGTGGACAGGAATCTATTCCCGGTTCCGATCGATTATTTTGGTTGATCCAATGAAAACATCGAACAGTGTATGGTTACCTTTGGAATGATGAATTAAAACAAACAGGAATACACTAAAGCCCCTAATACAATCACTCCATACAATTTCCATTAGATCTACCGACAACTATGTAGTACCGGGACCTCCCTGATAGAAACCATAGCGATTGGAAGGACTTTTTTCTGCTTTCCATTAAGGCTGTCCTTTGCATTTTGTGTGCTGGGCAATGTACACAATTCCAGGTAACTGCAAATCCAAAATAAGTATTGGAATGAAAAGTGACCACTAGTTGTTACTTAAGAAAAAACAACCATTAGATTAATAAAGTGTTTGTTAGGACATTTGCCCAGCTCAACACTCATTTATGAACAAAAAAACTCTGTAATTTGAATGTCACTAATATCAAGCAACATTAACAATTGCACAATGTATTGAATTATATCACAAGATTGGGTCCAGCTTCATTCCTGGGAGCATATCCCAGGCTCCATTCATCTCCATACTCATGGGGGACAACCATCACTGTGTTTATTTTGTCACCAATCGTGAAATTGGGTTAAATACAGTGTGTTAAGGAAGAGGTTACAGGTGAGTTTGACTGATGTGAGATTATGTAAATACTAATATTTTAATCTGATCAATGCAGTAGTACTGCCGCCTACCATACTAAGTAATCAGGCGATCTAGGATTTCCTTTTGCTGACATGTTTCTAAAGCTAGCCATACACGTGTCGGATTCCATGTCCGCTCGATCACCCATCCGATCGATTCCGGCGATCTCAGCGGGACTCGGAGCTCCGATCGAGCGGCCAATTAAGTGATCCGATCGCTGCATACCACCTTGTCCAGCTGATTCCGGGACGGATCCGTGTCCGATTGTCCACCTCACAAATGGCAACTCCCCCTGATTTGTGCAGAATCCATCTGATGGAACCAACATGTTGGTTCTCTGTCGGATCCGATTCTGAGCCCCGGAACGGACGGACCTGATCGATCGGACAAGGTGGGCTGCACGCGATTCCGGCACGATCGTTTGGCGTGCACGCGCCCGGAATCGATCGGACCGGAATCAGACAGGAATCTGACCCGTGTATGGGGGCCTTAACAAAGGATTGGTAGTTCCAGACATGATTTCTATCTCTTGCAGCTACCAAGCAGATAAAAATTTTATTTGAAGGTGCTTTTGTAAAAATGGCAGTTATTTTCAGCTGAGCCTATGGCTAGGAAACCTTTTCTCCTAGTTTCACGTCTGCAAAGGTGTAGAACTTGGACTATAGTAAACAGTATACAGAGTTAAGCTGGGAATAGACTGTAAGATTTACCCTCGACTCCCGACCCTATTTCGACACTAGAGGCGGACGTGATGAAGTCATCACGTCCGCCCGCTAGTGCCGAGAATGGGACGGCACCCTTTGTGTGCCATCCATTACTTCGGCTGGGATGGCACACAATGGGATCGGATTTAAATTTACCGTCATGTCGGATCAATGTGCGATCCGACATGACGGCTGATTTTTAGCACAATCTTGCTAGTTGCCGCACCTAATTTCTGCACGACCCTATCCCTAACGAATGCGGGAGCGCGCATGGCATCTGATCGACAGTCAGGTCGTGCAGAGATCGGAACGTCTATACCCAGCTTTATACAGAACAGACTTTGACCTGTTTCCTGGAGAGAATAGTTAATTTTCTGATTTTTCTTGTTGATTGAATGTGCTCTTTCAGGCTGTTTATTTGTATTGATGTTAGCTTTGTTGACTTTGCATGCTGGATCATTATTTTTGTTTGATTTCAGTGTTTTTGTGAGATTATTCTCCCGTCTACCTTTGTTCAAGTGCTCACTGTTCCTTCCTGTTTACACAGACTTACCTTCATCCAACTAAAGCTAGCCATACATGGTTCAATTGACATCAAATCGATCATCAATTCGATCGAAGTTTTTGATCATTAAATCGTATGTCGATTGTAATTGAATCGAAGTACACACCACATGGAGTATGCAATCAAAGCCCGACTTCGATTGAATTTAATCGTTTTTAAATGTAGAGTAATCAAAAAGCGATTGTCACAGAGTGATCAAAAAGGGACCATTGATGTTCACAGAGTGATCAAAAAGGGACCAATGATGGTCGCAGAGTGATCAAAAACCCATAGGTCATATCTTTGCGTTTTAATCCAGTACTTTATAATCGTGGCAAAAGGACACTGGGGGACACACATTACATTAGGAGATTCACAGAGATCGCCATTTGCATGCTTGTGTGTCAGTGAACAGACACACAAGCCATTACAATGCATGCTGTATTGCATTTCCCTCCTCCCTCAAGTTACAGTATGCTAATTGATTGAATCGAATCTCAATTGGACGGGTCAAACAACAGTACAAAAAATGAGACACAATGTGGGGACAATGAATCAAAATCTTCCAACTGGTCCGATCAAATTTCGATCAAGCAAAATGACAATTAAAATCAAATTTCAACGATCGTACCATGTGGACATGCTTCAATTTTCAATCAATCGACTAAAAAAATTGATCGAATTACATTGATTGTACAGTCAATTGAAACATGTGTGGCTAGCTTAAGTGACCTCACTCACATTAATATGTTGCAAGCAAATTGTTTTTCTAGGAGCAAATTCTGGGATTGCCATCACCTTCATAACTGGCGACTGGAACATTTATTTATAAGATTTTTTTTAAGGTATGGAAGCCTTTAGCCCCTCATACACCTTTAGATACTCCATACAATTTCCTTTAAGGTGGGTTTACAATTGAATCAAATTGGCAGTTGATTGAAGAAACAATCTACATGTGTACACCCACCTTTAGATCTACCAACAATTATGTAGCATAGTGAGGCAATCGGTGACGCTGCACAACCCCGGAAATGCTGCAGCTGGAAGCAGCATCGTCGTAGCTTTCCAGGTATATGCAGGGCTCCTCATGACCGCTAGGGAGGTTAAGTATCCTTTTTTTTTTTTTTTTTTTAAACCTTGTGTTATTTAGTCTGAAAGCCAGTCGGATGACTAGCGAAACGTCCTCAAGGAAATAAATACAGCAAGTCCAGTTGATTTAAACCTGGATGAATGAGATCCTTCACAGACATTACATGGTTTTGGTAGATCAAAGGTTGAATGCAGTTTGTAATGTTTTACTACAATATGTATGTGTACTGAAGGTCATTCACATTTAGCTTTATTATCAGTAGACAAGTTTTCACTGACATCTCCATCTTTAGGATATGTTTACTTCTGTGTGTGTTGCCAGTTAGTGAGCAATACTCTCTTGAATTTATGTATCTGAGTACATTTTAATAAGTATGTTTACTTGGGTTCTCTTGGGGCATTCTAAGGGACGCATGAGCAAAGCTGCTCCATCCGAATACACAAATATAATGTAGTGAAATATGGTACACACACTGGAAGTCATTAAAAGTCAATTATAAACAGGGAGTGCAACACAAGATACATTGTAGCAGCCAACAATAACTTTTTGGCCTAGAGAAGTTCAGCTGAACTTCTTATCCCCAGTCTTTACATGATTAGCTGTAAATAATAAATTCTACAGTTTTAATTAGATTAAACACCAAAAATATGTTGGATGTGATGGGTATTGTATATCACAGGAAAAGTATAAATAATGTTTAACGAATTAAATCTAAAGAACTACATGTCCCAGCATTTCCTGTTTTTTTACCACCCATGAACAGGTCAACAATTTCTGTTTTGATAAGAGGGAATTTATTGACACTGTTGTATGTTGAACCATGCAAAACAGGCTGATGTGTAAAACAAATAGTGACATTGCACATGTTCAAGTTCAACTGTTTTTACTAGACCCAGAATAGCAGTGAAAGGGTTATTCTGCTCTCCTTATGAGTGTGTAGGGTAAGAAGAGGACAGGCGTGGAATTGTTTATGTGGCACATATTGTTTGTACCACAAACATGTCTGATGGGCCTTTGAAAATCCTAAAAACGCAGAACTTTCATCTCGTTGTGTCATGATGAGCATTGGAAACAGATACCATGTGTGCTGCGAGTTTCACAGAAACCAGCCGGGCCTGCGCATTGCTGATCCTTCATTCAAACGTGGCAGATGTCTCAGACTGAGCAACCATGCTGACCTCTGTCTGCTGACAATTTACCAACTTCATTAGTCTTGCACTTTTCTCCGGCCTTAGAACATTGGTAAAAATACCAAATTACCACAGAATTTCCACTCCGAATGCTGCCGAACACAAAATGTATGTGAAGGATGATACTTAACATATATCATAGAAGAATCTCCTGGCAATGGACTTATTAAAGGCAGTAATAATTTGTCTTGGGAGGGGTTCCTTGTTAGTTGGTCCCTAAGAAGAAGATTCCTAAACAGAAAGTTCCGGTTTTATACAAAAATAGAAGTTTTATTGGCAGTTAAATGTTCAAGTCAAAATCTTGAATTACAGATTCTGATCTGGTCGATTTGTCACCGATCGATTCCCGATCCGATCATTCCAGGTGAATCGGCGATTCGGATCCGGAATCAATGGAACACCACCTTGGGAATCTGATTTTTGGACGATTTGGACATAAGCCGATCTCCAAAATGGCCGATTCCACAACATCGATCAATCGGAAAGGCTGCTGCATAGTGTCCACTAACGTACTTCAATTGCTAAATGATCGACCGAAAAAACCCCCCACATGTCGGTTCAATGTTCGATCCAATGTTTGGTCGATCGGTTATGGTGGGCAGAAATCGATCGATCAACGTAAACACTCATGGTGATTGATCGGTCAAAAATCGAGTGAAAAATCAGAGCCTTAAGGGTGATTGAATTAACAAATTTTTAAGTTTAACTCAGAAGTCCAGGTTCAGCTAACAACATCCCTAGCAGTGGGACAAACTCTGCAAAGTTTGATTTTCATCTGTAGGGATCAAGGACTTTATAGGACTGGTGTCTGCAGTCTTTTTATCTGGTACTGTGTAAATTATGTTGTATGTAATAACATCATCTGCCACAATACCCTATATAGGACAAGAGCCCCGCATTGTGCATACAGATACTGAGGTCCTTCCCACAGCCTGGAGCACTGTATTTGATAGGAGATTATTGGTCAGTAGAGATGGTCGAAATTTTCGACTTAATTGCAAAGCCCCTGAACATGGTATAATCACCAAACTTGCTGTAGATGTAGAGAAGGTTTGGGGGGTACACTCCAAAAAAGAAAGTATGTCTCTAACACAAATAGTTTTTTCACAAATTAAGTTCAAAGTCAAGTAGAAATTTAGAAAATCGGATTTTCGACTTTAACTTTGAACTTAATTTATGCAAAAATTACATGTGCTAGAGCAAAACTTGGTGATGGTACCATTTACAGGGGCTTTGCAATCAGCTCACAAAGTTAGCAAGTCAAAAAATTCAACCATCTCTATTGGTCAGTTAGATAAATGTTAGAGTGATTTAAATAACCCTAGATAGTAGGGTGTTGTACCGTGTTTGTGTATAAATGTGAGTCTCAAAAAATAGAATTGTATAAAGCCTGAAGAAGGGATCTGAGACATCCTGAAAGCTTGCTTCTCTAATCACTTCAGTTAGACAATAAAGGGGGTCACTTGAGCTCCAAACTTTCTGTATCCCTAAATAAAAACCAGTTAATCTGGTATCAGCTTTGACATCCATACAAAATACAGAGAGAGCCTTTTACATTTCTCTTTTGGCCTTTTCACAGTATCCATGCTTGCAGTTGTGGTTTTTGTCCATGGTTAGCGGCCACTATCGGCAAAAAACGCAGTGCAGATAATGTGAAAGGGTCCTGAGAGACATGTGAATGCAGTTTGCAGTGCACTGCGCTTGAGTCTTCCTTAAAGTGTATGGGAAAGGCTTAAGCTGTGCCAGCAAATATGCGTAGTGATTTTGGTGATGCAGAACATTGCTCTTTACCAGAAAGTGCTATGGAAACTCGTGTACCTTGCGTTGACCCTAGCTGTCCTGTGCTGCAGTACTATACCTTAACACAGCTAGTGTGAACGAGCCCTCAGTCTGTTTCCATGATAGGAATAACACCTCAAACACCTCAGCTCTGCAAATCAGCAATACATTATGCATTGATCAGAAAGTCAGAATTGACAAGCTTATAAATCCTTGAACTGTCACCGTTTTGCATTTTCCACCAGATACTGTAACATAAGCTGTGGGTGGATCTCTACTTTAAGTAAGATTATTCTTAATGTTCTAAATAGGCCGCACAGTTATCACGGAACTATAATTCAAAATAGACCTAAACTTCCTTACAAGAGTTGTTTCTCCTTGGTGTTACAGTGGTAGTCTGTAGGGATCCTAAACCATCTTCCTTTTTCTTAGTTAGGGAAGTAGCACTGATTCTAACCAACTTCTCCTTTATGGTCTGAACATGGTGACAGGAGTTGAGGTTTAAGAGGAATCTTTATGACACGCTTTCTGCTCACATAACTTGTTTTCTATATATACAGTACTGATATGCCTTTATTACTCATATAAGTTATTATTGAGGTCTTTACTTTCTGGGTCTAAATACATCTGGATAACAACATTGCACCAAGTCTATATGGAGTGGTCTTTCTACCTTGCCAGATGAACAAACGGCTCAGATTTTTGAAACAGAATAGTTTGTAAAATGAAGTGGAATGAATGCCTTTTTTTTAGCATACAGTAAACATTCTTTATTTGACACAAAAGATTGTTAAGGCTTGTATCCGTCTATGAATGTTTCCTAAAGCAAGAACAGCAGTCAAGCTGATCAGTGATCGATACGTACATACATACTTAGGGGTGCACAAGTACCAGGAGACAATGTTTGGTACTCACCACATATGAAGGGTGGTCTACCTCACTGTCATACTCACGGTCCTCTGCATCTGCTTCCTGCATGGTAGATTCTGCTGTAGATGGACCTCACTGTTCATGATTGAGCCTCCGATTAGCTGTCTCCATCCTTAGATCACCAGCTGGCTTTGGGTCAAATGTAACTCTCACAGTACAACACTGTTTGAACCCCCACATATCAGTACATATCTCAATATACATATTTCAGTAGTGCAACATTTCTCCTGTCATATTTTACCCTATATGTGCCTACTCTGACCCTTTAAGTCCAATCTGTTTTTTGAATAAGTAATTTACATTCCCAATTTGACACCCCCAACTGCAACCTTTTATAGTTATTAAAGTTTCCCTGTGGTTATCCAAGTGAAATAAATTGTATAGGTTTAACAATGAAAACAGAAAAAATTGGCAAATAATCTTGGCAATAAAAAAAAACATTTTACAGTAGTGTATACATGAGAAAGTGAAAGTGAACTCAATCTGCAATATCAGCTTCAGCCGGATGTCACTACAGAGCACTTGCTGTCAAAGCACAACACAAGCACTGCTTATCGCACAGCAGGGAGGAGGGGGTGGAGGGAGAAGGAAGCTGCGTGCATCTCACCCCTGTCTGTGTAGTACGCGGATGCACTTAGAAAGGATAATAAACCATAGGACCATTTTGTGTACTAGCGTACTGCTTATGTGCATCCCTGTACATACTTCCATACATAAAGGCTGCTGCTAGCATTCAGAGCACAATTTGTTTAGTATTCAAAGAAGACAGAATTAAAGTATTGTAATCAACAGAACCTTGATAAGAGCAGGTTTTTGCACATCTTTTGTACCAGAAAGTTCTTTAGTGGGTGCTGTAATCAATGCACAATAAATCACTAGTATTTTAACAATAAAAGGTCTTTATTAATACATAAATATGGACCATATAAACCAAATGTACTAGATACATTGACTACAGCATGGGTATTGGCCTATAAGACATAGTTCTCATCATTGCATTGTAGTTAAGAAAGAGCGCCACAAAGTTGTTAAAATAGTTGTGCACAGCCGACTGTCTGATCTGAGAGATAAACTGTATTCTTTCTCCTGCCATGCCTATAACCATCACCGGTATTCTTGGTGTTATCACCTCTACTTCTCCTGGTTTAATTAAATGCCCAGCCTGGATACCAACATTTTCCCCTGAGATTTCCATTCATTTGCAAGCATCACTGCCTGTTGCTTTGGTTGGGGTACCAAGCAAAAGACAGAGAGCATATATGCCTTGTGTAGATTCTAGTAACATCTCATTCTGTGATCAGTGATCCTTTATGGGAAAGTTTGGTATCTTGGATCAAATAAAAAACTAACAGCAAATAGCACTATATATTTTTTTTGGGGGGGTGGGGGTTGTATTAAGATTTATGGTATGTACCAAAAAGACAAGACTTGATTAAAATGCAAGCCAAGAAACAGTCAAAGTATCGGTTAGAGTCGTAAATCTCTGTTAAGCTGACAAATTAATCAGTAGTGAGAAAATTGATCAAAGACCGTCTTGTCAGGCATGTATGATCTTGGCTGTGCAATAAAAATCTGATTACACAATTTTTTGTAATTCTTGTGAAAATACAGCAAGATGCAGATATTTATCAGTGGTAACCTGGAGTGTAAAAAGTAGACAGTTTATTACTTGTTTAACATGCGCTTTACAGTGCGCGGACATTGCCATGTCAGATATTCACTGCACTCCCTCCTAATTATAATGTTCCAGCACTTATATATTATGTTCAGTCATTCCTTAAAGGGAACCTGTTGAACGTAAAAGTGGGGGTTTCAATTGTTTACTTTTTCCACACACATTTAAAGTTTGTAGATGTCAACTATCTTTACATTATTAATGATAATAACTCTGGTAAGCCAGCCTTGTGATCCAGGCATAACTGCCAAACAGCATAGCCAGAGGTTCGGTCCTCAATCTGCTTCTCAGCTCACTAATTGGACAGTGTGGGAATATCATCACGCCAAAGTGATCATCAGTCTTATCAATCCTCTCTCTTGTCTTTCCAGCATGCTACTAGTATTTGATTGACAGCACTGTGCATTGTAGGCCTCATTCATTTACATACCGCCCCTCCCTATGCAAGACTGAATGCTGTGCAACTCATTATAGGATGTTACTATACAGACAGATTTAGCCATTTTACTAAATACACGAACAGAAGATGAATTGTATGTTTTTGCTTATATTTTAAGGTCCCGTTTAACTGAAAGCTTACTTTTCTTGCAGAGTAAGAAGACCTGGAGCTTTTCCTGGCCAGCCTGAAGACATCTGAAAAAAGATGATAAAGCAAAAAATATACACTTTGAAAGTCTCTTAAGGGGTCATTGTGGGTAAGTGGCTCAGTTTACCGCCACTGTACACCTTACAATCTGACGGTACAATTTTTGAACTTTTGTTTTACCAAAACTTTGTAATATGGCGGCATAAACTCTGTATCCAGTCAGGGAGCCCACTGCACTACATAGTCATTGGGAGATCTAAAAGTAATTGTGTGGAACAATAGAGTTCATTTTTTGTTGCAGGTTAGTGTAGTCCAGATCGGTATCACATCCCCTATGATAATAAAAGGGGCAGATACTATTTTCTAACCAAGTTTGCTTTAACAACACAGAGCACCTACAAGCACAAGAGGCTTTAAGTATGTTCCAGAAATGCAGTATTACATATATAAACTGATTTATTACCCCAAAAATAAATACTTTTTTTCTGCAGATTGATGCAGATTTGGGAATACAAGTATGCTTTGTGTTTATCTGTAAAACTGAAATGTATGAGGAAGTGAGAGAGTCGGGAAAACAATATAGTTGGCATGAGTGATGACAATAACATTTATAATTCTGTATGCTGCACTTCCAATTAGTGTCAACAGTAATGTTGGCTTCTCATAATTTTTGTATATACATTGTTATAGATATGTTCATGCTTTAGGAATGGTTTACAAGGCGTGTCTGATTAGTGGGCCGCTGGGAGTGAACTTTTTGTAATGATTTATTGCGTTTAAAGTACCTAATAGATTACAATATATATTTTTAAAGGTATATAAAGGAACACCAGATTCATCTGGCAGTAAGTGAGAAATATGAAAGATCTTTGGTTTTCCTTAGTAAGGCTAATGCCTGCCATAAACACCCCAACGGGTGCAGACAGACCAGCTCAGATGAGCTCAGGAATGCAAACGTGATGACGTCATCACGTTTGCATCCTGATGAATTATGGGGCTGCACTAGTCGACCCTTTGTGTGCCGGCCATTAGCTTCAATGAAGACGCCAGTCTTCATTGAAGTTAAAGGCATCGGCTTCCATCGGCCAGAGATTATCGGACATGTCCGTTCTGTGGCCGGCCGAGCTGTGGGGTGACAGGGATCCGTCGCCCCATGTGGGCACATGCCGATAAGCGGCCGATTTTTACTGCTGACCGATGGCGCAAACGCCCGTCGGTCAGGTGAAAAATCGGCCGCTTGTCGGCATGTGTATGCCAGGCATAAGCCTTGCAAGTGTTCATGGAAGATTCCTTTAGTGAAATAGATGGAAAACAATTACTCAATGATTTATGGAAATGTATTCTTCATTTGCAAGTATAGATTATAAAATAGCAAAACTATATAGCTCATGATGTCTTATAAATCTGCAGCTTTACTTACTATGCCCATAGCCAACATGTCCTTGTTCATGATGGGCAAAGACTTCGCCCAGTGGGTTTGTTGTGAACATCGAGTGTTCGTGGACTGCTGACCGGGGAGAACCCTTCTGCTGTTCAATCTACCTCCATGTCAAGTATGGGAGGCGGATTGAACTTTGGAAGTGTTCACCCCAGTCGGCGAACAGGCAATACCTGATATCCCCCTGGTGTTTGCCCATTTCTATTCATCATAAAGTGTTCTCTTGAATGATTCACAGTGTTTTCAGTTCCTTCCTTTATCCCACCATACAACTAGTAATTCCTGGTAAGTTTGTGGTTGTAGCAAATACACCTCATTGGTTAGTTTCACTACCTTTCTGAGGACTGAAAGGTAAATATATAGAAAGCAGCTTCTTGTTTCACAATATAAATAGAAGATATATATAGAGTCATTGCATATCTCAGAATTTTAAAACTGTGTGTGCTTTGTATACATGGCAGTCTGAGTTTGTGCTATAAGAGACATGTTTTTTCTTCTACTAACCATCATCTTAAAGGAAAACATTTTCTCCATTCTTTCATCCTAGTAGCAGCTAGCATAAGTCATCACTAAAATACAATGCTGTACATATTAGTACAGGGCCAGTATGTGTGAGTGTATATGTAATGTATGGTTTTGGTAATAAGACCCTTAAAAAGGTCTTTTGTCTGCGCCTAAGCACTTGTAATTTGAGCAATTATCAAAGCGCATGTACAAGGGGAAAAAAGAACACCTATTTTCCATATTTGTTTTTTCCAATGTCTGTCAGTAAACATTCACTTTCTTTAATTGATCTATGTGGTTACCTTGAACACTGAACATATGATGACAAAAAATATTAGAGGGCCTTTTACTGGATTGGTTACCCTGCTGGATATTCAGCTGTGTTGACATCTATATCCCCAAATGTGCACTCAAATATCCTCATTTCCTTTCACTAAATCCTCCCCTGCTTTCTTCTGAAGTGAACTGACATAATGGGTAAATAATCAGTTAGTGGCACTGCAGACCGCCAGTTCCTTAGGTTACCTTTTCTCTTTAAGTTCAAATATCTAAATGCCATTAACCATTTCTTGTTCAATGCAACGTTTCTGCTGGGTTCAAATGAAAAGCACTCAGGCCTGGCACAGCTTCATTAGAATAAACATGCCATGATCAGCGAGGTTAAATCCAAAACAACTTTTGCAAGAGAGAAAAAAACACATTTTCCAGAGCTATTTTTAGGAATAAAAACTGCTGAGATTAAGAGGTGGCGTTTTACCACAACTACAGCTGTGTTATTCCCTCGGGGTACTCAGGCAAACCCTCCTTCTCCGCCTATGCTGACCCCCTGACCTTGTATCATAAGGGTCAAATAAGAACATTTTAAGTTTATTTTATTTGTATCAGCCAGTTGGAAATGGTGACTGTAAAAACTGGGGAAAAAGTAAATGAAATCAAAAATTTGATGGCTTGTTCTTTTCTTCCTTAACCTCACCCCAAATAGCCTCATAAAGAGCAAAGATGAAACATTTCCATTCGCAAGAGATTTCACAATTCCTATGTGGCTTTCTTCCTGTCTCCTCTTGGATCTTGTTACCTCTGATGACCTAGCCATACTCCGCAGGCCTCTCTGTCTCCACTAACCTGTAAGCAGACATCTATGCAACATACTACCAATCAGAAAGTTTAGGCAACCTAAACTTTTTAGACAATTATCTCTTCATGTCTTCATGCAGAAAATGCTAACGCATTTATTGTGGTAACAACTAGACAGCCATGTGAATACCCCCCAATCTATGTAGCTGGTAGATTCCAGATTTTGGAAATTGTTACTGTTCATAATAAGATATTCTACTATAATTATGTGGAGGAACATTCCACCATACTTAACTCCATGGCCCCCAACATTCTTCCCCATATTGTATTCAATGCACTCCACCACCCCTTTATATTGAACATTGAATGTTCTCCATGACCTCAACACTGCCACAATGCCCTCTTCTCCCACTCCCCAACTGCTCACCCATATACCCCACACCATTGGTTCCCAAACTTTCCTTGCAGGGCCCCCCTTTTCTATTTAAGAACTTTTTCAAGACCCCCCCCTTCCCATCGAAACACAGGGTCAGAATAAGGGTCTGCGTCCCCATGGAATACATTCACGCCCCCCCCCCCCCCAGGGGGACCCACCGCCCAGTTTGGGAACCACTGCTCTACACCTACACGCCACTCCAAAAGAATATTATTGTCACTAAACTGCTATAATGTACTTATTCCACTCTTCCATGTGATTCATTGCATGCTCTGCCCATCCCCTACATATATCCACTACTTCAGTCTTAAGTGTATAACACACACATGAGACCTTCACCCAAGTTTGTCCTATACATTTTTGCAGAATGCAAATTACAAATTATATCACCAAACAGTGACCCTGCAAAACATTTTCAAATTCTGTTCTGTCAGTATTGCAACCCACATACCTAATGGCAGTTTTACATATGGGCAGAGTGGGCAGTTGCCCAGGGCGGCATTGTGGGGGATGGCGGCATCCCCCCACAATGGCCTTGTGTGGAACCACCCATCTCCTTTGTACCCTGTACCCATCTCCTCCAACCCCCCTCCCTAGAGCCTGGAGAACATTCCCAGCAGCCTCCAGGCATGGTGAGAACAGTGACATTTGGATGTCATCTGCTCCTCTCTCCTGCCTGGGGAGAGAAACCAGTAGAGAAGACTTGGCAGCACCCCACGCCCTGCTCTCTCTGGGAAGCTGGGGGGGGGGGGGACACAGAGGGAATGTTAAGTCCCTGCACAGTAACCTTTATCACTACAAATCCTAGCACAGCATCCCAGGCATAGGGCGGCATCTGGGTATTGTCTACTCCATCTCCCCCCGCTCACTCTGTGGAGGGAAGGGGGCAGCAGAGGGAGTGCTCGCTCAGGGCACGATCTTCCTAGGACCGCCACTGCACATACCCTACTTGGCAACACAATTAATTCAAACTTTCTTAACAATTTCATGCCTGTTTTGTCACTGGACAATGTGATATACTCACCAGTGCAATGATGTAACAGTGTTGTCCAGTGGGAAGCTGAGGGTGGAAAATTATTGTGAGTAGCCACAAAACAGAACAAGGGGATACATTTTTACGATCAAAGTGTGGGAAACACAAACACTTCAATAGGACAAATAATTATGGTGTGGCTTACTCTTTGCTTGTATTTGTACACCGCTCAAAATTCCATTTTAAAACAGACCTGAGCCAATGAAGGACCAATTGGAAGACTGAGGTGGGTGCAGAGTCAGTTCACTGATTATTACCTAGTTAGAATTTGCTTTAAAACTTTATAATATCACATTTGTTTTTTCATTAAATCTGATTACATGTGCTGACAATGGAGTACACCGAAAAAAGTATGATGGAGAACAACATTTGAAAACCCCTATTTTACAGCTCTGTGTCTGACTTGTATAATAGGAGAGTCTGCACATTCAGTGGTCACCATACACAACTGCTCATAAATAATCTACATTTTATAGGAGGATCAGTTTGAAGCAGTAAGAAGTAGTAATGCTGAATGTTTTCATCTTGGCTCTATAAACAGTAGTTTATGACCAGTCAAAATGTATCCAAACACAACTGCTTTGTTTGGATGACCCGGAGAAAATGAATAAATAATACTAGGGTGAAGTGTCTGCCAAACCAACAGCTGATTCATACAGAGAATGTACTGCAGAAAGGCAAATTGGGGAGCTCAATGAGGACAAATCTTAGGTTCATGATTGAGAATGTTGGTAATGTATTTAAAATACTGATGTTCATTCAATAGATGTCATAGTTCAGATTGGATGTATTTCCAGCATATAACAGGATTATTAGACAGAGTTTACCGTAACAAGCTTGCCATTTAAACCATTACAGCAAATGCCTCTCCTTTTGAAGATTTTTAAAGCAAGAAGACAATTAATGGGGAAAACCCCTTTCCATGTGAGTTAAAGTAATATGTGTTATTTGGAAACTGTAATTTTCTGGAATTAGATAACACAAGGCAACAAATTAAACTTTTTCTGTATCAAACTAAAATCGGAGCGTTTTGTTTGTTGGTCGGGTCGCTGTATTCGATGAACACTTTTATATATGACTCCTTCCTGTGTTTTTTTATCTAAACTAAAATCATAAATTTTGGTCATATTACAATCGTATTACGATCGAACACTCCATGTGGTACTGTGGTTTCGATTACGATCGGTGTCCAATGAAAAGATCAAGATCTAAAATTGAATCGAAAATCGATAGTGCTAAAATCAAACCTTGTATGCCTAGCTTTGAGCTGGCCATAAACGGTTCGATTTTAGCATGATAGATTTTCCCTTCGGTTTTAGATCTTGAACTTTTCATCAGACACCGATCGTAGTACCACATGGAAGGTTCGATCGTAATACTATAGTAACAGGACCAAAATCAACGATTCAACTAAATCAATCAATAAAAAAACACAGGAAAGAGTCATATATAAATATGTTAATCAAATACAAAATTCCCTACAAATGATGTCTGATCGATCGACCCAATGCCGATCATAAATTACGATCCAATCTAAGTACGATCCAACTACCTCCCACATGGAGAAACCGATATTTGATCGATGTTGGTTCGAACGATCGAAAGAATAATTGTAGGAGGTAGATTGTAAACACACCAAAATGTCTGCCAACGGATGTATATGTATGCTTATTATTTAAATCGGTCGGTCACAACAAAATAATATTCGATGTACATTCAATCTATCAAAATTTTCCAACATGTCCGATCACTTTTTGATCAATTTCTTAGTAAATTTTTATAGAACTAGATCGATCGAACCATATGGACATAAAAATCGATCGGTTTAGGTTAATTGAACAGGAAACAAAACGGGGGCCTTAAGGTCCCCACACACATAGCGAGTGGGGACTGACAGAGGAGCTGTGGAGAGCAACGCAATGACGTCATCAGGCTTTTCTCCATCGCTCAGAGTATCATGTTCATCATATCATGTTCTTGTATGACTCTTTCAAATGGACAGAATGTGCAAGTAGTCTGGAGTATCGGTGGGCACCCTTTCTGTGCGGGCCATTAGTTTGGATGTGGACGCTGGTCCCCATTCAAGCTAATGTCATGGACCAGAGATTAACGGACATGACCAATCTCTGGCTGACTGAGCTTTGGGGCGACAGGGATCTGCCATGGGGCACCCGCGAACCTCGGCCGATTTTGACGCGCATTACATGTGTGGGGACCCCTAGTAAAATCGTTGTACTATTGCCGAAAAATTTTCAACATGTCCAATCACTTTTCGATGTTTTGATCGGTAACAATTTTTGCCAATCAAACCATGTGTGCAGTATACGATTTAAGTTCGATCAATGTAAACTTTGATAGTCGATCGAAAGTTAAAATCCAACCGTGTATGCCTAGCCTAAGCAGCATCCAGATTATCACGGTACAGCATAATTCTGTTCCATTGCATTATCTGAGTGTCCTTGTGGAACTTCCTGTTCATCACTCACCATTCCAAGATTTTCTAGGGGAAAAAAAATTAGTTGAGAGTGCAAAAAGTGTATTTTTTATGACATGCAACAACCAAGTTTCTGGTATGATCGCAAAAGATTCTTAACTGTACCCAGAAGACTTGTGATTACCCAAATAGTTTTCAACAAGACAAACAAAAGCCTCCCAAGCTTCCAACTCTTCTGCTAAAAGAGATTGTTTCAATTCTTCATCATACAAAACAGACTTAATCTGCGGCCTATTCTTTTAGTTTTCCAGTACTGATGCTGGGAAATTTCTTCACATGGTACTGAAACCCTCTTTACAAGATTCTTTATTAAGCCTAACTTGATATAGAGCGGTGGTAGATACATTTTGTTTGGATAATCTACTGCTTGTTTCAGGTGTATAGGCGTTTCTTGGTTGACAGTCGAGCTTGACCTAATGTTTTGCAGTAAAGAGATGCTCGAATTTTTCGACTCGCTGACTTTGTGAGATGATTGCAAAGCCCATGAACATGGTATCATAGCCAAAATGGAGATTTAGAGAAGGGTTGTAGGAACATTGGGGGAAAAAATGTTGCTCTTGCATATGTAGTTTTTGCATAAATTTCGAAGTCAGAATTTTGAATTTTGACAATTTTACTTGACTTTGAACTTAATTTATGCAAAAACTATTTTTGTTAGAGTCATACTTTTATGTAGTCTCCATCAACATGCCATTTACATTTAAATCGCCACAGATGTTCCGCTGGTGTGTCCTAAAACTAATAGCATCCTCAAAGTGTTCATGTTCTCGTATGACTGCTTCAGATGGACATTATGTGCAAGTGGTACGCTCAGGTTCGAGTTACCATTGTGCAGTAAAACTGCCTTCAAGTTTCTTTGTGAAGAATTGATGAACAGTCCCCATTCAGATGGGCAGTGCTCTTGTGACAAACCATTGAAGAGTCCATTGATATCATAGCAATAGCACAATGAGCCATCAAGAGTAAAGAATGAAGACAAGTTATGGTTTCTTTGGCTTGCGAGCAAGTTCTTCTGTTTAAGTCTGGAGGCAAGAAGCTCAGCTTGATCTTTAGATAGCTTTAAATCACGTACAAGGTCATTCAGTTCCTCTTGGGTTACGCTTTGTTTCTACAAGAGCGTACGCCTGCAGTTGTCCGCGGCCGCATCCGACCGCAAGGCACGCGGTTGTGGCACGGTTTTTGCAACAAGTTTTTTTTTTCAATCTTCCTGTTGAATTGCATTATGGGAATTTTCACTTCCTGCTGTATTCTCCTCATGGAAAATATTGAGATGGATGCCTCTGACATGGGAATCACAGAACTGACACAATGATTGTCCTATTAAAAACACATGAATTGTACTTAAACAGCATGGCCAAAGAACTGCCCATCTACAGTTAAAACATCTCTATTCCTGGGGGCATGGCTTGGCGATGGCCGCGTAAAGTCGCATCTCTGTGAGCTCCCGCCAGCCACCGCCGATTAACGACTAGTGATGGCACGAACCCGGAATTTGATGTTTGCGAACGGCGAACGCGAACCTCCGCAAAAGTTTGCGAACCCGGCGAACCCCATATACCTCAACAGGCAGGCGAACATTAAAAAACAAAGGGACCCTTTCTGGCCACAATAGTGTTGGAAAAGT
>CM070042.1:45225063-45263789 GCA_036250615.1 Ptychadena robeensis | reverse complement strand
CACTTACTGTAAAATCGGAAATCGGAATCGGCCAAGAAATTTGCAATTGGTGCACCTCTACTCTAAACTCACTGACCAAATTATGGAGACACATTTTACAATCTGGCACTAACAACCTACCCATGAGCCACTCATTACATGCAGAAGAAGAGACAATTCAGTCACATAATATATTTATAGAATGTAAATGTAAAAATAACACAATCAATCAATCAAAATAGCCACAACTCATCCAGCTATTATATGGCTATTTAAACATGGTAGAAGTCAACTTCTATATTCCCAACAACAGAATGATCTGCCTGACTCCTAGCACTGGCCTCTTGGCTTATTAAGAGGGAGTGAAATTATCCTCAGCCTCCTAAGACTATGTGTCTTGAGGTACCCATACACGGGTTAATCTTTTGTTCGATTCCAGAACGACTTTGCGCAAACGATCCTGCTCAAAGAAATGTCGATCGCACAGGGATCCGACAGGTCAGTAAATCCCTGTTCGATCGACAATACTTTCGATGGCGTCTAAAGTATCATACAGGAATCAATTGCGCATCAATTCATCAAACAATCGCACTTTATATTGTTTTACCTTACAAAAAGCAGTGGGGAGATTGTCTGACATGATTGAATGCTGGTCAGCCTGTCAGATTTTTGGGGGATTTTACCATTACCAATAATGGTGCACATCTGATGGAATTGCTGAAAATCATATGGTAGATATGACAGAAGGGAATCCATCAGTTTGGTAAGTTTAGGTATGTGTAATGGTAACAGTGTCTATGGTAGCCCTTTCTTACTGCCAAAAATACGATGGGAGCAATGGAAGAAAGTGGCCTGGCCTGATGAATGTCCTTTTTATTCAGATCTTGTGGGTGGTTGTGTACCATGTATGTCACTTTTATGATCTACAGAGACCCCAACTTGTATCTTAAAGTATCTACAGCTTAGGTCTAGCTTTGGAAGCACAAGAGGGACCTACAAAACATTAGGCAGAACGGTATGGGTAAAGGGAGTTGTTTTGACTGCCAATTGATTTGGATTATGTCATACTGAGATTTATAGCCCTTAAACACCACTAGCCCATGTGGAGGACATCATTCTGGGCTGAGTGGTATCCTGTCTCCATCCTCCGCATGCTAACCGGACAATGAAGAAGCAAGACCATGCTGATCACAACACTATTTGGATTTTTCAATCAAAAAAAACGCTTTCAGCTTTTCTATGAAATACAGTCCAGCTGTTTTCCTGTTTTCTTCCCATAGATCACAGTGTGGCCTGTGATGAGCACAGATCAGTCACCTTCTTTGTTTGGCCTCCTCTGTAATTGACAGATGGACAGCCGGGGAGTAGAGCTCACATTGAATTCGTTCATATTCTGTATCGATCTGATCTATGTGGGGTGCTACTGTACTGTTATACTGAAATGATCATTTCATGTAAATTGCAGCTTTAGGGCAACAAAATGTGATTGGCGCCTCATAAATGATAAGCTGAAAGGTATTTTAGATTTCTGGGTTATTTTTTAGTAGACCTACCACCGTGGCATCTGCCTTCTGTTATCAGCACCAGAGGGTAAACGTGCCTAACTTACCTGGTTAAAAGTGTCAAAATGCTGCAATACTCCAACTCATTGCAATGCATTAAAACTCGTCTAGTGTGTGGGTTGTGTAATGCAGACACAAGAAAAAAAACTCAATGGAGACAAAGGCCTAAATGAGTGGGATATTGTTTGGTTTATTATTCCTTGGTCCCCATGCAAAGTAATGGCAATCGAACCAGGATTTATTAACATGTTGGTTTCCTGTTCGATTGAGCTTTCTTTGAGAAAGGGTGACCACAATCAATTCACGAACAATCAATCACCACGAAGGCACATGGTGATCGATTGCTCTGGAATCGTTCGAAAAATCTACCTGTATATGCCCACCTTAATGTAGTCTCATGTCTGACAGTAGAACACTTGTCAACCCAACAACTACAAAGTTTCCAGGTTCTCTGGCTGGAAGACAAGCGCAAATTATCTCACCTCACCACTGTGTTTCTACAGTTGGTATGAAGCATTTATGTGGAAATGCAGTGTTTGGTTTTTATTAAACCTGGAGCCTTGCATTCATTATACCCACCTGGCAGATTCACTTTGGTCTCAGATATCTGTCCAATGGACAATTGTTCCAGGAGTCTTGTAGTTTGTAAAAAAAATGTGCTTTTTTATTTTTAGAGAGGCTTCTCCCTGGTAACCCATATGTGATGTAGTTTATGTGTTTTTATTTAATATTAATTCAGCACTGCACTGTCTGACTTTAAGATGCCCTTAAGATGCCCTTGTCCACTACTAGGAAGATTGGCTTTATAATTATTATCTGACAACACACAGATGTATATATTTATATATGTATACCTGGGTGTAAGAGTGTTTATGTAGCTGTGTTACATTTATAACTCTAAATATCTACTTACTGAAAGTACAGAAGAAGTTTCCTTTGAAGAAGCCTATTCACTGCTATTGGTTGGATCATTTTGGTAATAGGCATTTAAATTGTAGTGTTACACAGCACCTCCTAGTTATTTCACAATTGCTTTGTGACGAAAGTCTGGCGTGAGTGACCTACCAATGGAAGGATGACCAAGGACCATCACGTGCATTTGTGACCGCAGCTTATATCCAGTCATTTCTAATAACCAGTAACCTTCCGTAAAAATTCTGCCATATGTGTAACTTCTGGTCATGGCAGTGTGATGCTTCCCACATTGCACAATACACTCCAAAGGTTTATTTTCAGCATTTGCAGCCTGATAGAACCACAAAAAGTGTACATGTCTCTAATACCTCACTGTGAGGAAATACTGCTGTTTGGTTTTGCTTGCTCATCTCTCTGCGGCTTATTGGCAGTTTACCTTTTTTAGTAAAACTAATAGTAATATTTGATTGATTTCTTTCATTTGCTTTCTATGCTTTCTGCTTTATGAGGTACTGATTAGGGTGATCACCCCAATCAAATCTTATAAAAAAGTATCAGCCACTGCTGTACTCAATACTCTCCTTCCTTAATGTAACCAATCGGATGACAAAACACTGCCAAGTTATAAAGTTATCAAGTCAAAGGTAATTGGGAATTTAAAAATAACTATTGGCCAAAAGAGGTGAAAAGAAGGTTTTGAGTGAGTAAAAGAAAGGCACAATCCTCGATTTACTGGCACAAGCATACAGTGAGCTTCAGGTTGTTTCTATCCGTAATATTTCTACCATGGCAGCACACATTAACAGTCAACCAACAGGCACAGGGGAAAACATAGCTACAACCTGGCAGAGGGAAAAACATAGCTACAACCTGGCAGAGGGAAAAACAATCTGCACTGAGAGGGATGACTATCATTTAAGAACTCAATAGATTGACATCAAATTACCTTTGAACACAGAGGCAGACTGGAGACTGGGGTAAAGTGCACAGTACAAGCAGTTCAATATTGGCTCCTATAGGCCACCTGAAATTCAGAAAATAGACCTATATCAGTAAGGAACAAAGAGTAAAGCTGGGCATACACGGCTCATTTTTTTCAAAGATTCGAGCCCAACAGATTGTGCTGGCATCTGTAAAAAAATTGAGTAGGATCTATTGGGTCGAACAGGGAACCCTGGAAAATCCTGTTCGATTTCCACTACTTTGGATGGGGACCAAGGGTCATGTCATCACATCGTGTTTGAGCTTCCTCAATCTAGAGGAAACTCGAGCCGTGTGTGCCCTGTGTGTGAAGTTAGGAAGTGTCGGAAGTGTCTTAGCATTCATAAGCATTAGAGTTCTTTTCACTTGAACCAAGACCAACCCCTGAAAAACTCTACCGTCACCAAACTTTACACCTTGCATATGTTCTGGGAAGGACTCTTGCGATCCACCAAACCAAGATCCTCTTTTGCCCTGTAAGGGTTAGATCATAGTGATCTCAGAGGATTTAAGAAAGGGTCCTTAAGGATACGTCAGATCAAGCTAAAATTGAATATAAGGTTGTGAATTAAAGGGAATGTATTGAACGTAGAGCTTTTGAATATTCAGAACATGTAGCGTTCCTCCCAGGGCTGTGGTGTGCCGTCAGGAATACCTTTAAGCTAGGAACACACGGCTCGATTTAAGCGTACAATTGATGTAAGATTCGATGAAGAACCTCGATTTTGGTATTTTATTGATTGTACCGTGTGCGCTATAGTGTCATACAATCGTAGTACAATATCGATGTAGAGAACATCGATTATTGACTAAAATCATCTATGCCATTGATGCCCTAAAACAGTAAACTATCACTATTCCTCGAATACAATTGTACGATGAAAATGAAAAGGAAGTTCGATCATGGTACAATTCTACGATAATTTTCCAACTAGTCTGATCACTTATTAATCGATGTAAAGCTCTTCATCGAACAATTATCGTCGATTGTACCATGTGTCCGGGCTACGATTTTGGTACAATTGATGTAAATTTTCATTGATTTACATGGATTGTATGCCTAAATCGAACCGTGTGTTCCTAGCTTAAATGCACCAGAACACATTGTTCATGTTATTTAACTGTAAAAACTTAAGCTACCATTTGGAATAGTCAAAAGCTACAAAGAAGTAATGGAATGAGTGTTGTACATTTTACCTGGTGTAGATATTAAAAACTTTGACAAATTACTTTATAACACTATATGCAAGATATGCATGGTCAATTTACTTACTGCAAACAAGCCCCTAATTAACAAAACAAGGTATCTACAGCCAAAACCTAAAGGAAAAAAATGGTATATGCTGGAAAAGCTTTTTTGGTGCAAATCTGCAACAAGCTATCAAAAAAGCAATACAAAGCTGCTGGATTTAAAAAAAAAGCATTTTAACTTCTGTCCTCCTGCTGCTGAAGATTTTCTCTCACTTCCTGTCTTCCTTCCTGACAGAGATTCTAAATCTTTGTCCTATTTGAATGCCAAAGTAATGTACAGAATATGGCAACAACTTGTCTCAACCATGTCTGCCCCCCGCCCATGAATTATACCAATCTAACCAGTTGTCACACTCTTTACTGTAATCTGCTGGCCAAGTCATTTTATCTCTGAATATAATTTCTTGAACAGCAGACGGACGTGCAGAGACTGCTGTGACTGCAGTATGGGCATCCCTTCAATTCCTAATAATGTGCAGCCATAAACACTGCAGTCTTTCAAGATAAGTGTGTACAAGACTGATCATTGCTTTGCCAACATAATCCAGGCCAGAGCACTCCGCCTCTAGATTTGTCAGTAAACCAGTTCCTGGGCTTGCCAGCAATCTCTGTACTTGTGACTCCCTCTGAGCTGTCTCCGATCCCTAAGAGGTTTATTTATTGGGGGAGAAAGTGTTTTGCAAAACGTTGCCATGTGTTTATAATTCCCAACACCGGGACACTTTGTGTGATGAGCCATCTTCCCACTTCACAGCGGGTTTTCTGGCATTGTATCGCAAACCGTTTAGGCCTTCTCTGGCTTGCCAGGTTAACCCCTCTACTACAGATAGGATTCTAGCAATAAACGCCAATAAAAAGGTATTACGAGATGCCAATACACATGGTTCACATAAATCTTCTAACAAATTAAGCCAGATCTCTGTAACATGCCTACTGTTTGTTACCAGAGCTCTGATAGAATTGCCGCCAAATATTTATTAAAAGCAGATAGTTTATTACACAGCCATGCAGCAACTTTTTATTAGGGATTTTAAAGGCTTGGTTGTTTTTAATGTGGTTTCATTCTGAGCCAAGCAATATTCTCCCTCCTCTGCTTTGTGTGCACCCTTTATATTAGTACCACTGGAGTCAGAATGCAGTGGGAGAGTTTGGTTCATATTAAATCTGATTTACAGGCCATGTGTGGAAGAGAAGCAGTTCAAAACAACTGAATGATAAGTCTATGTTTAGGCCATCTTGTCTCAGCAATTTGACCTTGTTATGGACAGTTCTTAAATTGTATAAGTCCGCAGCAGCCCAGAAAATGACCAGGCGCTCCTGTCTGCAAGCGCCTGCAAATTTGTACAGGTGCTCAAATCTAAAGCCTAAAAGCTAAATTCTGCCGTATATTGGCCGGGAAATACGTTTCCGTAATTTCTAAGACCGATCCCATCCAAAGTAATGGATAGCACACAGATTCTCTGCACGACCCGCTGATGACATCATCACGCATGGCCGATCTGCCAAGAAATTGAAAGAAAAACGAGATATCTATGACCAGCTTAAGCAATGTCCATGCTCCCAGCTAATCGGAGAACCCTTCCTTTTCCCAATTAGGGGACTTTGGACCACTTGCAGGGGATCGGCTTTTACTATTCACAACTAAAACCCATCTTTTGTTATCATGCACCTAGAAAGAATTTAGCTCTTTCAAAGTGAATATGATCCCAGATCACAGTCGCTAAGTATTTGAGTGATGAGAGGCGGAAGTGGCTTCGGTTCTCCAGGATCTAAGATGCTGGCGTCAGGAATGTGTTTTGTTTTTTTATGTAGTCATTTCATGTTCATGTGTTCATGTGTTTTTTTATTTTGTGTTTAAAACAGATGCATGAGCTTTTGTGAATACAAATATAAATCAGGTTTTTAACTAATGTTGGACAGAGATTTTGTCTGTCTGGATAACCCCTGGATATAAACGTGGTGCTCCATTTGTCACTCAATGTAAGAATGGTACAGACAGGTACACAGGTGTCTTCAGACAGGTATGTAGTCAGAATTCCTGGTTTTGTAAATGTTGTGTAGATAACACCCAGAGCAGTGTGTAGGTTACTATATTAAGTGCAAGATGTGGAGATTTGTTAAGTGTTAAGGAGGAGAAATTTTGCAACATTCACAGCAATAACAATCACATGACTAACCTCTGCACTATTGTTTGCAAAAAGTGGGAAAAGATGGGATGACAAGTATCCAGCCTGAGAAAAGGAGGATGATGTGTGACAAGTGTCTTGCAGTGTTTTTTCTATTCAATCTCCTGGGTCAGGATTTTCTCTGAGGCTCTGCTGTACGTGTGTGATGACAGCTCGATACAACATCTCACTCGCATCCCGGAGAGACTATTATTGATCGCTAATAGACAATCAGGTGAATAGCTCTTAATGCTGATAATAGCTCTCACACTTCACTGAATTCACCCTGGGGCTTCACACCAGTCCTGCCCTTACATCATTTAAGCTGATGTCTTTTTCTGAAACAACAACACACGTCTTTGGTGTCTATTACACCCTCCTAAGGGGCACATACTTATAGCTGCATCGTTTTCAATCTTTATTTCTTTTCTTAACATTTAAACACAGTCATTATTTTGGGGACTGTAGTAATGCAGCATTAAGTAATATGACATCTACACAAGTCAAATACTGGTCCAGGGCTAAATTTGACCCTCCAACGAAATATTATTTGCCAGCGCTAGATGTGGCACATTTTATAGATCTGCCTGGTCCACAGCCCCTCTGCCTACTACACTCCCTGAGCTTCTGTACAGTGAACTATAATGGGAATTGAGAAATCAAACTTCTTCCTGTTACTGAGTGAGAACCCCTGCCTTAGAGGTTGTTGTGTGCATTCGTTTTTTTAGGCTTGTTTTATTTCTTTTTTACAAATTTCAATAAAAGCAACAAACAGAGAAATTCAAATGGTGTATAAATTAGCATCGTGTAAACACAAAAATAACATTACTTATAGTCAACCTCCTTCGCATGTGCTGAAAACACCCCACCTCTTCAGCGCCATCAATGATGGACCAATGGAAGAGATTTTACCTCGCAGAGTTAGGTAGGGTTGACCACTTGGGAGGTTAAGTAAAATATAGAATGAAATAAACATTCCAGTTCCAACTCATTTTAAATAAAGAAAATATCATTATGAATTTGGAATAATGATCGTAATGTACTTGTATTTATAGCCAAGGAAAGTAGGTGGGGATAGTAAGACAATGAATAAAAGCAGAGGAAGGGCAGGGTAAAGAGAGATAACAGAAAGTGTGAAGATAGGTGATCTCCACAGCTTGGTATGTCAAGGAAGTTGAAAAAAACTGGCAGGATCAAAAGGTATTTTACAGAGTAGGTGATTGAGGAGACCTTCAAAAAAACTCAAAATGCCTGTTTGCCAGAGACAGACTGCAAAACTTTGCACCTTCTCCCATTGTTGTTTCAAAGTAGAAAAAACATAACTTTATGTCTTAGTGATTCAAGTAAAAAGCGTTCCCAGATATATGTGTTGCTGCTGGTGAACTGGTGACTTAAGGTCCTCATACATGGGTCGATTTCTCATTCGATTCTTGCTCGATCGATCGTCGCGCGCATCGATCTGGGGAAGTTGGACCGTCCAAAAATCGATTGCTCAAGGTGGGGTGTTAATTGATCGATCAACTGCAAATTTTTCGTTCACTGTGAACAATCGAATCGATGTGTATGGGGACCTATAGGGGTGACCAACGCATACCTGTCATATATGTATGCCTTTTTACCTGAGAGTCATATTTGTACTAAAAAGTATTTGTCTGTTGTCAGGAACCTGTTTGCTAAATTAAATGTTTAAGAAATAAAGATTCTTCCTGTTTATAATAATAAAAACATAAAAAAATAATAATTATTTACAACCATCCTGTCCACATAACATTACCCTGGTCCCATTTCACAAGGGTAACCATCTTTTCTGTGAAGATCGCACCGTTCGTGGCCCCTCATAGCTTCTTTGCTAGCCTATCACAGCTGAAGAGGCTAAGAAACTCCTAATCTGTACACAATGGGATCACAGTTCTGCATAAGTCATGAATATTCAATTCAGGTTTGTCATATTTGTTTAATTTGCTATTTGATCAAACAGTCTGTTTATTTGATTAAATTAACCATAAATTGGTTCTGTATTTGATTCAGTCTGAAAAAACAAAACCATATTGAGTGTAGAATAAAACTCAGTAAGGCATAATTAATATGTCCATTGGATGATTATCTGTCAGGTTCTGAAACCAATGAATCAATATTTAGTATATCACAATTTTTAAGCATATGCATATTTTGCCAGATGATGGTGTTTGGTACTCACCTATTTGTAGGGTGGTCTACCTCACTGTCTCCCTCACTGTCCTCTGCGTCAGCTTCCTGCATGGTAGATTCTGCTGCAGATTGACCTCCCTGTTTCTGATTGAGCTTCTGATTATCTGTCTCCATCAACAGGCCACCAGCTGGCTTCAGGTCAAATGTAACTCTCACATTACAACACTGTTTAAAACCCCACCTCTCAGTATATATCTCAGTATCATATCTCAGAAGGGCAACTTTTCTCTTGTCAGATTTTACCCTACATGGGCCTTCTCTGATTTTCGTCCCCCAGATCTCCAACACTCTTATAAGTCCAATCTGTTTTTACATTCCCAATTTGACCCCTAACTGCAACCTTTTATAGTTATTAAAGTTTCCCTGCGGTTATGCAAGTGACATAAATTGTATATGTTTAACAGTAAAAACAATAAAAATTGCAAAAGAATTTTGGCAATAAAAAAACAACCCTTTAGAGTATACATGATAAAGTGAAGTTGTGTAGAGCTGTAATCTCTACTCAATCTCCAATATCAGCTTTAGCCACCGGATGTCACTAGAGAGCACTTGCCATCAAAGCACAACACAAGCACTGTTTCTCACACAGCAGGGAGGAGGAGGGGTAAAGAAGCTCAATGCATCTTTCCTCTGTCTGGGTAGTACTCCGATGCACTTATGAAGGATGATGAAGGTATTATAGACCATTTTGCTTACAGCGTACTGCTTATGTGCACTCCTGCATATATGCTTATCTTGACTCCACTAATCAAGTAAAAATCTTTATAGGAAAGAGAAAGCAGAAATAATTGGACCATCAGGGAGGTAAATACAAATGGAGATGACTAGACATTCATAGATGGATTACACAGAACAATATTCTACTTTTGATCATTCTAAAATATCACCAAAGACAAACTTCCCTCTTCAGCGCAAAAAAAACTTTTTACCAACTTATAAAATAAAACTTTGTGCTTATCTTGTTTAATATTTTAATAGGAAGAGATGAAGAGCTGATGTACCCCCCATATGTCTACTCCAAAAGAAGTATTTGCTAGAAGTTTAACATTATAGTGAAAATAAAATCTTGAGGTATCGCTAGTTCAACTTGTGAACAGACCTCTCTGCCTCACGGGGACACCTTCGGGGACACCTTCTAATCAGCCGAAGGACGCGCTTGTCTCATTCAATAAATAAAGTTCTCCTTTGATAAAAACAAACTATTTCCACTACCAAATGCACTTACATCTCCATGTTTTCCCTGCATACTTAATCAAATGAAGTAAAGTTTGTTTTTGATGAAGGATTCCCTTTAATGCCCTATTGACTGCATTTTTAATTACGGTTATTTAATAATCTAGCTACTTATTTTTTTCCTTCATGTGTAAATGAATGCGGCGCAAGCTGGGTGGTCACAGTGTCTCATAAAAAGCAATGTTTTGTGGTCACTCTGGAGGTGATGAAAAGACAATTACTTGTGAAAATGAGAAGCAGCTCTGTGAGCTGTGGGAGGACAGAAGGAGCTGCTGCTTGGCACTGTCAGGAAACCGACTATTTTCCAGAATCAACTAGGCAATTGCTGCATCCCAGGACACTGAGCCAGGAACGGCAAAGGGAGGGTGTCAGCGGAACACCAGTACTCATGATGAGATGAACTATAAGGGTGTGGAGGGAGGAGATGTGGCACCAGCACAAACCAGAGGGAAATTGTTCTGGAGAGGGGGCAATCCATGGGGAGTTATGGGCAGAAAATACTCCAAACCGGTCCAGTGACACCTTCTCTTTGTAGAATACTCAAGGCTAAATACAATATGTACCCTACCATGCGCACAAAGAGTAAAAACATAAATAGAAAAGCAGCCTTAGGTAAAATCACAGACAGTTGTCTCACATTACTCCTTCCAAACATGACCTGTGACATTCTGTTGTCGTCAAAGCCAAATGTAAAAGAATGTTGCAGCAGACATCTAAACTCACTTCGTAACACAACAATAACACATATTCTAAAATATCACTATTTATGGGGAGTTTTCAGCTATAAGGATCTATCTGCAGCCACGTCACCTTGTAGGTTGTAGTTGGCATAGTCTGAATAAAGAAAGGAATTAATCTGCTTGTATGAACTCGCAGGAGCAGGTCAGTGATTATAAGTACATGGTCAATGCATTGTCATACTGTGTGCTGCACATTTTTGGCTGGTTGTATGTCACCTAGTTGAGGAACATTACTGTTTTACTGTGATAAGGCTTGTTATACTGTAATATCCACCAACTCCATGGCTGACCTTAAGCATGCCACCTCCCTGGCAGTATAATTGTTTTTTTAAACCTCCCTGATTTAAATTTTCACTTTTAAAAGCCGTACTGAAAATACAATCTTGAACTAAACAATTTAATCGGTTTGTATTACCCTACCGCTTTAATACCCCCCCCCCCCCTCGACCCATTCCCAGGATCATCAATGATGCTGCAGATTTGAGTGCCTGGAATGCTTATTCCTGTATTTTCATACAGGCAAAGACACATCTCCTTATCAATACTGATGTCATGGATGTGGATCCAGTGAGAAGGGGCAAGGATGCTGTTGCTGGAGGACATCACGGGCTCTACTGGAAAAGTTGAACAATCCAGAGAGTGGCACGGGGTAACCAATTTGGGTAAATAAGATCTACCCCGATCCAGACTTGAGTAAATGGCTTAGGGAGTTAAGCATGTATGGAAATGTTTTTTTTAAGTATTACAATGTATCATCAGTGACAACGTGGATGCAAGGGCAGGGGGCACTGATGCCAGGTGGGCATCTCTGGAGGACGCCGTGGGCAGCCACAGGTCTCCCACCATCATCAGTAATGCAGCCAGGGTACACAGGTGCCAGAGGATGCCACAGACTTGTGAGGATCAAGTAAGTTTGCTGTATTTGGTAATGAGATTCTACTCTGTGCCACACTGAAGATTACTGCTAGGGAGGTTAGGACACATGAAAGGATACTGCTTCGGATACTGGTGTATGTATCTTTGGCTGTTTGGGAGAAGTTGAGACTGAAACTGTTGAGGATGAATTCGAGTGAAGCATTTGGGTTGTTGGAAGTTTTTCAGAGAAAACATTTAATTGCTGTTGTATTCTCTCCGCACTGATGAGAACTTTTATTAGCTATATAATGTAAAGTGTATCTAAGATAGATTTTTTATGTCAAAAAGCTAGCATGACATTTGTACGTTTACATTCATCTTTGTCTGAAGTCATGCCTGAGAGAAATTACATACTTGTGTTTGCACAGTGGTAAAACACCTGTAAAGTAGGTCTTGCTATGAAAACATCAATACAATATAGGAGTTTTATGTGCTAAATCATTAGGTCCCTCGGAGGAGACTGGCCTTTACATAATACTTCAAAGTTTCCAGCATCACTTCATTGTATTTGAGCTCATTGCTAGGAACAGGAATAAAACATGCTTTGTGATTTATGTCCCTAGGCAAACTTGATCCTTCAGGGATGGCTGCTAAGAGCTCACGTGGTGGCAGACAGCCTGTGTAATAGAAAGATAAATTGTCCTGAGCCCGGTCACAGAAATGAGAGATTATTCATCTCCTTCCCAGCTTGTACAACCATCCTGGCTGACACCGGCGTTAGAGCTGGAGAGGAGACAGGCCTGCCATGAATTTTCTGTCCGTCTTCTCCTAGAAATTTAATAAAGGTCTGAATTATGGTGCAGTTGAGGAATGTAATTAGCATGGTGTCCAGCTCTCTCCTACAGAGTTAATAAAAAAAGCCCTAGGTTTGCATGGGAGCTGAATATGCATACCAAGAAAACCCCCCAATGCGCCAGTTGTGCCAGTGTGGCTCCAATTTCATGTCCCAGCTCAGCTCTCTGATAGCTGTTTATGATGTTCATGCCATTTTTTTTTACAGTAGAAGCAATCTGTAAAGAAAACAATATTCTAATGCCAGATATTGATTGCTGCTGTAATTAGTAAACAAATCAATATTCAAAATTCATATATCATCAAAAAATTACATAAAATAATAACATTATATCCAATAGACTATTTTACATGTGTACATTGGATTTGGTTTCTAAAAGATAAGTGCAGGAGTAGTCCTCGCTCCTTATCAGCCTTAATATTCAACAGTCTTTATTTTTTGTTATCTTTATGTTTCTAAAACCAGTATCATTTAGGCATTAGGGCATAAGAAAAAGAACAAGCTAGTGTTTTCCAACCTCCTAACCACACAAAGCTCCACTAAACATAGTGGGTGGAAGGTCAGAAGGAAGAAACGGCATCCAAACCAGCCCCCTCTCCCCACCTGGTAGAGAGGTTCTACACATATTAGGCCAGCCAGGAGAATTGAGTTGGAGACCATGCTTCCCCTATCCAGATTAGGTCCCATTCTACACCTCCACACTGAGGAGACGTCCAGCATCAGTCATGCAGTGCAATGCCCTGACAAGGTTAATTTTCTGACATCCTGACACACAATGACAGAGATAGTCCAGTTCTTATGCTTTGTTTACATAGTGTTAGTGAAAAGACCATGGAAACTGGACTGACCGGTACAGTCTACTCTAGCCCCATCAAGTTGTGGTCATATGAAGGGTGGTCTACCTTACTGTCCTCTGCGTCAGCTTCCTGCAAACCTCTCTGTACCTTAATTAGCCTCTGATTAGCTGTCTCCATCCATAGGTAACCAGCTGGCTTTGGGTCAAATGTAACTCTCACAGTTCAACATTGTTTGAATGCCCAGATCTTAGTATATATCTCAGTAGTGCAACTTTTCTTTTGTCAGATTTTACCCTACATGTGCCTACTCTGATTTTCATTCCCCAGATCTCCAACACCCTTAGAAGTCAAATCTTTTTTTTTTAAATTAGTCATTTACATTCCTAATTTGACACCCCTAACTGCAACCTATTATAGTTAATAAAGTTTCCCTGCAGTTATCCAAATTACATAAATTGTATAAGTTTAACAATAAAAACAATAAGAATTGCCATGACTGTGAGAGTGTTGATCTGTTCGCGATACCTAGCAAAATACCTTTAATAACTTATTCTATAAATAACTGACACCACACCAGGTTTTTACAAAAAAAAAGTGGATTAATATATTATTGGCCACAGCATTAATAACATTACAGATACATTTTGGCCCTGACAGTGCCCCCAAATTAACTTAACACCACCCAAACTCTAACCACATGTACCGGCCACCTGCCTCACCCTCACTGGCACGATGGGTACTCTATCTACCTTGTCTCCTCCCACCACCTTTCCAAACTCCACCTTAGGTCATTGACCCTTAAAAGAGCACAATGTTACCCTACTAGTGACTGGCTCCCCCCACCAGCAGGTCACCCAACTACATTAAAACTGTATACATTCCTAGGCACTGCCAGGTACCTGCCCACACTGTGACAAAATAACAAGAAAATCAAGCAACAAGTCCCCAGAAAAGTCCAAACAATCAAACCAACCCCAAAATCAACCCCCAACCAACCCCCCACAACCCTGAAGCCCAAGCAACACAACGATTCCAGGGAGGGAGGGTGGGGATGTCTTCTTTGGAAAGAGGCCGACGTCACGTCCGGTTCCGCCTCTTAAAGGGTCCTCCCATCTTCACGTCCCTTCTGGTGACGCCGTCTTCCCTGCAACTCCTCCCAGTCAGGCACCCCCGTGCGCCAGTGCCTGGCTGTGAGTGTTAAACAAAGCTAAGTGGAGCTTTAATCTCAACTCACTCTGCAAGATCAGCTCCAGCCCAAATTAACTAGAGAGCACTAGAGACAGCTCTGATGCCTGTCTTCCATGGAGGTCAAATAGATATTCAATTGTATACAAATAGAGAGCACTTGCTGTCAGAGCACAACACAAGCATGCTCCTTCTCATCAGAGATGAGCATGGAGGAGGGGGAAAGCTCTGTGCATCTCTCCTCCTGTAGTCCGCAGATGCACGTAGGAAGCAAAATAAAGGTACGCAAAGCTAGATTTTAGACCATTTTGCATACCAGCATACTGCTTATGTGCACCCCTTTATATAGCATTGTAGTGTAGTGGAATTACACTCATGAATGTATAATAAATAGGTCTGGCCATGACATGGTTAATGCTTGTAAAATGTGTATATACCTGTAAGTAACGTAAAAAATGCTAGACCGCTGCTGAGGTGTTACCTGAGGGCAAGCCAAAGCTCCCCCCACTCCTTGTGTATCTTTACTAATCTGCCCAGTTTCTGACTCTTTCTGGTAGCTTTGTGTCACCGGAGTAGAGTTGAGGCCTATCATTTGGAACAAGCCTCGTCTCCTGGAGTGGCCACATCTGGGAATAGAGCTGCAACTACCTCCTTCCACTCTCAGCACTGGTAGGGCATCTTTTGGAACTGTAGCGTCCTAAATCTATGCCCAATCCTTGCCATTTGGGTGATAGGGAGAGCTTGTAAATATCCTTCCTGCTAGTAAACTTGTAAATATCCCCTAACCAGAGTGGACAAATGTTTATTAGGAGTGGATGGTACATGATTTGTGTGGGAAGCCGTGAAGACGGGTACATCAAGCATCAAAAGAACCTGGTCATTGTAGTTCACCACATCGCACTACACAACACTATAGCCTTGCATCACCTTGCATATCAGTAAAAAGTCCATTACGATTTGTAAAACAAATATATATATATATATATATTCAGGGTTCTTTTAACATGTGATTCAACATTTTCTTCTTCTGAACCTCTAACAAAACAGTATGAAATGTTTAACCTTTTAAGCGTTTCGACCGTGGCATGCCCAGCTGCAGGTAGTAAACATAAGCCCGGCGTCACACAGTTAGACGGAAGTGTATGGCTCTGCCTACCCCCGCCCCCTTCGCATCACCGGTCGCGTCACATGACGATGCTCCCGACCGCCGCAGAAATCCAGCGGTAGCTAGAGCGTGGTTCTAGTTAACTGGGGCTGAGTTTCATGATGCATGAAACTCAGCTCGAGTTAACTCGGGCTAAACGCTCAGAAGGTTAACTCAATCAGCAATTATTAATTAGCAGAGGCATAACATTGATTGTCACAATGCACACTCACCTTGTGAAGTGACTGTGCCAGGATCACTCATTGCTGTCTTCCTTATATATGTGGGCAGTGTGCACATTGCTTCCTGAAAATAGAAGGGTGAATACATTAGCTGATATCAAAGTTACATCTAAACACATGAAAATATTTTGTCAGTAAAGTGTCTGTGCCATTTATCTGGAGCATCTCATATAGTGAATGTCACAGTGCTATTCTGCATAACTTAAATATGCTTATTAACTAAACACCCACCTTTCACTGCCACTCAGGCGCTTGTCAAAGGTGTTTAAGTGTCACACTTGCATTTTTAGAGTGACAGATTACCTCTGGGGATGTACCAGTTTCTTTTAACTTCAGACTTGCTAAACCACTCATATGTTTAATACACGCCTGATGTAAGTACTGGTTACATTTTGCAGCCATTGCTGGAGAACATACAAAGCATAAGTACACATTTTTTGTTACAGTGACAAAGCTGACTATTCATGACAAAGCTGACTAATGCATGCATTCATTTGTGGTATTTTACAATGAGATTTTGTAAAGTTCTCATTGGTGAATTAAATTTAGTATATTAGAAAACATGATTAGTAATCATGCATGATCTCACAGAATATATTCAGTTTTTATAAGTGTGTTCACGTACCATCACAAGAGTACAGCGTCAGGGCTTGTCCCCACTTGGGCCAGCGTTGATCCACACCACCATGACCGTGGGCAGCCGCTTCAATTATGTAAATAGCCCTGTCCCCACTTAGGAGGTTGGCTGCGGGCTCAATCTGAAATGCGGGCTCCCACGTTTTTGGCCGCAAGAAGTGATTGCATCTGATGATGTGATCATTTGTGCTGTGCAAGGTCATCTCAACTTTTCAAAGCAGGGTTGAATGAATGGTGTCTTTGCAGAACCTGTTATTTGGGATTGCGGTACGTCTGGTGGCTTTCTGTAGCTCTTTGGGTATGTTTGTTCATATTTCAGATCACCATATATCTGGCAGAAAGTGTGGTATTCTGGTGTGTTATACCGATTCCTAGATGTAAGAGTGTATAATAGGCTGTGCTCCCCACTTGGATTTCATTGTTCATTTTTTATGTAAAGGCGGGTGTGCCTTACATTTTTGTGCACAAGGTAATTAATAGAATACCTTCCACATTCATTTATTACACTGTACAGAGCAATAGAGAATAAACTGTGAGTGTGATATAGCTGGGTGTGTCAGACTGAAGTCAGAGCAGAAGAAAACTGGGTGTGAGTTGGGTGCTACCTATTGGCACAAGCATGGCCCATTTATTAGTTCACCCAGCAAGGACAAATTGGGAGGAGGCTTGAATCAGCTCATAACCAGGAAGACATCTGAGAGGGCAGGGGAAATGTCTGCATAACCAGTGAAACAAAGAAATGGGTCAGTCAGAACAAGAACTAATGCTCTGCACACCCACATTATGGACTATTATTATAAATACACAACTCCCACTTGTAACACCTCAAATAATTATAAAGCTGATCACTATAATCATGACTGGTCTGAAAGTAAAAGTGCTGCGCTTAGGTGTTTAACATTTCATCCGTGACTCTCTGAGGTTATCCTGGTTTAAGTATTCCTTCAGAATGCTCAATATGTGTGACTCAAAAGCAGCTTCACTGACGTTATGTGTTTTATATAGGATCTGTATTCCTCAAACAAGATCTTCTATACAAGGCCTGCATATCACCTTATTTATGCGTGGACTGTTTAAATGATCAGAAACAATTCCAATGCACCATTCACACCAGCGTCTGGACACCACAGCCCAGAATACACATTAGGCCAGGTAATGCAACATTAGGTGACCCCCGGTCACTTTTCAGGTGTTTGCTTGATAGGGATAACCTGGGGAGTGTTTTTTAACTCAACCCGAACACCTGTACACTGTGTGCAGGCACCAGCATAAAGGGACACACAGGTGCTTTCCATGCTGCTGCTGAATGTCTGTGGTCTGAAAAGTGGCCAAAAAAACCTGCATGCGTGAATGGTATCTTAGTTCAACATTTAAAGTTGACCTAAACTCACATAAGATACTTCTGCTGTTTATCAATCTGTCTGCATCTCTCAAGATGGAGAACCTTCCTTCTGCGTTATCTGCTTATTGACTTATGTGCTCGGGGGTTGGCAGGTCATTGGTGGGAATGTATTTTCATAATTTTTTACTTTTTTTGCATCTACGACATCAGCCAATCACAGGACTGAGAGTGAAAAAGGTATTCAGTAGTAGTGTTGAGCTTGAATATTCTAATTGTGAATATATTCAACGAATATCGGCTATTCAAGAATTCGCAAATTGCTAATTGGTGGCAAATGTTCACAATCGCTAATACTCACAATTTGAGTGTATGGCCATGCATTGCAAATTTATATTCGAAAATAAATACCACATGTGAACATTAACTTTATAAGGTAATCACGATGTGATTATAATATCAATGTCATATATGTTCGCAATGCATGGCCATACACTTGAATTGCGAATATACATGAATATCGGACTGAATATTAGTAGAATATATTCGCAAAATATCATGAATTCGAATATTGCCTATGCCGCTCATCACTATTCAGTATCTGATGGCGATATCTACAATATCACACACAAGTTGGAACATATTGTGTCCACCATAGTTTTCATTATTATTGCCTGATTAAGTCAAACATAGCTTTGGCAAGTCACATCCCAGTGCAAGCATGTGAGTTTATAAAATCTCATACACAGCTAATGTCAGAGTTTAGGTCTGCTTTAATGAGAAACAGTGAGTGTGGCATCACTGTCTTTTTGGGAAAACTCCTAGAGACCGCAGAGCTAGGGAAATCCCAGAAAACCCCCTTCAGTTTTGGCTGATCTGTATTCCCCAGGATCGAGCTGAAAGTATTTAAGTGATAAAATAACAGTATAGAATATTTAAGGTGAGGGGGACCAAAGGTATACAGTAAATACACAAAAATACACAAATAGGATCATTCAGTATGCTGCACTTTAATTTATTGGTTTCTTTTCTTAGAACTAGTCCACCTAAAACTTCCAACTTGTATCATTTACATCCTACATAATCTAACTCTGAGAGAAGACCGTTGTACTTGATTTCTCAGATACCTTACTTGAAAAGAAGGGAAATCATGAGTTTAATCACAGGAGAAATATTGAAACTCCTTTTATCACACTAAAGCTGGTCATAAGCAGTTTGATATTTCCATTTGATCGACTTAAAGCAGACTTACCAGCTCGTAGGTCACTCTGCGGTATCAGCTGACAGGTAAGTAATGTGACTATTTAATTTCTGTTATTTTTTTTTATTTTTTTTTAACAGCTTTAAAATGGATTTTCACAGTGAAATTAAATGTAAAATTGATTGAGCGGTGACATGCTGGAAAAATTAAGTCGATTGTACAAGTATCTGACGGGTTTTCAAGTATTTCAACAGATCTGGATGTGATGGTACTATGGAGCATGCACTATGATCTAAGTAAAGCGATCTATTGTGTTTAAATTGTGTGGTGGTACAATAGATCAATGTTAGACTAACGATCGGTATTTCAATCGCTCAAGTCGATCGAATCTACAATCGATTGTGCAAAAGTTGAGCCATGTATGGCTAGCTTTAGCAGAATGACTAAGCTGAGACGCCCAATGTGGAGTTCTCAGCACTGTCTCAAAAATTTTAAATGAGGAGCCTTTCTGTAATTGTAAAACCCCTAAGAATCTTTTGATAACTTAATTAATAAAATATAGAAAATTATTCCACCCTTAACAATCCATTCATCACCAAACGATGTGTTTGCACTAACATGGACTGACATTGCAACTTGGATATTAAAAGGAACATTGGAGTTTACAGTGTTAAGTATCCGTTTCAGTGACTGCTGTCTCTGTAGAGAACATGGACGTAGGTGTATTTGTCTGTCATCACCTCAGACAGATCTAATGTGACCTGGGTGGTGCTGGAGCACAGCTGTTCTAGAATGGTATAATTGTCCCTCAAAAGGTTAAGCAGTTCCTTCTGCACCTGCATTTTCCTGTTGCGTGTCTGGCGCTTTTACTGTAACAGAGCCCAGTGCAGGCTGCACTTCCAGGAAATCCGAGCTAGGGAGTATCTTTCATTCATCGGATGATGTGTAATAATGAAGAGGAACTGCTTCAGGAGTTACCATAACCCTTTTCTTTCCTTGTAAAAAGAAACTAACAATTACAGGGTTTGACATTCTAATGCACTTTCTGTTGGCGTCCCATTATGATGAGTTTATTACATAGAATTGTATCCATGAGACACTCCATTCCTATACTCTTATGGAGCAAATCTGAGCTGCCATCTCCTACCCTGAACCCTAAAACACCCTCACAGGTATTGAGACTAGTGAGGAAGGTTTTACTCTAAAAGATGAACCAGTGATGGGGGAAGCCATAATCTGTGTGAGCAAAACAATAATCAAACATACAATTAATATAACCACCCACTCAATGTTTTAAAATGCATTAATTAAAGATAGAAATTTTTTAAATCATACTTACAATGTCCCCCCTGTAATCCATTTTGCGCTGATGCCCCTCGAAATCCGCATTGGATGGTGTACAGGTCCCAGCCATGGCTAAGCAAAAACTCAAAATGCTCAGCCCTGGCCGCGTTCCTGTATGTTAACAATAAACATGGCCTCAAGTAACCTGTTGGGCATGTGAAATTTTTCCCATGCTACTATGCAAGTTCTTGGATGTCACCAAACCTACAGAAATGTTTATCAACATTAGCCACAGGTGACATCCAAGGACGTGTGCAGTAGCAATGGAAAACAAGTCACCACGCTACTGCGCATGCCCAACAGGTTACTTGAGGGCATATTGATAAATACAGTCAGGTACACGACCTGTAGTATATCAGCACCCCAGACATTGAGGTATACAGAGGGGGACATTGTTAAAAATGTGCAGGTAGGTCTGTTGAAGAGCAGAATTTAATAAAATGTATTTTAAAAGGTCACATTTGTTTTATGTCTAGGACATTTCTTTCATTTAAGCCTTTAGGAATGGGTAAGAGGTCTGGGAGATCTCTGTACTCATATTCCATTTTTCTTTTATAACAATTTTTGGGTGTTTTTAAAAAAAAAGTAAAGTACAATCCAAAAACGAGGAAGAATTAAATGAAAAAATCAAGGGGGAGGGGGTAGAAATTTTCAATGTAAAAAAATTCTGCCGGGGTGGTTGAACTTTCCAAATAATTAATTTCCAAGCCATCAATTTCAACAACAATCTTTAAAATTATATATGTAATTATTGTCTTTTATGTGTGTTATTTACCTGAAAAAACAATAATACTGGTACAGGGTGCTGCCATCATAGATGTGATGTCAGCACCCCCAATAGACTCACAGAAATGACATTCTATAGTATTTTCCTTCAGCACTCTCACAATCAGCTCTCAAAAATGCTCTCTAGAGGGTTATGACATGTCAAGGTCGGGTCTTTTTTTTCTGTCCAATCAACTTAAAAAGATAAATTTTTTAGGTCAGGGAAATTGGTGATTGATTGTATTGTTTGCCAACTGTAGTAACAGATATTTGATCAACTTTTTTGGGATCGACTGAAAGTGTAATCAATTTCAATACAACCAATTAAAATTTTCCAGCATGTCCAATAATTTTTTCCCCAATTTTAATTGTTTTAGGTTAATCTAACCATGTTGGCTGCCATAGATTTTCAATCAATCAACCAATGTGTTCCATAGTAACTAGCTTCCCATTTATAGTATGTGTGCCACATCCCAAATTCATATTTGAAAGAAAATTGTTTGGGGGCATGAGGAAGACAGATGCTCTATGCATCAACCCCTCCACTACCCCAAACGAGGACTAGGAACTTTATGGGGACTTTTAAGGCACCTGATTTGATACATGGTAGTCATGCGTTTAGCGTTGCACCATTTATTTAGGCAGTGTTAAGTAATTCAGTAATATTATCAATAACAGAAATGTTGCAATGTCATCAATTTAATAGATAAACATAATGTATAAATAAGATAAAAATGTTACAAACATGTATCTCACACCAAGGTTCTACATATACAGAGCAATCACATTGTGCGAGATTGGGAACACATTTTCTCGATGCATTTCGCCGATTGGCTTCTTCAGGAGAATTCAATGTTGCCCATTGAGCCTTTAGGTGTGATGTAAGTATGTTGGAGGGGACTGGGAGCCCATCCACAGTAAGACGAGAACCAAGAGGTCAGAATAGTCAACCACCCGCCCACCGTGCCATTCGGGGAGGCACGGGTCATAGAATAATGGGGGACTCTGGTGGGTGCATGATGCCGAGCACCAGCCACCTGTGTGGATAGATTGCATCCCTATTGGGAGTGCACACGCCTCCTGTCTGTCCCATCCGCCAACCAAAAAATTGATTGAATTAAGTTGATTGGATGAAAAATCTAGACTTGTATGGGGGCCTTTAGTGTATACAGATTTGTAGAGAAAGAAGAGTAGAAGAGAAAACATTGGCAGCTATGACAATAGATAAGCTGGCTATACACAGGTCGACTTTTGATCATGTTGTGCGATTTTATGATTGTGCGCCAGTTTAACATTGATCAATCATACAATTACAGTGTGATCGAGTTAAATGTGAAGTACGATTGTAACTATGATAAAAAGATGGTAGTTACAATCGTAAACAAATCGACCAAAATATTTAGAAAACAGAATCAGATACCTGTAAGATCGAGCAAAATTTACCAACATGTCCGATCACCTTTTGAACGATTTCGTTCACTAGTCGATCATACCAGGTGTGTGGCATTCGATTTCTGGATGATTGACTTAAAAATCAATACTTTTAAGTCTATTAAGTGGAATTATTGAAAAATGTATGGCTAGCTTTACTTTTTCTCTTCTTTCTGGGTTGGTGACAAGATTTCTTTACTACAACTAATAATAGTTCAGGGAGCTTCATGCCAGGGACCTTTAAGAGACCAAACTGAAAGCGATACCCACTTTTTTATCGAAAAATGCCAACCTGGCAATTTACTCTGAATTACAGACACAAATACACTAACAGGCTGGCTAACAGCATGCTTGTCCACAGAGAGGGCTCCGACTACCACCTCTGGCATGGGTATTATAGATTCATGACATAGGCTTTCCTAAGTTAGTTAAATTATTTAAGTCGTTCCATTTCATATGGGCAACTGAATTCCATTTAATTTAAGTTCATTCTTTTTCCTACAATAAAACTATATAGGACCTGATTCTTTCATATTTTATATTCCAGGATATTGGTACAATTTTGGTAAGTTTTTTGTCACCTTCACCTGTAAGATACAAGATCCCTGTGTTTAGGCTGAAATATCCATCAGAACAAGCCAAATGATGTCAAGTGGCCCACAGCTAACCTCACTCTTGTGTTTTATTGCCTTAGAGAGAGGGATTGAGAAAATATTTATAGGCCCTGGAAGACAAGTAAAAGTTTGCAAGCATTTAGGGATTTCACTCAATAAAACTTTTGTGTGCCCTTCATGCACCCATTAAAACATAAAGCAGGAATCATATGCTGACAGGCAGTCAAAAATCCAAGCTGTACCTCTCTCCAGCCAAATTATAGCACCCAGCAGGTGATCTTGCTCTTGGTGCCTATCAGATATTAAGCTGATCTAGGAATTTTGTGGCAGCCTTTTGTCACAACTTATGATGTATTGAGATCTTCTTAAATAGGTTATTTATGCACTACGTGTCCTGTATAGTTCATGCTTCAACATCTGGAGAGATAAGATATAAAATAGATGTGCTTGGATCCTGTTCATTGTAAATACCAGTACACAAACCACACACTGTCCTATGGTATAGGGAAGGACTGTTCTGGCAGTTCTAAAGGACTAGTGTAAGTCCAGCCTTCCTCCACAGGAAAGTCTACCCAAGATTGTCACTCAGTTCATCTGATAATGTCTGGGTCGTTTCTTCTCGGCTTTTGTATCACTTTTAATGTAGGCCTATGCCGAGCAGATTTTTTTGTTATGAGATGCATATTAAGAAAAAAATCTGCATCTAGGGCTTAATAGTTTGGGTTTCATCATTTGTCTCTTGCTTTCTAGTTTGTAGCTTTGTTGCAAATAATAATGAATTTTCACAACAAGGAATTATCCTCTTTATACTAAAGACAGATTTTACAATGCTGGGGTTACTGTTGGCCTCTGGTTGGGGGGTAATTGTGGCTGACAGTTAAAGTGGAATATTACTTTAGATATTGAAACGCTTTCATACATTTTAGTTACCCACAATGACAATCATCAATACAATGGCCACACATTCAATGAACGGTATTTCTGTGATGGTGTCAATGCCTCTGCTGTAGTAATTCTGTTATATGACAATTTTTGAGAAATAATACTTTTTTTGGTTTATAAACTGAATTTAGCTCTTATGCTATAGCATATAAGACTTCAGTCCCCCTATAAATAAAGTAATTTATATTAAGTGTCAATGTGTACTTCAAAGAAACAAATTGAAACAAGTAGATACATAGGTTGTGACAGCACATTGTAAAGGCAATACAATCATATAAACAGATAGTTGTACAATTGACAAACATTTTCTTTTAACTTTCACTTTTGATCATTAGAATTCAGAAGTAAGGAATCCATTTTTAAATGTTCTAATTTTACAATTTTACTTCTTGACCAGACAGAAATATAGACTTTATTATGGCCAGTTGAAGGCTGAAACTTTATCACATCAGTCATTGATCAAGAGGCTAATAATAACTGTATTTTGTCTCTGTAAAAAAGTCAGAGACATAATATACAGCATGTTCCGGCAAAGTGTACAGGGCTGGACCATGCAGTATTCAATCTATATACCTCCAGCCAAAAGGGCAGTGCCAGGAGGCAGGTCTTAGTTGCAGCAGAGTGAGCAGGGCTCAAACTATAACATGTGTCTATACCAGTGATGGCGAACCTATGGCACTGGTGCCAGAGTTGGCACTCGGAGCCCTCTCTATGGGCACCCAACCTGGTAGCCAACATAGAGGCTGATGGAGGAAAGAACTACAGCCCATTGGCTCTCAATGCTGTCAGTTTTCTTCCCCTCTCTTCAGATTGCACACAGCACCCCATACCCTCCACTAGCACAGAAGCCTGTAAGCAGTAAGCAGAGAAAATGGTGTGTGTGTATGCAGGGCTTTTTTTCTCAGAGAAAAGGTGGTGGTACTCACCCCCCCTCCCCCTTCCCTGGCCATGCCCCTACCCACCCCTAAAACTGCTCCATAAATAGCTAGGAACAGGGGAACAGGGGCACGTGCACCCGTCAGCGCAGGCAGGCGTGCAACCCCCACACCCCTGTACAGGGCTGCCTAGAACTCCAGTCCACGCTGAAGAGAAAGATCTCTCCAGCATGGATGGGGGAGGAGACGCCCCGTCATAGGGCCACCGCCCATAACCAATGGGAAGGTGCCGCCGGAAGAGGGGAGGCACAAAATCGCCCAAACGTGGCGCGCCCATAACCTGTGCTAAATGGCAAACACTCCCCCCAACTAAACCACACACACAGCCCCCCCCGGCGGTCCACCCACGATGCACTGCAGCAAGTGCCCTTATTTCAGGGCCAGGCTGAAAATAGGTGGCAGAACTCAGTTCCGGTGCATTCTCCCAGAAAAAAAGCCCTGTGTGTATGTAATGTGTAAGCGAGAGTGTGTGTAATGTGTGTGGGTGTGAGTGAGGAGAAGACAGAATGATAAGAAAAGGCAGAAGAATTCTGGGTTTTGGGTTAGAGTTTGGGCACTTGGTCTCTAAAAGGTTAGCTATCACTGGTCTATACACTAGCAGTACCCATTTTCTGAACCCACTGACTAACTTATGTAAAGACACATTTTACAATCTGGCACTAACAACTTACCCATGAGCAGCTATTTACATATGGGAGGAGAAGTAAGTCTGTGTCTCATATTTTAATGGCAATACAGAATGTAATGTAAATACACAACTCATGCTATCTTAAAAGCCTCAATTCACCCAGATGGTTTGTCAGTGTGTTCAGAGAATAGGTACTGCTAGTTCTACTATTGCCAAATCTTTTGGCAGTGGCTGTAGGGAATGGAACAAATCCCAGTCTCCTGGGATACAGAGCTATTGCTTCCAGGATGTTTGGGACTACATATATGTTTTCTTATATTCGGATCACAAGACACATGGACATTTTCCCATTGGTTTGGGAAAACAAGAAATACGGTAAAAATTTAAATACAACCTAAAGAGAGGACATTTACAAATCTGTACATATTAAACTACAGTAGTAATGTGACACTGGTCAGCAAATCCTAAAATGGTTAAAAATCTAATCTAATAGTATTACATAATATATACACTCACCTGTCCAACTGCTCGTTAACACAAGTTACCGATCAGCAAATAACATGGTGGCAATTCAATGCATTCAGGCATGTTGACATGGTCAAGACGCACCGCTGCAGTTCAAACCGAGCTTCAGAATGGGGAAGAAAATTGATTAAAGTGACTTTGAACGTGGCATGGTTGTTGGTGCCAGACGGGCTGGTCTGAGTATTCCAGAAACTGCTGATCTTCTGGGATCACGCACAACCATTTCTAGGGTTTACAGAGAAAAACAGGTCCGAAAAAGGAAAAACATGCAGTGAGCGGCAGTTCTGTGGGTGCAAATGCCTTGTGTATGCCGTGTAGTATTCGCACACTATCACCAAAATTGGATGGAGGATTAGAAAAATGTTGCCTGGTGTAATGAGTCTCAATTTCTGCTGCAACATTCGGATGGTAGGGTCAACAACATGAAAGCATGGATCCATCCTGCCTTGTATCAACAGTTTAGGCTGGTGGTGGTGGTGTCATGGTGTGGGGAACATTTTCTTGGAACACTTTGGGCCCCTCAATTTCTGCTGCGACATTCGGATGGTAGGGTCAACAACATGAAAGCATGGATCCATCCTGCTTTGTATCAACGGTTTAGGCTGGTGGTGTCATGGTGTGGGGAACATTTTGTTGGCACACTTTGGGCCCCTAATAATAATTGATCATCGTTGCCACAGCCTACCTGAGTATTGTTGCTGACCATGTCCATCCCTTTATGACCACAGTTTTCCCATCTTCTGATGGCGACTTCAAGCAGGATAATGCACCATGTCATAAAGCTCCAATCATCTCAGACTGGTTTCTTGAACATGACAATGAGTTCACTGTACTCAAATGGCCTCCACAGTCACCAGATCTCAATACAATAGAGCACCTTTGGGATGTAGTGGAACGGGAGATTCACATCATGGATGTGCAGCCGGCAAATCTGCAGCAACTGCGTGATGCTATCATGTCACTATGGAGCAATGTCTCTGAGGAATGTTTCCAGTACCTTGTTGTATCTATGCCACAAAAGGCAAAAGGGGGTCCAACCCGGTACTAACAAGGTGTACCTAATAAAGTGAGTGTATAATATTTCACAGGGCCATTATTTATGTAATGAAGTTAAGCAAAAAATGGAGAAGCCATAACTAGGTGCACCCCAATACCCCATAATCAAATAGCTTCTACAATCACCTTTGATGGCAATTATTGCTATTATTATTGTTATTATTATATCATCTCAATTTACATTGTTGTGAATTACTTTTGGCTATAATTTACAACTCTGCAGTTCAGTTCATTTCATGGAGATAAGAGTTGTTCATTCATGAACAGGTTGAGGTCTGATCTTTGACTGGGCTATTGCAAAACCTTGTCATATTCAGCCATTCTGTTGGTGTTGGTTGGTGCATTTGACATCTTTTTCCTGTACATGTACACCTCCAATTTGACTCTAAAATACCCTGGGAAGAAGAGACAAAGTGACAGTAAGGTGTCCAGGCCCTGAGTCTCCACGCAAGATCAGATCATCATCATCCCTGCTATAACTGACTGTTGGTGTGAGGTGTATGAGGTGTTGTGAGGTGGCATCATGTGTTATGGCTGAACATCTCCACTTTGACCTCATCTGCCTAATCAGGTACAATTATGATGAGTTTTTAACAAGTTTAGCATAGCTTGATCTGGCTTCACCTAAGGAAGGAGGGTTGTAGTAGTAGTAGTAGTTGCTATGCATTGCATTATATTTGCTTGATAGTAAAATGTTGGAGTTGATCTTTCCATCTAAACACATACCTAAAGAAAATGGCATGTAACATAGTAACAACCTAAAAACACCCTTAAACCATGCAGAGGTTCACAGCCAAGGCGTTACTACATCCCTGTCTCACTGGAAAAGGAAATTAGATAATTGGACAGGTGACTGTAGACAGCACATCTCTGATCATTTTTTTGGGTCACTTTTCAAATATATTGTAAAGTTGCCATACAATATTAGTAGTTGGCTTATTCTTAAAAGGGATTCTTCAATTTTTTAGTAGTGCGGTTCTGTGTAACAAAAAAACACTGTCTAATATGGACTTTCTGCAAATAGGGGACTTTATAGTCATTCAAACCAATCAAAGTAACTAAACAGTTTTATTACAAAAATCATATAGAAAATACAATTCAACAAAGTTCATCAAGTGTATTACACTAAGTATATAATATACTCAACGTGTTTCACTGGTCTCTTCTGCAGGAGTTTATATACATAGTGTTAGGTTCAAAGGTTGTGTGGTAGATCTGTGGATGATAGACACGTATGAGCATATGTATAATCATAATGTATATTGGTAATAACAGACGTAATATCTACCTTATCACGTAGTGATCTAAATAATAAGAACTTCAAATCCCACTAATGACAAACGCCTCAACTTTCCCAAGTAGGTCGGGTATAGCTGAGCACTGGGGGCATGTAGAGGTATGTAGAAGTAGCCATATCTTGGTCCTGCGTTTCCAGTCACAATATGGGGACCACTAGGATACCCAAGTCTTCTGATCAACCTTTATTACATAGATAGTGTACAATAATGGGTGAGTATCTACCTTGTCGCAATGTCAAGAAGGAAGGGGTGGAGGCCAAGGAAAGAAAAGAAAAATGAGAAAAGAAAGATATAGCCAAAAAAGAAACAAGCGAAGTAAAGGACCAAAGAACAGAAGCGAAGTGCCCAGAAAAGAGGGGGGGGGGAGAGAGGGAAGGTTGGAGGAAAAAAGGGGGGGGGGGGGCAAAGGGGGAAGGAAAAAAAAGAAGGAAGGGGTAGGGAAAAGGATGGGAAATTTAAAAAAGGAGAGGGGAAGGAAGTGGACATACGAAAATGTGTATAGAGAGGTGAAATTGGGATAACACCCGGATCCCTATCTAATCGTGTATATATAAAGCGTCTGTGCACGTGGAAAATGTATTATACTAACCGAAACTGTGTATGTGACTGTGTAATGTGACTGTGTAAGTATGAAAGCTAAGTGTGTGTGTGTGTGTCTGTGTGTGGTGTGATTCGGTGAATGTAACACCTGTGGTGTGTGGTAAGTGTATAGTGTGTAACAAATCCCTCAGCTGTTTGTCTCTTGACCCCACTCATAGATAGGCAGATAGAACAATGTGTATGAACCTGTGCCTCTTCCAGAGCCATGAGATAGGACTCCTTATCTGCATTAGCAGTGAGGGGCCTCATGTGTATGGACACTCTTCCCCTCCATTCATCCCCCCTCCCCTTTACTAGTACACGTTTCCAATTTCAGCCCCCTTTCAAAGACCATTCATTTCCTTAACTCCTGAGAATAGCATACAAGGGGTCCCTACATCTCTCAATAAAGGCAGACACACAGCTCGCATGTGAAAACCAATTGGCTGTGGAGGATGTGCATAATAGACAGGGGATAATCCGTGAGTGTATTACCCTGATACCGACTGAAGATGGGATATTATAGGCATTAGTGCATCTGACACTGAAGTTATTATTCCCTGTGTGTCATATCACTACCACTAAGGAAGACTAGTCAGAAGATGACAGGGGCATGTTTCTGTCATCACCTCATATCATCTAAGCTCAGCTTTCAATACTGCTTAGCACCCTAATGAATGAGATACCGATTTCAGTGCTATAGTTCTGCCCTGATACCACACTCATGAAGAGGAATTCAATTAGCTATTTGGGGGTCTCAGGAAAGCTCTGTATATCATGAGAACCAAATATATAAAACATTTCCATAGAAAAAAGGGACTTATCTTAGTGACCTTTACCACAATGTTGTAAACCTTTCCTAATCCTCGGCCCTTGGTTACATAGATAGTTCTGTGCTCAACCTGCAGCACCTCCGCTGGGAGGCTGCTCTGAGTCATTCAGACTTTAGAGGAAGCAGTTCATTTCGCTATCGATTCTCTTGCTTTGTAAAAGCATTTTTTGTCATCACTGGGTTTGGTTGATTTCAGAGAATTTGAGTGAATTATAGACTATAGTAATTTCTTCAGTGACCCCAGAGCGGTATTTGCTCAGACTAAGGTGACTTGTCACAAAAAATCTTCTTTGTGCTACATGACTCCAAAGCTTAAAGTACACGTCAGCAGAGAAACGATAGTTCATGGATGCTATATAGAATCTCAAAGTGCACATTCCTTATCTATAGTTTGAATAGCCGGGTCTTTTGGGTGAGCTTATGTTTGTCCTGGAGATACGCCAGGAAATGAAGGTAGAGAGGAGGCGTGAGGGCTTTCATGTGAATACAGGATGTAACACCTTAGTGAGGTTGTCCTGACTTGGTTGGGGGAGCATGGTAGCTCTTTTTTTTACTAAAAGCAAATACAGATATAAGAGCAATCGTGCCCCTGGTATATAACTTATCTAAAGCATCACTTACCTTCCCACATCTTTAACCCAAACCTTACAATTCATTAATGACACTTAAATGTTATCCTTAACCTAACTGTAACAATTAACCTCATGTAAAGCCAAACCTAAACACTTAAAGAGGACCTACCACGTTGTAGGTCACTTTGCACTATCGGCATCAGGCTGCCAATAGACAGGGCAATCACTGTCCAAAAAGGAAAGATGAGTTTTTCCGAGGTAGCACCTCCCATGCTGTGACGTTGCGCCTAGGCCGCTTGTTAGAGCTGAAAGGGCTGCCGGGAAAACATCAGCTGTGTGTGGGGCCTCATAATGCACTGCTCTGCCTTGCTCGGTGACACATCACATCCAGCGAATTCACTGTGTCATCCCTTTTCCCATCCCCTTCTCTGTCTCGGAGTTCATGATCTGCCACATGAATGAGAACTGCTCCTGTGTCCTGTGTCCTCTCTTCTGTCAGCATACAATCCCCCCCCTCCCCTTCTCTGTCTCGGAGTTCATGATCTGGATGAAGGAGAACTTCCCAGACTGAAAGGTGTCATCTGCGAGGTGATTGTGGGGGAAGTGTAGAGGAGACATTGCTGGGGACCAGCAGCAGAGGAGGTAGGTAATAAGATATTTTATAAACCTCAGCCTACCGTGTGCCCCCCCACATCCCATGTCACCCCCATTCACCTGCACACTGAAACCCCTTCACCACCCACTCAGTCTCAATCTCTCCTGTCTCCTACAGTGCTCCTTCAGCTTCACTCCTGTTCTCCTATGCAAAACTGCAGCACATAGATCTCTGGAACGACCAGAACTGTCCTCCCATTACCCAACCCTTTTGGGATTGGTAAATATTGTCTGCAGGGGAGGGGGCACCTAGTAATGTTCAACAGAATGGGAGGAGTAGGCGCTTCAGGAGCCCAATAACTTAGATGGTGCCTTAGGAATGAGGAAAGTGAAGATTGTAAAGTAGTACTTTTTTTTTCTCTTGTGTAGCAGTTTTCCACAGATGTATACTGCTACAGGTGGTGTGTAATATGTCCATGTCATGTATGTGGGGGATTTTTTTTTTGAGTTTACATCCGCTTTAATTCTCCACTAGAGATGGTTGAATTTTTTAATTGACCAGTTTGAATTTGTGATCACCAAACATGCTGGAGATGTACAGAAGGGTTAAGGGTATACAACAAAAAGCACATATAGTTTTTGCATATATTAAGTTCAAACCAAGTAATAACTTCCCAGGTTGAAATTTCAACTTTGACTTTGAGTTTAATTTGTGCAAAAAACTTCATACACTCGAGCAATACTTTTTTTTCTTTAAATGTTCCCATACTCTTCACTACATTTCCAGCAATTGTGGTGATGATACCATGTGCAATGAACTCACAAAGCTAGCTAGTAGACTATCTATAATCTCTACTTACCTTAGTGGTAAGTTACTACTTTTACTCCCTTTAAGTTTTCTTGTTTTAAAGTCTTGTGATATATATATATATATGAGTGTACCTGTGGGAAACCCATTGTCTAGTATTTATAAAGACTGAAACATCATGCACTACTTTCCTGTTACTACCATTTACATGTGAATATCAGTAAGCTTTCTATACTCTCTGGTTTAACTTTGCTAACCTAAAGACAGCAGCCCCTTCCAATGCAGGATTATAAAGTCAGTTTTATACATTAGTGCTGCTCTGAAGCATTAACCCGGCTCTATTCACTGCCAGACGGCTCTTTAATCCCAAAATCACACGTCAGTTCCAATTAAGAATATTATTCTCTAGTCCCCCTTGGGCCAATGTTTTACCCATGTAAGCCTTGCCAGAAACTCGTATCAGATATGGTGAGTGTCAAAAAGTAAGAGGGATGGTAGATAGAGGGCTGCCTTGGGGGAACTCTGCTGTCCCAGACTGAACTCCAACAATTAAATTGTATCCTAATATCTAATTAGCAGACGGTTTCCGCCATAATGTTGTAAATGGGTGATAATATAACTTGCTGAACATGCAGCATTACAAAGTTATTGTCTTGGGTAACTAGATTCTAACTGGAAACTTTGACTTAGAATCTTAAAGTAGTCACATATGGTATGATTTCTGCTAGTCATATATCAAGTTTAGTTCATCTATGTATGGCAAAGTATATTCACAGAGAGGCAAACCCCATATTTCTATAACAAACACTTTTTAAACTGTGTTTCGTTAACAGAAATGGTCATTTTTTTTTTCGACAAGCTGACTTGACTAAATGTAAATTGCAGAATCACTGAACGCGGTATTATCACCAAAATTAAGATGTGGAGAAGGGTTGTGGGAAAATACATATTGCTCAACCATATGTAGTTTTTGCATAGATTAAGTTCAAAGTGAAGTAGAATTTGTTTTGTGTGTCTTTAACTTTGAAAATGATACCATGTTCAGGCGCTTTGCAACTAACTCCCAAACAAACTAATCAAAATTTATGACCATCTCCATACATTAAACTCCAAGTTGACAAAAAAAAACCTAGTGATTAAATGTAGTTTTTGCATTATTGCGTATATTACATGATATCTAACTGTGATTTACTCACATATGAGGAGGTATAAATCAGCACTAAGGACCAAACAATAGTGTTGTTTCCCCCTTTTTGTGCAGTTAAGAGTCTGATTGCGGGGAACTGACACCCCTGTAACACCCCACGCCTGTAACTGACAGGCAATAAGGTGTCACCTTCCTAGCTGTGCTGTCCACTAGTGGTTAATGGATGACAAAAGAGGATGGCTATGATTTGCAATCTAAATCCACAAGCAGGTTAGACAATTTTAGCTGCCTGTTTAGCTTCTGGCTAATATACTGTTTATGCTATGGATGGAATACTAGGTACCGCAGTTTATTCTGTCTGGTCAGTGAAATTGAAGCCTGTAGCTCACAGGCATCTGCTGGCTAGCAAAAGTTCCATTCGCTTACACAATGTGAAAGAGAAAGCAGCTAGGAACATGAGGATTAATATAATGAGGAAAGGGATTATACAGGAACTGATGAATACGGCTGATAGGAGGAGAAATAAACTGGCTGTAGCATGTGATGCTATCTGATAAATTTTATGGAAAATACATACCTTCTGGACATATTCCAGACAGATTTTTTGCTAACATTATTATCTTGTCAGATAATCAAGAAATTAAATATAAAGTGTGCAGCCACAATGCACTGTCCCTTAGTAAGGTCTTTGTGTGTATGGATATTTTTCTCTCAGATCTTGTACACAGTTGTGCTTTGCTGCAGCTTAGGGGTTGTAGGCAGTTAAAGTTCATGTTAACTATCTGAATGTTCAGTTTGCTGTGTAAAGCAGGGTACAGACATGTAGATATGGGCCAGATTGATGTGCGATTTGAGCGCCGTGCACGCTTATGGCCATCTATTTGGCCCATATAATATGTGGTTACCGATATCTGACAGCAGCGTGATGACGTCATCACACTGCTGCAGGGAACATCGGACGGCTCAAATATCGAGCTGTCTGTACCCTGCTTTAGAGATCGTTATTCAGTGGAAATCTTACACTGATTCCAACAAACAGTGCCATAATACTGTTAGTTACCGGCTTGACAAGGATGCATTGAAAGCTTGTTGTTTTTACTAGATTTGGCTATTAATGGATCCTAAATGGATATGAATGGATCTGTCCTTTATCATCATTAATCATTTTTTGTATTATTACTGCTCAAGGACCTCCATATTTGGTAACTTTTACAGTTCTAGCACAAATAAAACCAGTACTGCCAATTAGAAAAGGCTTTTAGTTGAATTTATTTGCTTAATCCCTCCCCCAGGCAGAGGTTATATAGTTACCTAGTTTACTCCTTCAGCCTTCCTGAAGATTGTTCCCAGCCAAGTTTTGGGTGAGGATACCTCCACTACCAGTGTAACCTCTCACAAGGACTGCCATTCTAATTCCGGGTTCTTTGTATCCTGAATTCTGCTAGAGGGTTATACCCAAGTAGGTCCCAACAGTGATGGATGAGCAAAGAACTGCATCCCCCACACCTATACCCCGAATGGACCACCTGTGAATAGTGCTTCTCTGGACTACAATCTGGGTAAGAGACATCAGCCTCCTCCTTCTACCCCCAGCAGCTGGTTAGGGTTTCTGTGTGCAACATAGCTCCCTATGCATTGTGCCTCATACCTGCCATTGGGTGATGGTGAAGAATTGTAAATACTCCTCCAGTAAAACAGTAACAGTTGCAAGAAAAAGTATGTGAACCCTTTGGAATTACGTGGCATTTTGCATTGAACATAACATGTAAATATTCACAGTGCAGGGTGAAAAGGTATGTGAACCTTTGGACTTAATAACTGGTTGAGCCTCCTTTGGCAGCAATAACTTCAACTAAACATTTTCTGTAGTTGCAGATCAGACCTGCACAACGATCTGGAGTAATTGTGACCACTCCTCTTCACAAAACTGTTTCAGTGGGATGTCTGGTGTGAATCTCTCAAGGCCACAGCATTTCATTTGGGAAGGCGTATTTTGTTCTGTTGAAGCCATTATTTTGTTGAATGACTTGTATGCTTTGGGTCATTTCCTGTTTCATCACCCATCCTCTGCAGAGCTTTAGTTGGCGGACAGATGGTCTTTTACGTTTTCAAGTGCAAAATGTTTTGATCTAATTTTTCCATCAATGACAACAATTTGTTTAGGGCATGAGGCAGCAAAGTAACCCAACCATGATGCTCCCTCCGCCATGTTTTACAGTGGGGATGAGGTTTTGATGTTGGTGTGCTGTGCCCTTTTTTCTCCACACATGGTGTTGTGTGTTTTTTCCAAACAACTCAATTCTGGTTTCATCTGTCCACAGAATATTTTGCCAGTAGTGCTGTGGAACATCCAGGTGCTCCTCCACGATCAATCTGTATTTAAATATCGATTGTAAATTGATTGATTGATCATACCACCACACAGTGTGATCAATTTAAAGATGATTGATTCTACAATAGTACTGTGGAACACATGTAAATCAATCAAAATACCCAGAAAACCCATAAGATACTTGTACAATGTACTAACATTTACCAACATGTCCGATTACTCTCGATTTTATGTTCGGTTTTCATCACTTTTGGTCAAGCGTACCAGGTGTGTGAGGAATGATTTCAGTGTTAGAAAAAAAAGCAGATCGAACAGAAATATCAAACCATGTAGGGTTATGTTCATTCTGTGCTCCCTGCACTGCTCCTGCCAATTTAAATGTACAAGCAAAAGCTTACAGGGAAGACTTCCACCGTACTACCACTGTCTTATGATGTCCTGTGTTCATAACATAATGAAAAAAATTCTGTGAGTGATGATGACACCATCTGGGGTCCTCAGAACTATAGGGGTCGTATTCCTGATATCCATGTAACAACAAAGAGGCTGAATAATGCAGTTCAAAGGGCAGTCACTGGCTGTAGAATATAATGCAACTTTAGGAGCATATTTTATGAAACAGGCAAGTAAATTCGAAGGTTATCCCAAACATTGAAGTTTTAAAAAGTCGAGTGAGCTTCAAGAGTAGAGGGACATCAGTGTGTAAAATAATTCACTTAATACCTCATATACCCCTTACATGCCTATCTTCAAAACATGCCTTTTTATGGAGAAATCATCCCCACAGTAAAGAGCCCATACTGCTGACATCTTCTTCAGGTCAGCCTGGAATGACCTTTAGTGGTTGGTATCTGTTATGTAATTAGAGACAGTGAGCAGCGCTATTTGTATCTTAAACATACGAGTACCCTCTACACCCTTCTCTTCAATCCTTCTTCCTACTTTCTGTTCTCCACTTTTAAAAACCTCAGGATGTTGCACAATGATCCAATGTGTCATCTGCTGGGCTTAGATGGTTTACACGCAAGAAAGGGGGAGACTAACAAAAAAAATAAAGTTTTCTGTCTTATATTTCTTGTTCTGCTGGCACTATTTCACCACTTTGCACATGGCAGAAGCAGTAATCACAGAGTTTGTGATGCATCAATGGGAAGCTAAATTAGGAGATCAGAAGGATATTTCTTACAGTTTGTAAGTGAAATCTTTTTCTAATATCAATTTGTGGCCAAAACCTAATCAGTGTCAACAATGTATTGAGGCTGAGAAATAAATATAGTTTAATGCTCCACCCCACTGTTCCCACCACTAAACAAGGATAAAGCAGTTCCCACCAGCAGGCTTGTATTGGTGGGAAGACTACTCGGGACAGTTTGGTCATATTTTAGCTCATCTTAGACCAAACCTTAAAGTTAAAGAAACAATAAAATATCAAAAGAAATTAGAGTAAGTCACTACAGATATAAAAAACCTATTTGTGCAAATAGACCTCGGTCTCTCATTGAATAGTGACCGTTGTCTCTGGAGCTCTAATTTTTCCTGCCCATGGTACCATGCTTAGCAGTAGCTGGCACTATTCATCTGGACTGATAGTTGTGAAGATGTTAAAAATTAAAAAAATGGAACTGTTCGTACAGAGTTCACTTCAATATAATTAACTAAACTACATCTGAATTGCCAAACTCACACAGAGATTATAGTTTGGGGCAACTGATACTTTTTGATCATGCATGAGGACACAAACTGCAGGATCTAGTTGTTGCAAGAGTTGGGTAGTGGGGCAGGAACAGTAATTTACAAATCCACAAATCCCTAATTAGAGTTTTCCTAAATATGTGTTGCGTTCTCTTAGGCTATGTTTCCATGGGGTCCCTCCGTTTAACGCATCTTTGATGCATTAGGACATCCGTAGGCATCTGTCGGATTATGCGTTACAGGCAGAGGAAGTTTCTTTCCCTTCTTCTTCTCCTTTGAAAATGGTGACAGGAAGCGAGGTCGCTCGTGGTCCCGGAAGTGATGTTGGTGAATAGAGTGGAAGTGATAGTGGGCCTTTTTTTTCTTCTTCTGGGAAAACAGTCTATTACCAATGGATACCCATCCGCTGGTAGCACAATCAATGCATCCGCTATGTGTGCGTCAGCACACCCATACTTGCATTGGGCTTGGTTGCGCTAATGCTGACACAGGAATCTACATTGATATTAATGCAACGGAGCACAACGCATCACATCAATGCACCTGGGAACAGGATAATTAAATATTATGGATAATTGAATATTATGTGTCAACATTCCTGAGTTTGATGTATGTCAAAGGAGGGGTATTGATGCTGTGCAAACATAACCTTAGTATATACACCCAGTCCATAGTATGAAAACTTGGAACTTTGTATATTTTGTTTGTTGTTTTTCACTATGGAAAATGTATCACTTTATTTTGCGTTTAGAAATGCCTTTTAGAATGTTTTTTGTTAATTTTCTGACTTAATGTGGGACAATGAAATAAGGGGTTAAGTTTCTGGATCCAGTTTCCTGTAGCAAGTCTATAACCCTCTTTTTCATGTCACCGGCACGTTTCCAAACCAGCAGATAAAGTAATCGGCGTCGTTACAAGCCTCTCTGGTGCCACTGCACATTGCAGGACCCTTATTAAGTTGGAATTACCAGACGTCGTCATGACTACCAACTCTTAATTAATAAATATGTCTCCTCGCTTGCAGGGGCTGGGCACAGGTCAGAGGGAGCCAAGGTTCAGAGACTGGTGTGGACACAGCACACTAAACCTTTTCATAACACTCACTCCCTCGCGTCTCTCTGTCTTGTGGTTACCCCCCAAAAAGGAGTTCAGAAGAATCCAGAGGCCCCTATCTGCCAAGACCTGGTGTCTGAAGGACTAAACATTACTTTGAAGGAAGAGACAGCAACATAAGGGAAACAAGAAATATATATAATGATGGAAAAAGAGTGCGAATTGTAATCCTAAAGTGATTATGGAAAATTGTTTTCATACTTACCTGTAATTTTCCTTTCCTGGCTTACACC
>CM070042.1:45206494-45224903 GCA_036250615.1 Ptychadena robeensis | reverse complement strand
ACCAGAGGAAACCGAAATACTGCAAAAAGAACATCACATTTATTATCATCACAAAGCTGCTGACAGAATGGCAGAATTCAACGAATCTTGCGGGTCCTTAGACACCACCAGCCGAAAATGTCTGATGAAGGAATTGGTTGAAGACCAGCTCGCAGCCTTACAGACCACCTCCGCCGACACCTTGGCAAAGGAGGCCCAGGAAGCCGCCATGCCCCTAGTCAAGTGGGCTCGGACCTCGGAAGGAGCAGGAAGGCCTGCCGCTCCATAAGCCAGCTGAATGGTCTTGACAATCCATGCCGACACAGTCCGCGGAGGGACCGGATGGCCCTTACGGGGCCCCGTAGGATAGATGAACAAGTTGTCACACCTGCGCCATGAAGCAGTCCGCGAGATATACACGGATAGAAGATGTACTAAATCCAAGCGTTCCAACTCATCCCTGTCACCCGTCTCGTCAGAGAAGGTAGAGAAGACCGCCTCCCAGTTGAGATGGAATGATGACATGACCTTGGGCAGGAATGCCGGCACTGGCCTGAGCACGACCCTGCCCGGGTAAAAGGTGCAGAACGGCTCCTTCCAGGAGAAAGCGCAGATCTCCGACACCCTGCGCGCTGAAGTCACCGCCACCAGAAATAGCAATTTTAGGGAGAGATGCCACAAGGAGATTGAATCCACCGGCTCAAACGGAGGCAAGAGGAGAGCTCGCAACACCACCGGCAGATCCCACTTCGGGAACCAGACCCTATGAGGAGGGCGCAATTTTACAGCCGCCTGCAGAAATTGAGCGATCAGGCGATCCTCCGCCCAACGCACCCCCGTGACGGCCGACAAAGCCGAGACTTGGACCTTCAGGGAACTCAGGCTGAGACCTTTCTCGAGGCCCGTCTGGAGAAAGCATAACACCTGCGGAATCATTGGGGAGACCGGATCGAAGCGGGCCTGTGAGGCAAAGTGCACGAAAGCAGCCCAGATCCTCTGATACGTGCGATTGGTCGGACTCTTCCTAGCTGCCAACAGAGTCGAGATCACCGAGTTGGGAATGGCCTGGCGTTGAAACCTGTGCTGCTCAACCTCCAGGCCATCAACGTCAGGGACTGCAAGTTGTGATGCTGCTCCCTGTGCTGCAGCAACAGATCTGGCTCCAACGGGAAATGGATCGGTGCTGTGATCGACATTGCCCACAGAAGGGGAAACCACGGGCGGCGTGGCCAAAACAGGAGAACCACTATGGCCTCCACACCCTTGGCCCGGATCTTCAAGAGGACCTTGAGAGCTAGAGACAATGGAGGAAAGACGTAAACCAGCTGAGACCCCCACGTCCAAGCCAAGGCATCTTGGGCTATGGCTTGAGGATCCAGATACCTCGTGTAAAATCGTGGCACCTGTGCATTGGCGGCCGTAGCCATGAGGTCGATGTCTGGCATCCCCCATGTCGCAAAGACTGGCCCCAGGTAGGCAGACCGTATGCTCCATTTGTTCGGGTCCAGATGTGTCTCCGCCCAGGCAAAGATTCTCCCTGCAATCTGCAAGAGCATAGGGCTCCGGGTCCCCCCTTGTCTTGCTATGTACGCTACAGCACTAAGAAAAATACCCTCATGGGACTTTAACTGGAACACCGACTGGTCTAATCCACATATTTCAACATCAAATAAAATGTGCACACATGCTCTATTTGCAATCTATCTATAAAAGCATGGATGCTTTTATAGATAGATTGCAAATAGAGCATGTGTGCACATGATTTTTGGGGATGGGAACTACGACCGGTTACTGACCGTCCGATCATTACCTCTTTCAATAATGTACGCTACAGCGGTCACATTGTCCGAAAGGATCCGCACCCTGGAACCCTGCAGCTCGTTCTGAAACCTGCGCAATGCATACAGAACCGCCAGCAGCTCCAGATGATTGGATGCCTCTGAAATGCGAGAGCCCCACCGGCCCTGTGCTTGGCCCCCCTGCCAGTGAGCACCCCATCCTGTCAGGCTCGTATCCGTCGTGACCACCACCTCTGACGCCGGACCGATAGGGTTGCCCCGGCTCAGATTCTCCGAATCCAACCACCACAGGAGAGACCTGTTCACTATTCTGGGTACCGTGATTGGTTGGGCCTTGCGGACAATACAGGGCGCGCCATCACTCTCTGCGTCCATGCCTGAATCTGACACTGCTTCTGACCCGGAAGAGTCACTATCCCCCTTACCGTGTCAAAGACTACACCCAGGTACTGGAGACGCGGCACCGGCTCCAACTGGCTTTTCTGGCGGTTGACGAGCCAGCCAGAACAGTTCTGCACACACTGGCGGGCCTGAGCCACTTGAGGACCCCAGTTCCCTCTTGGCGCTGCCAACACCAGAAGATCGTCTAAGTACTGATGGATTCTGATGCCTTCGAGGCCAATCAATGCGGATGACAGACAACAGTACCTTGGAGAAAGTTCGAGGTGCCGTTATGAGGCAAAATGGAAGGCACACAAATGAAAATGGCCCTGTCGGACCGCACAAACCTCAAGAACGGTGATGCCGAGTGCACACAGGCACCCATGTAAATAGGCGTCCGCCAATCTATAGTGGCCATCCAGTCGCCCACCTGTACAACCGAAATTATGATCTGCAGGGACTCCATCCGGAATGGCGCACACCGGATGAAGGCATTGAGCCGCTCAAGTCCAGCCACTGGTCTGAACTTCCGTGGCCTTTTGCACAAGAAAATATCGCGAGAGTATACTCCTGTCCCTCTTCGGCCCGTGGCACGGCATGATGGCTTCTGCCATCGCAGTTCACCGACGTATGCCTCCAGACAGCTTGCCTGTTCTACGACCGCCGGAGAGTCCTGGACCCGGACAAAAACACCTTCCGGTGGCCGTCTGCAAAATTCTATTGATACCCTGAGAGACAATAACTGAACTACCCATGCGTCCGAAATCTCTGTTGCCCAGACTTACTCCGAACGCTATCAGGTCTCTGCGGAGGACCCCGGGCATGCCTCCCGTCAGAAGGGCTTCTCCGTCTTTGGCGGCTGAGATCCCCCTCCCCGTCTTACCGAAGGAGGATTGCGTAGGTCTCCAGGGCCTGGTGAACTCCCGGCCTGGGCGATAGGACCTAGCATCTCTGTAGGTGTCTCTAGACTTCCTACCATACCGAAAGGGCTGTTGTTGTCTCTTGCGTTCCTGCAGGATTAAACCCGATTTCCCGCCTGAAACTCTGCTAATAGCTTCCTTTAATGGCTTGCCAAACAACAACTTTCCCTGAAATGGACCTGAACAGAGACTCTGCTTTGACGCCGCGTCGGCCAACCGATGTTTTAGCCACAGGGCCCTTCTAGCTGTCACAGAGAGAGACATCAACCTGGCCGCCAAACGCACCTGGTCCACTGCTGCTTCGGCAATGAAATCTGCCGCCTGCCTAAGCTCCTGCAGTGCCAACTCCAAGGAGTCCATGTCCAACTCGCCGTGTGTGGCAGAGTCAACACTCGAGACCCACACCCGCAACGCCCTAGCTACAGACGTGAGGGCCACAGCTGGTCTTGCCGCCAGACCCGCCACTGCAAAAGCCTTCTTAAGATCGGCATCCACTCTGCGGTCCATCGGGTCCCTGAAGGCCACCAAGTCTTCCTGTGGTAACACCGTATGCTTCGCCAACCTTTGCAAGGAGGCGTCCACCTTAGGCGGGGAATCCCAATTCTCGACATCCTCCTTCTTTAAAGGATATAACTTTGCCATCCTATTTTGTAGGCCTTGGCGCCGATCTAGGCGCGCCCACTCATCCTCGATTATCTCCCGGATCTCCAACATTAAAGGAAAACATAGCAATGATTTCTTCAGCCCAGGGTAATACTTCCGCTTGGATGGAGTGGATGACGGTTCCTCCTCCCAATCAATCGCTCGTCTGACCAAATTGACAAATGCCGGGACCGATGCAAAATCAAACGACTCTGGCAGCTGGCCATCCTCCAACTCAGACATACAAACACATCTGGGAATGACTTGCACTGTCCTCCAGCTCCGAAGGGGACGCAGAGACATTGTCCCTAACCGCCCTTCTCTCCTTCCTGGGACGGCCTCTGGCTTGGCTGGCTTTTAGCTCTGCCATACTTTCCGCCACCGCCTGTTTGATCAAGGCCTGAACGTCCTGAGCCTCTGTCCCCGCATCCTGAGCTGCCTCTTTAAAGCAGATCCTGCAGAGATTCTTGCCCGGCATTGCCGCGCCTGAACATGCCCAACAAGTGACTTGCACCCTCTCAGGCGATGAAGATTCATCTCTTGGCCTGTGACTCAACCGTCTGCGACTTGGCCGGCTTTTAGCCCGACACTTTACTGGGGAGGGGGAGTCATGCTCTCTAGGTTCCGTAGACCGCCGTGCCAGACCTGGCACCACTGGAGAAGAGTCCCTGGCCGAGGCACCTTTCCTGCAATGACATAAGGCCCTATGATACTATCACCATAACCAAAAGTAAGTCTGTCACTTGCTCTTCCCCCACCGCCTACCTTCTATCTGAAGCATTCACAGCCTGGGGTGACTGCGGTGGGGAGGACATCATGGAGGCAACAAACAACCACTGACACTGTAAGGCCGCGCACCCGGAAGTCCCGCCTTGCGGCCCTTCCGGACGTAACACTGTTGCTCTGGCATCCTGCTGCCAATCACCCAAGCTACTGCACGAGTGAGAATGCTGACGGGGAGGAGAAGCTTTACCCCTCCACACGTATCCACATCTTGGAATGCCTAGCGAGGACAAAAAAAAAAAGAACATCCGAACGGATGGAGGTGAGGGGATTTTATAGAGCTTGTTATGGGATGTCCTAGGGGGTCAAGGGGAGGAGTGACCCGTGGTGGGCTGACATGAGGTGAGCCAGGAAAGAACTTTTACAGTTAGTTTACACAGATGCAAGTAGGAAGTGAACCCCAAAGTTTATCAAGCACTTTGGCAGCGCTTTACATAACAACATTAAATAGAAATACACACAACAGTTCTTTGATATATAATTATAATAAAATGTAATCAACATCTTTATCTTTATTTTTGAAATGTTTATCAGGATAAAATGTATTATATTTTTTTTTTTGCAAAGTCCAGTTAAATCTATTAGTCTGTCTAATAATCTCCACCAATAGCAACCAACCCTACAGCTGATCTCACACCATCAGTTGTGGTGTTGTGTTTGTTAATGTGTTCTTACTTTAACATGTGTTATTGTGCCCTGTTGTTAATTTTTCTATGTGGTCAACAACTGATCAGGATGCAAAGTGTAGCTCCTTTTTTTTATAAACCGCGCAACATAATTTTTTCAAAACCTAACTGGATTTTTGGATAGAATACACAAAATAAATTTCCTTCTCCTTTAATTTGATCAGAGCAGGAAGTGATGAAAAATCTCTACAGTGGCGAACAAGTTAATAATCTATTTTAAATTGTAAGGGTTTTATTTTCTTACCGTTTTTCTTACTGTCAGTTTCTATATTTTTTTATTTGTAGCAGCATATAAGGGGCTTTCAGGCACTCTATGTCAGGGTCTCCTAGTACACAGCACAAAGCTGGCTTTCTAAATTCTTCATGGTTGTTGTGAGCAGTAAACACCTCTTGTGCAATGCGTAGGATGGGGGTATTTGGCAGTCAGGAGGAATCCACTAAACATCTCTATGATGTCATTGACATCTATGCTACAAACACATCTTACCTTTTGAACCTTCTCACCTGTCAGTTAAGGTAACACTGTATTAATCAAAGTGCTGGGTGGGGATGTCAGGCTTACTAATGCCAGTACAAAACTACAGACACAGAGTTCAGCATTGTAACTTTGATGTTTATTTTATTTTTTTATAAGAAACCTATTAAGTAAATTGAAAACACTATCTAATGAGCATTGCCAATGTGTAGATCCCAAGTCGCTGCAATCAACAGTTTCCAGAGGCCTCCTGGTATTGTTACATGAATAGGTCTACCTTCTGGGGCCTATACTTTGTAACTTCCTCTCTCTGCTTTATATACCACCATTTACATTATAGACTTCCAGGGCACGTTGTAGAAACATCTGATATTTTGACATCAGGATTTTCAGGTATAAATAGGACACCGAGCTGTAATGTAAAAAAAAAACAGTGTGCAGCTGATTTTTGGTACTTTTAGCTGATCTAGCAGGGAGAGGGCGTTACTCTCCCTGCTAATGTCCCACCCGCTTGTGCTGATAATGTGCGGGGCGGGACATTAGCAGGGAGAGTTATGCCCTCTCCCTGCTAGATCAGCTCGATTTCAAGAATCCGGGAAAAATCTGGGATTTCTTGGAATCGGATTTGGCCGGGAAAGCCACATAAAAACGTGACTTTCCCGGCCAAAACGGGAGGCTTTACAGGTCTGATTCCATGAAGTAGTCTCATGCGATTGTTATACCAACATGAAGGCCGTACTAATAAGCAATCAGTATTACAGTATACATACATACATACATATGCTTTGGTCCTAGTTACCATAAGTGCCAATTGGAATATTTCCTTTTCCAAAGTAAAGCAAAATGAAAGCTTAGCATTCCAACCCCTCCATAGTGGAAAATACAACAAATATGGAGTTAATAATGCTGTTTCTTAAACTTTCACTTATTTCCTCTCTTAGGGAACATATAGGAAATACACATTTTCTATTTTGGTGAATGCTCTAAAATTATTGTCCTCATCTTTTTTCCCTGTGGGTGTAAATCTGCCAATCTCGTTGTAATCAATAATAAAGGCCCAGCAGAGGTTTTCAATGCTTCCCATCCTACCCAAAGCACTCCTCCTAAATATCTTACTTGCCTGTCACTAGACAAGACCAAAAAGTGTGTGTTAATGCCACCATTCCATGCGGAGGTGAGATGGAAGGTAAGAGTTAATGAGCTGTTTCTGTCAGACAGCGGGATTCCTTGCACAATGGCAGCAGCAGGAGACGGAAGGAGGGGACATGCCTGCCCTGACATGCTTCTACATGGGTCTCTGGCTGCTAGGTGAGCAGGTCTGTGTCACATACAACTAACCAACGTCTCAGTCTACCAGCACAAAACACCCAAACAGTAATTACACAGGGTACATTTACTGAATTATTACTTAAAGCACAAGCTACGAGCACTCATTTTACCAAATATATCTCCAAATTATACACTGTATAACAGTTTATATCACACATAAACATTATGCTGTAAGTGGCTCCTTGGAACAAATTTTCACTTCGGTTTTATTAATGTTGAATTTCAAGGCTCTCAGCTGAACATTAAAAACACCGGGGAGCCATAAAGTATCGTGTGAATAAGATTCTTGGTTTTCTGTACAGCCTCTGTCAATCCTAAAATAGGAAAATATTCATTTTCTTTGTTTATATAGTGACAGCTTTTTTTAATAATGTGTACATCATATGTATTCTTGTAAGGATTAACATGGCTATGTTGCCCACAGGGTCATGTGTACAGAAGCACATGGCAGCCCCTGTTTAAAATGCAGTTTTGTATCATTCTACTATTCAGTTGTCCAGGTAAGCATACCTACAGGTGATGTGCGAAAAATTAGTTGATCAAGGTAGTTTAGTTTTCATAAGCAGTAAGCTATAATCATCAAAATAAATGAAGGCGGTAATATCTCGCTTTGCATGTAATCAGTCTATTTCATATTTAAGTTTTATTACTGAAATACAGGAAGTTTTGGACCATATTCAATTTTTTCACAATTCACCTGTACTTCTCTGCTATATGCAGTGCTTCCTCCAGATGGAGCATGCTGTGTTTCAACACACAGGCCACTGGAAAGGCAAGAATAGAGACGGTTCTTTTACTGGGTGCTGCTGCTCTGCAAGTGACCCTGTGGTCAGTTCATAGGTCTGAAGATGCCATGTCTTGCAAAGAGAACTGAGAGTTTCTAAAGTATTGAACAACAAACTATAATCACTTAAGCTAGCCACACATGGTTCAATTTAGCATTCAATCGAGGTTCGATTAGATTTTGTAGTTCGATCAAAAAAATAGAAAATTGATTTTAATTGAATCGATGTACACCACATGGGGAGTACGATTATTGTTCAATTTTAACTGAAAAGTTAATCTAAGTAATCCAAAATCGATTATGATCTTATGATTTAGTTTCAATCGGAAGTTAAAGGGAAGTAGCCAAAAAAATTGTCAAAAAATCGAGCCCAAAAAATTGACCAATCAAGCAAAATTTTTCAACCTGTCCGATCCCTTTTTAATCAGCGATTTGACAAAAATCGATCAATGATCGTCGATTGTACTATGTGGGCAGCACATTGATTATTTTACAATCGATCGTTTTTTTGATCGAAAAACGTCGATTGAATGCTAAAATCAAACCATGTGTGGCTAGCTTAAGTTACACAAAGGTGACACTTATTTTTGTTTTGTCTTTTTTCATTCAACATTTGAAAATGTTTCTTTTATAAATTTTCATCAAACTGTGCCATTCATGGGGATTTTACTTTGCTTTCCCCATAACCTAGGGTGGGAAGTGAGGTAGGACTATAACAAATACAAATCTAAGATTTGCCAAAAAACATTAAAAATGAAGTGACTGTGGTAATGAGGTGCAATACAACTCAAAATAAAGTATATTCATAGGGTACCACACAAGCACCTGGGGTGACTAAAGTTCCATTCAATTTACTTATTTGAAGTAAACTACACATGCTTGCACAATCTCCTAAGCTCTATCAATGTTTAATTTGTGAGCATACATGGGTGTTTTTGTCTTATCCAATGACCTGAACCATGGTAAAGTGCCCTTTAAACACTGAGGCAGTTGTATTCCCCAGAGGGGTTGCTCATCCTTCTCCAACCTGCTGTCTGAAGTACAGATGTTCTGCTTTAAGGTCTCCAAACAGCTGTGTCCTTGAAAATACCTTCTATGAGAACTGTACTCTCAGGCAACACGTGCATTAGTCTTGGGCACCTCTAAACTTATACAACGATCAAGTGCCCATGGGCAGCTAAAGTAGCAGTAGACTAGCACCACATGGTCACACAGAGGGGGGCCTCAGCTAATGCATAAAGCCTGAAGTGCTGCAACTACCAACTGTGGCTGGTCCCTTAGAACATATGGTGGCTGCCACATACTTCAGTTAAAGCTGTTCCTCAGTACAGCTCCATCTGTTTTATGTGTAACCCTTTTACCAGTGTTAACAAGGTTTATATTAGTTATCTTTGTGATCAAAATGAAGACATTCCAGAATGAATATTGCCTAAAGTAAGTAACAGACGGGGTTGGGACAATATGTAAGACTTTTACATCACTTCAACCTAAAGCAAATCCATATTCTAAACCAGACTTATTTTATAATCTAAAGCTGTGGTAAAAAGATCACATGGTCTCTGGCAACTAGATGTGTACAAGGTTTCTATGAGAAACATTTGTAGAATCTATTTTGATTGCTTACATTTAACTAATACATTTTACATGTGTATCTCACAATAACTAAACATGTCACTTTACTATATACTGTATATGCAAACTTTAGTAGCATTACATGGTTATTGTACAGATATTGCAGATATTGCAAAGTGTGGGGTAATTTTGCCTTACCATTTTGGTTAGAGTAACACATTGAGTTAAACCTTTTATGCAAAAAAAAAGTTAAGATGACCTGTAAATGTTTATGGGTGACTTCTTGTAGCTATAGGAGAAGCACTGTAATTTAGATATATGACTCTTGTGTAACACAAAATATCCAAATCATTCCCATGAAGATTCTAAGAAAACAAGCTATGCTTCAGTAAAGTTACTACGACATTGTGTATATCAGGGAGTTTTCATTTCAGGCAAGATTAAAGAGACGCTCCTATTAGGGATAAGATGGAAAAATAGTGTCAGGATTTAGTTTCAACCTACTGGCCATTAAACCTTCCTGGCCTGCGATGCCTGCAATTTATATTATAATACATGGCAAGCCGAAAGAGGACACGTTACTTCAGAATTCAGAGATACATGGGATATCATAATGAATAATAATATTTGTTTTACAGTAAACCTATAATACGGTTTTGTGTTAAAGCCTTTACACTGCATTCTAGTCTCAAGCAGAACATTAAAGATAACTTCCTTTTAAATTTACTACTAAATACAAAGATGAAATACATACAGGCAAGCTGTTTATGTGACAAATGACTAATATTTTTGGCCGCCACCGAGATTTGCACAGCCTTGTCTGCCAGGTAAGAAGACATTCTTGTCCTGCGGTGAAAAGCCTTGTACAAACTGTAGATAAATGTCAGTCAAAACAAACATTTCCTCACACAATGTCAGACAATAGTCTGTTCAATAACAAGCCAACAGATGAGACACCTCCAATTTGATAATATGAGAACCTTTGTAAAATATATAATCAATCTGTATCCAATCATGAAAGCACCAGCACTACATAGTGGTAGGCAGAGCCAAGGAAATTGGACAGAAAGAATGAAAAAGTAAAGCTGCCCAATGGGCACTCGATTGATGACCCGATCAAGCGCAGTGTGGTGGCGTCACAATGATCGAGCAGAATTTACAGACATGTTCGATACCTGCTTCACAACCTGTCTTTGGGCGGGATCAATTGATCCCACTAAAAAACAGGGGTGGCCGCATTTGATAGGTGGTAGATCTGTAGATAGATCTATGTGTATGAACATCTTAACACTGAATGCTTTCCTAGAATGGATTCCTGATACCAAGTAAAATTCCCCCACAAATAAAACCTCAAATATCTCTGCAAAGTAATTTAAATTGATATTTAAATTATAACCACTAAAAGACAATGTTTGTCCAAATTCAGCTAAATTGGAGTCACACCCTTGTGTAATAGTGATGAGCGGCATAGGCAATATTCAAATTTGCGATATTTCGCGAATAATTCAACTAATATTAGATTCTAAATTTCTGAATATTCACAATTGAATTAGATTCACAATTATAATCGCCTCGCAATTAGCTTCACAATGAATGGTCATTGCGAATATATATTCGCAATCCATGCCCATAAGCATCCCAATGGCGAATATTGCGAATATTCAAAATTGCGAATATCACCGCCATATTTGCGAATTTTCGAATAGCCGATATTCGCCGAATATATTAGCAATTCGAATATTCGCGCTCAACACTATTGTGTAATACAAAGGGCTCAAGTGATTTGCAGTATGAACACATGTGTATCTGAAAGATCCAACTTCTAATGAGCTGATACCACTGGTAATATATAATTCCACTGCAGGTCTTCCATGCATAATGCAGTCTAGGTATTTTGCCTCAGCACTGGAAGAATAATACACACATGTGCAATGTCCATACCAATCTCAACTGGATGATCTACACCACAAAGACTAATGAACTCTCATGTTGACTCTGAAAGATGATTAAAAAGTGCATATGACGATGAAACCTATATGCAACGTAAAATAAAAGTTTTGTTGCATTTTGTGAACAACAGATCCCCAACAAAAGTGAGAGGGCTACTGAGAGATGCCAACAACAATCGTATAACTCATGTGAAGGAGTTGAAAGTCTGGCTAAAGCCCCCCATACACGTTCCGATTTTTCGTACAAATTTTGCCCGACCGACCAATGTGGTCTGGAGATTAATCGATCGGGAGAATAATGCGGAATTATGTACCCGACCGATCCAGATTTCTCAAAATCGCCCGAAAAATCGGTCGGGACCGCTTTAGACCTGTGCGTAAATTTTGGTTGATCTGCTGTTAATAAATAGTGTCAGGCTGATCAATCGGTGATAATTCGCATTCAGATTTTTCGTGCCAGCCAGCCGACCGACCATAACATTTTAGGTGAAAATCGGGTGACACGATCGGACGAAAAATCGGTCGGGAGAATAATCAGGACATGTATGGGGGGCTTAAGTCTGAAGATACATATACCTCCACCTTTGTTGGTTTACCAGTGTCACATTTATGGAAAAGTGGGAAAAAGTCACATTTTATTAAAATCTGCATGACATGAGATTAAAATCAAATAATGAAAATCTTAGACAGAAGCAATGCATGCTGAACACATGGTGTTCATGCTGAACACATGCATGGTGGGTTTACACGTGTAGATTTTGTTCATTCGACCAACAAAGAACGAACAATTTTTTTATGTTAATTGAACAAAAATCTAGAATGACCAATCTGTTCGATGGGTAAATTTTGTTCAACCTCGAACAAAAAATAGTTTGAAAGTTCATCGAACATGTTCGTTCTAATCTCGAATGTATTTTCCCTTGATATCGGTGATGGACAAACAAAAAAATCTAGATTACATTCAATAAATGGGCGAACAATGTTCGACAACAACGTTGAACAAAAAATTTAATTGCCAGTTGATTAACCCTCTGGGCGGTTTGAGCTTTTTGCGCCATTATGGCATGAAAAGCTAGTTTTACAGGCAATCGCGGCGGAGTACACTGTACGGCGATCAAACTGTGCCCGAACTGAGTTCGGGCAAACCGCTAGGGAGGTTAAAGAAACAATCTATACGTGTAAACCCACCTTTAGAGTGGATTTGTTTTTTAGAGAAGATAACTTCCATGATCATAAAGCCAAATGTGCAAATACTATCTCAGATCTCAGTCTAGTAGAAAATTTGAAGTTGGACTCAAGATTTCCATAATACCTAACAGTTATTTTAGCAAAGAGAAACAAGAGGAAAGGGAAGGGTAACTCAACACAAAATACACTCACTTGTTTTAGAAGTTTTTGATTATTATGTTTGTCACATTGTAGAGAGCTTTTTGCACTACGATACAGTTTTTCTTTCTTTGTACAATTAAAAAAAATAAAAAATTAATTGAAAATAGTGATACATTTGCCACAATTCATGTACACTTTATGCTTTGTACATATAATTATTAGTTCTAAAAGTGATAAAACACACAAAGCAGATAATTTTTTGTGTATGGTCACAAAAAATAATTTATGGATTTAGTATGCAGAGATTGTGAATTGCAGATTGTCATATGACATTTGTTATATTACATACATCTGTTTGAGGGAAGTTGGCCACCCATACCTGTCATATACACAATTTGGCTGGGAAAGTCAAATTTTTATGTGACTTTCCCAAATACAGTTTGGGGTAACTTAGTAGGGAGGGGGTGTTACTCTCCCACCCTCTTGTGCAGATGATGTGCGGGTTGGGAAGTTAGGAGGCAAAGTAACACCCCCTCCCTTCTCAGTTAGCTAGCTAGGAGGGACGGAAGGTAAACTTCCTGATACCGGAAGTGATATCACCACTGCCATTTTTCTCCTATTCAGTGACAGACAACCTGACAGGTATGGGCCACCATCAGTAGTGCAATCCTTGCTCCATCTCACTATAACCTTAGTGTTACAGTGGTAAGAGGATTTCAGAAATGATCTAGTTGATCCTCACAACTGCACCTTTAGGTAAACCTAAAGGGCCTACGCAATGGTTTCCAATTGTAAAACAAGGAAACAAAGTCCTCCCTGACACACAACTGACAGATACATTTTCTGAATCACAATATTTCCCTATTTGTATATTATAAGATCTGCTAATCATGTAATTGTTATTGTTTTGCCATTACTAAATTGTGCAGTGAAGCCCTCCACTCTTACTGTAAAGAGCTCCTACCTAAACTGAATGTTAACAGATGGCATACTCTCTATATTTTGGGAGCTCTAATTCCATTTCCTCAGTTTTCCTTCATGGTAAGATGAGGAGAGGGAAAGCTTGGCGCTGATTAAATGCGCATCATGGAAGAGCTACGTCCAGTCACACAGCAGCACAATGACTATTGATCTTATGAGAGAATTATCTCTGCCGGCAGACCAGGGAGATGTGACGCCGAGCCGTATTAACATAATGTTAGCTAAGATACGGGCATTTAGCTTCACACAAGCACATCTGAAATAAACGGTTATTGTGCAGATTAATACTCCAATATTCATTGCAGCAGAATGAAAAGCGCAATTTCCTCTTTACTACAGATCAATGGTTTCCCCATTCACTTATACTGGTGTAATAATTGCATTACACTCAAATACTTCTTAATGGCTTCTTTGTGCATATGTGCCTGCAGCTTTTATAGCAGAGAACGGGGACGGGCTGAAGCAGCACACAATGGTTTAATCATTAAAGTGGTTCTTCAAGCCCTGGACATTTTTTTTACATTCTGTAATTATTGCTAAAGAATCACTGCTGTGAATGAGATAAGTGAATTTGCTGTAAGAGAACGGACCTGGCGGCACAGAATAGGTGGAACCATTGCTGATATATAGCACCCAGGTAAGTGGACACTTCATAGTTAAATATATGTTGTCAGTAGAGATGATGGATGCCACTTACAGCTTAGGTCCAGGGTGGTTTACTTCTCTCGAAGAAAGAAGATCCTGAAGATTGTCCTTATATGAGTTAAGGTGACCATACACAGCTCAGTTTTTCTGTTCAGTTGACTTAAAAAATCTATAGTTTAAATAAATTGTCTGAAAACCTATTCCTTTTTAACTGAATTGATTGACCAAAAGTAATGGAAATCAATCATGATGTGAAAGTTGATCTTATGTAGGTAGCTTTCAGTCGATCGTTCAAGTACCTGATGGGTTTTCTTGATATTTAGGGGTTGTTTCTATAATACGTCAGGCCCCCTCTGCTTAGCATGGACCCTGACGTAGCACATTGACATTGCCTGCCGGCGGATGATTTGTTTACACATCCGCCGGTGCAGAGGCTCAACGTATTCGACTACATTGAGCCTTACAACGGCGAAGCGGCTTTGCGCAGTGAAGACAGATCCTCCGCCTAGCAGGTAGGGCTATCTGCTACGTTGGCACCTCCTGCTAAGCGTATCCACTTAGCGGAGGGGTCCCAACGAAATGGAAACAAGCCCTGAGATGGATTTGTATCTATTGGTAGTTTGGAGCACTCGGGGCTTAGGAAAGGAATCAATCAGTTTTGAACCGATGTGGTGGTATAATTGATGTTAGACTGACAGTCACTCACACAGGCCAATCTTAGGACATGTCTCCATTTGGTGTCATAGTGGTAAGCCTGTAAGCCTGACTAGGCAGGGTCCCCTACTCCTCCTGTGTCATAAGCTGTACCTGTGTGCTTCTCAACTCTAATTAATAAATCAGTACAGCACTGCGTAATATGTTGGTGCTATATAAATTAATTATAATAATAATTGCGTACGGTTTGCCCATGTTGAAGGGCACGTTGAGCTATTAAATAGAAAAAAAACACACTTGAAATATATCAGGCGCATTTCGTAGGCATCACAATGACACGTTCATTGACTTCCAGTTGTCCATGGACGTCCATTGTCACAGCAATCACAACATGAGGCCTCGCATTGTCATTGGTGTGCACATCGTGGGCTATTACATGTCTGTGTGAAGCTCTTTGAGGAGTCACATAAGAAAGATGAACTTTTAATCTACTGTGGAGAAATGTGCCATCACCTGTCCTACTTCTGAAAATAATTATACAGTTTACATTGTGAGTAATCACACAGGTTGAAATATAAGTCGTCATGTCGAGTCTATGACATAAGCAAATTTGATTCTGATGATTTTTTGATAATGAATGTTTTGAGTTTTATAGAACGTTACATTTAAAATGGAATGTGGTTTTAAATATCTCCTTCACCACCACAGTTTTCTCTAACATATTCCCAGCTATATATTGGCACAATTATCATGCTTAGGTTACTGCTGTGCACAGCATAATCACAGTGCTTGTTCTATGGATTCTTGTCTGGTCATAGGCAAGGCCTGAACATTTACAGAATGACCTGTGCTGAATGTTGCGGAGAAGCCATGATTTACTCAGACGGATGTCAGAGGAGAAGTGCTCTGACACCATCCGTCTCTGGAGTGGTATTAGGGCTATTGGAGCACAGATGACATGGCGCTGACAGCCCCTCGTGCCGTTGTGAAGTTAAGGTCATGCCACATTGACTTCGGCAAACAATTCTCAGCCTAGCCACTGGCATCCATCACCCGCTAACTTCACTGACTGAAATGGTTTAAGTCAAATGGCACATAATTCTCCTCTGCAGCATTAACCACAGCGCAGGGCTGCAGAAGCGGGAGGGACATTAATCCACCCTCAGAGGCCCCTTGAATGAAGGTAGCTAAAGAGAAATAACAGAGACCCCAAGAACAGAACAGAAGGTCACCTTACTATCATTATGCAGGCCTTTAGTCCTAAGCTGTATGCTGTTCTGTTAGCCTAAAGTTAATTCAGTATTTATTAACTGCATTGCAACTCACAGAAAGCATTGCAGCTCAGTAAATGCAAGAAAAAGAAATGCCTCAAAGGCTCTCTGTTCAGCTGTGCAGCATTTGATCTTGGCAGCGCTGGCACTTGGCAAATTATCAGAATGGAATGAATGCATAGGCACATATAGCAGATTGCTAGGAAAAGAACAAGCTATCACAATCTTCTAAGTGGCTTTGTGGCATTTCCTGTAAAACATACTTGCCATGTTGCAGGGCCAAGGGGGAGTCCACCAAAGGGCTAGTCCAGGGGTAGGCAAAGTGCGGCTCGGGAGCCACATGTTGCTCTTTAGCCCCTTCAGTACGGCTCAGTAGCGTAGGGACTTGTTCTTCCTGCTACCTGTTCTGTATTATTTTTCATTCATGTCTGCCCATTCCACAGCAACAGCAAAACCCTGCGCCATCTCCAACAACCCCTATACAGTGCTGCTTGAAAGTATGTGAACCCCTCATGTGGTGTAGATGTTTCTGTTGTTTAACCATGATTTTCTCATTCTATCATCACCAGTGGTTTTCATGAAATGTCAGATATATGTTCATCAATTGCATGTACTTTTTAGTAGGTTTTTGTTTGCCCAAAAACTACATGAAACATGGACTTAGTGTATGTGCAAAAGAAGTGAACCCCACTGCATTGGTTAAGTCGAGCAGTGTAAAAGACGCAGGTGAAACAACATTGGGTGCTTAATCAATCACTTAAGCAGACCAATGAAATGAGACATCCTTGGAAAATGTTTGGCCTGCACTAATTAAAAGAGAGAGGAAACCAACTGAACCACTGTGGTCCCATACAAATCAACAATGCCAAGAGCAAAGGAGATATCCGAGGACATGAAGAAGAGGGTAGGTGACAGCCATCAGTCTGGGAAAGGCATAAGACCATCTCCAAAAGATTCCAGCTCCATCCATCCACTGTACGACAGATAATTTACAAATGGAGGGCCTTCAACATGACAGCAACTTTGCCTAGAAGTGGACGCCCATCAAAAATATCACCCACGAAGCACCAGAAAAATAATTAAAACCAGGTAAAAGGCCAACCCACACACATCACCTCTAGAGAGTTGCAGGCCTCTCTGGCAGCATCTGGGACAAATGTGCATGTGTCTACAATCAGACCAAATATGCTAATAGCCATGAACATTCATGGGAGGGTTGCTAGAAGGAAGTCCTCTGCTCTCAAAAAAAAGCACCAACTGCCCGTTTCAACTTTGCCAAAGAGCATCTTGGACAAACCAGAGGCTTCTGCTGAAGTCCATTCTCTGGACAGACAAGTCTAAAATCAGAATTATTTGGTCACAATCAAAACCGACATGTTTGGGAAGAAAAATCAACACGGCATATATGAAGAAAAGAACCTCCTCCCAACCGTGAGTATGGCGGTCGAAATCTGGGGCTGCTTTTCTCTGTGCTGGGCCTGGACGACTTCCATATTGTCCAAGTGAATCTTGAATTCTCGAACAGAATCTTCTGCCATCAGTCAGGGAAGTTGAGCTGGACGCGAAGATGGATTAGATTGCAACAAGACAATGACCCAGCATTCCAGCAAGAGTACAAAGGAATGATGCTTCAGAGAAAGAGGATAATGTATTATTCGCACTCTGGATTGGCCCAGTCAAAGTCCCGGACCTTAACCCAATTGAAATGTTGTGGAGAGACCTGAAAAAGTTGGTACATGCCAGATTTTCCCTCCAACGTTCTCTCAACTGGCTGAGTTCTGCAAGGAGGAGTGGGGCAAAAATCCCCCATAAGCAGATGTGAGAGACTGGTTAGTGTTACGAGGAGCGTTTAGTTGGAGTAATGGCTGCAAAGGGAGGAGGCCACAACTACTAATACAAGGGTTCACATACTTATGCACATGTAAGATTTCAGTTGTTGGACATAAACCTCCTTTGTTTACTTAAATAATGAAATATATCTCTTTGTTTGTTGTGTGTGTCTACTATTTGGAAGGTGTGCTTTACAATATGGGATTTAGATGTATGTCTAATAAGGTCTTTAAATGTTTTTTTTTGCACAAACATTGGACCATGACGGAGGGTTCACATACTTTCAAGCAGCACTGTATATGCCTATAAGGGGGAGCTTTGTGGCTACTAATAAGTGGGAGCTTTCTGTTTACCATTAAGGGAGGGGCTCTATGGCTACCTACAGGGGGCTTTTGGGCTA
>CM070042.1:45191233-45201445 GCA_036250615.1 Ptychadena robeensis | reverse complement strand
GGGGGGGGGGCAGTGTTCCTATCTAGAAAAAGGGGGCCCTGCAGTGGAAGTTTGAGAACCACTGCACCAATCCAACTCTATGCAAGATTTAATCCTCTTCTGATGTAAAAGGCTGTTATTGTTAATTTTTCATATTTCTATATTTTCCTCAGAAAATATTCTCCAAATATTCCTCGTGCCATCATTTCTGTGAAGACATTTTATGTTTTTACCTAAAATCCTGTGCTAGTTCTGTAATCCATACACTCGACAACCAGCTTCATATGTAACCACTGCACCTTCAGGCTAAGCCACAGCGCTGCTGTGTATTACCATGAATTATGCGGATGTTATTTATTTGAATGAGCTGTGACAAAGTACCAAATGAAGTCAGATTTAAAAAATGCAGTGCACTACAACATTCAGAAGTACATACAATACTATATGTGTTTACAGGGCACATTGCTGTGCTTTTGAGAGTGAATGGCAGCACTCCAACATGGGGCATGCTAATACAGGCAACAGCATTAACCCAGCCATTAACTGGACAGTGAATCAGCATAATTATAAGGATGAAGAGTATACCGTCTACACCAGGGGTGCCCAACAGGTGAAACACAAGGGCACTACATTAGAAGTGGTTAGGACTTCACATGGTGCCTGGCAGGGGCATCAGTATAAGAAAACAAGATGAACAAAATGACAATTTTGTAGCCAGTAAGATTATTTCCATATGGATTTTCAACAGTGCATTTAGCTGTGTTCCAAAATTAAACAAATAAAAATCTAATTCAAATCATTAACTGTTAAAGATGTAAATGTTATAATGAACAATGTTGAAAAGAAACTGTGGCAGGGAATATGTAGTGTTGCCAAAAGATGCCATATCCATAACACAAAGAGTTAACAGTCACAGGGTACATATTACCTTTTGAAATAAATGCAAAGTGGCTTTACAGGGGTTTATACATTTAATGTGTGAAGCTTTATACTTCTTTAATAAATGGGTGATATCAGTGTGCTAATGAAACTAAATAGCTGGTCTGTTAAATTGGCCTGCTTGTTATATTTATAGTAAACAGGGTGCTAAGTGCTATTATTTTCCCGTTATTAAGAATGAGAGCAGTTTTGCAATTAGCACATTTTTGTAATTTTAGTCATATTCTCTGTAAGTAATCTTGTATGTGTCTATTTGGTTACAAGTAATTCTTTGTGGCTGTATAGAGCACATGTTTGGTTTGCTCTAATACTAACTAATATATTATTTGCAGTAAGTGACAATCTTTAGGAGATCCAACAGCAGCAGAACAGTATTTTGTTAGTATAATAATATAAAAATATACAAATAATGTAACAGATTTTGTAAGGTAGTTTATAGTTTAGTTATAAGCTGGTGAATATGAAGTAACGCTTAGGCACCATAACTTTATGTACAGCAATGGGTAATTAGCTGGCACTATATAAATAAAAGTTAATCATAATAATAAGGTTCAGTTTATATACCTTATTGAATAAAAAACTTGGAGAAAAGAACTTCTTTGTTTAAAAAACTCGGCATGCTCTAGGAGTTCTTTGCCATAGTTACACCCTGTGTTAAATGTTAGGTAGTGTAGTGGAATACACTCAAATTGTATATGTGTAGATCCTGCCATGACATGGTTGTTGTTATATTTAAATATGTGCATATACCTTAAAATGTTTCTTCAATCCTTTGTAGCAGGTGCAAGGATGATTGATGTCTCTCAGTTCCCATTGTTTTGTCTTCCCTTACTTTGTAAACTTTACAATCTGCCTGGAGACTAGCTACTGCCCTCCTCCAGGCAGAGGGGTTAAAAATACCACCCTAGGCCCTCCTTAGGAGGTTCAGTTTAGCTCCTGATCCAAGTTGCTTGCAGCCAGCGTGTCTCACCAATCTGGAGCACTGGGCTCCCACCTTTCCTGGGTCCTCCTGCAGGCCATCCTTCTGCTAGCACCTGGGATCCAAGAACCCCCATCCTTGGTGAATGAAAGGGTCGTCCCCTGGACCAGGACCACCTTCCTTCAATCTTGCCAGAGCGGACGAAAGCGGAACACCGGTAGGTGCTGAGTTAGTTTGCAGACGTTGCAGAATTCCTCTCCTTCTCCATCTGGTATGGGACTGCTCCCTGTTTTCCCTGACCGCTGGACTGTGATCCTAACCCTACCCCACTGGGCCTCGAGCTCCTTTAATATTGGGCGCAGCGCGATGACATCTTCACGCTGAGCTTGATGGCTCCTCCATCTCACAAGCATTGACTTGTGTATGAGGAGCCTATGTTCCTATATAACATTTGTTTTACAAAAAACCTCAGAAAGCAAATATATTTATGAAACATTTGTAAGCCATTTTTCATTCTGGACGATAAGGCAGTAATTAAATACAAAACGCTCGATATTCTCTTTAATGACGTATTTGAGCATGTCTGCGCAGCTTTTGGCTGACATTGTACATGAGAACTTGAAGTGTTGCTGATCCTACTCTTCAGGGAAACTGATGACATAAAAGAAAGTCTACGTGTGACCCCTTGGTGTCAGCCTGTGCACTAGAGGAGCTGAATACAGGAGCAGAGCAGATTTCCAAATGTGGTTTACTTTGGCCGCGTCCCTCTGTTCCATTTTCCCTTCGAGGTGTGAACCAGTATAGTAGCTGGGAATCCTGCTGTGGGTTTCACTGGCTGTTCCATCTGTGTAAACTTCAGGCTGCCAGTCTAGGGGCATACAAGATTTGCCAGGAAAATATACCAATTCCAATTAACCTCTTGAAAACGAAATGTCTGGTTAAGCTATGTTGTATCCCAGCACAGAGAAAAATAGGCTAATTTGCTCTTCAGGAGAGCAGTTCATTTACTATAAAATGTTAAATAACCCGTGACAAGAATTTGTCCATAACAGTAATTGTGTTGGGTCTATAGGATTTTCTGGCCTTGGCATGTAATGTATTATTATACTAGTGACAGAACAGTCAAATGTATTGAGAGGTAATCCATCTTAAATATGTTCTGTGCCAGTGGTGAGGCAAACTAAGGCCTGGGGGCCAGATCAGGCCTGTTTGGTTTCCTTTTCGGCCCTTTGTCATCTTGTTCAAAAGATGCTCCCCTTTGCTTGATCTCTGCAATGAGTGCACATAATACCTGGAGGTAACATCAATTATTGTATTTTGTCGATCGTAACATGTGCACTAGAGTACATTTTACAATCATACTATCGTACAATATCGATGTAAAAACAGTAAACTTTAACTTCCTTAAATACAATTGTATGATGAAAATAAACATTCCACGAAAATAGTTTGATCATGGTTCAATTCGACGATTATTTTCCAACTTGTCCGATCACTTTTCAATCGATGTAATGGCTGCCATCGAACAATTATCGTCGATCGTACCATGTATACGCACCATTATTTTGGCACAATCAATGTAAATATTCATCTATTTACATCAATCGTACGCTTACATCGAGCTGTGTGTTCCTAGCTTTAGTCCGGGCCCTTTATCAAATTTAAGAAGCCAATGTGGCCTGCGAGTCAACAAGATTGCCCACCCCTGTTGTATATCCACCTGCATTAAAGTACTTTAGCATACAGTAGTAGACTGCTGGGCATTTAAAGGATCAAGGGGACTTAAAAATACAGTGCACCTATTCTTTCCCACTTCTGAACTAACTTATAAAGCTGGAAATACCAAAACAAAGTGCACTTATCCCTCCTACTAAGCCTAACCTACACCACACATCAATACTTACCAGGCTCCTCCAGGTTTTTTTAAGGAAGATGTACTATGCATGCAGAAGTAAAAGAGATAGGAGCTGGCACTGGAATGTAAACAAAGCATGATCTCAGTAAGTATAGATATATAAATATGGCGGGTCGGGTAGCCGTGAGAAGAAAGGGCTAAAGGATAATTAGTGTTGAGCTTGATTATTCGATTCTTGAATATTTAGCTCTAATATTGCCATTTCACAAATATAGCACTGGATATCTGCCGCAATTGCAATTTTTCGTGATTCATTGCGAGTTTTTGCAATCCCATTCATTGCAATTGATCACGATTATACAATTGCAATGCAATTTTTTTGACGATAATGACGAATATTCCCCCAGTCAAATATCCACGCTCCATTGACTTGCATGCATTGCGCATATTTGATTGCATTGCTATTTTTAGATCGCGATCCATGTCCACAAACGCGGATATTCAAGATTACGAATATCAAATTGTATATTGTAAGGTACACAGGAATCAAAAGGGGACCTCACCCTGACTACACAACCCCTGGCCACTACAATATCATTGTGGGTATTCGCGAAATTACGCAAATTCGAATATGTGAGGATAATTACACTTATTTTGAAAGTTTACCTTTCCTTTAATTAGTAGTACCAAACTTGGCATAGTATGTCATATCTGGGATTGCAGTACATAGTGTCCTTATTAAAACGTAAAGCTGCATTCATTTGATACATTGCTCTTGGAACGTCTATCTCCATATGTTTCAGAAAAGAATCGTTTCTGATGTGCAATCATTTCAATAGAAAGATCTTTACATTTCAGTATGTAAAAAAGCATGAAACATTCATGAAATAAAATCCATTAAATGAAACTAAATCAATCTTTGTATTTTGAAACCTATTACTTTAAATGTTTTAGTTAATAATGATTCATTAGTTGCATACATCTTATAATAATGTATTCTAAACGCCACATTTCACAAACTTATAATGTGGGAAGCTTGTATTAGTAATCGATGAGAGTGAAATATCCTCTGACGTGTAAGGGAAAGTGAGCTGAATGAGGAAATCAGGGGGGAAGAATGTACTCTGACAGATGTGTTCTGCTGGACAGGGAAGTAGGTGTCCATGATGGTTATAGGGTGAGTAATGAGAGCAGAGACATAGGACATGCGCCCTTTTCCTTCCCTTTACTCCCAGCTGCAATGGATGAGGAAGCTGGATAGGAAGAGGTGAGGTTGGGTTATTTGATGATGCTGAAGGAGATTCCCTCCCTGCTCTGTTTCCTCCCAGTCTGATGAGCTGAAATAACGTCTCGCACCCCATCCTTCTCTGGCAGGACAATATATTGTGTAAAGTGTTTGCGGTGTGTGCTGTACAGGTAATAGCATCTACTGTGTATATAAAGCTGGAATCTCTAGTCGACTTTTTCCCATCTCATCATCTGATAATAATTGTAACTGGAGAGCCGATAACATTTAGCCATTACATCACAAGTCCTCCTTGTGTCCATAACATTACAACAAATATAGAGATTATTATCATTACAAAGTTCCATATGCTGTAATTTGGAATAAAGCACAAACAATGCATTCGTTTCACTTCCTAAACAAAGCCTTTACTTACAAAACTCATTTGTCTCATAGAACCAAGTTGTAACAATCTGGTTGTGACAATTTCCCTCTACACTACTTGTGGCCTTTATTCCTGAGTGTTTAGAATCAGCACCCCCAGCCAGGGCACCTCAGCGCAGGGGTTCCTGACTGGGGCGGATCTGTAGGAGGAGTTGAGTCCCGGCTCCAGTATGGCCGCGGATATGATGTCATCAAACAAGGTGGGGCCTCACTGGGTAAAACCGGCCTCTACTCCAGAAGAATCGACCCCGCCCTCCCTCCCTCCCTCATGGACGTTGTCCATGAAGAGATCATTGGGTAACCTTATGGGGGTGACCTGCTGGTGGTGGCAGGCACCATCTAGTATATACATTGGGCTCTTGCCGGGTCAATGACACTCATGGTTATATCGGTTTGTTCTGGTTAAAAGTTCAATGGTTACAGATGAAGCCAATGCAACGGGAGTACCCACTGAGCCGGTAGTTTGGAGGGCTAGTGGCCAGTACAGTGGTTGTCGAGAGTTGAAGTAGGGACCTTTTGTGGTAAGGTTTATATGCAAAATTTTTAGTTGTATTTTATGTAATAATAAAGCTGTGGCCAAAAAGAAATTTTGTATCCACTTTAAAAATCCAATTTGGCATCGTGTGTAGTTATTTGTATTGATTTAAGGGGTTTTGGGGGGAAGGTATGGGGTCATGATAATACTGGTGGCAGTGGTGTTTAAATTGGTAGGTAGGTGGGGTGTCTCTTTTCCCTCTTTCTCTCCTCAGGTCAACCCTGCCCAAGTCAAGAGGGGTTAACAGTTACATGGCCAGTACCAACTATCCACTGCCATCTATTTCTATTGATTACCTGAACATGGTATAGGTTAATAATCATAATTTATGGTTCGTGATTTTGGGGCCAGTTAATCCAGCAGGTATTGTGGACATTGCTCTTTTAGCTCTCTTCTTTACAGTGTTGTCACAGAGCAATAACCAAGCAGAGCGATAACAGCAGTCACACACAAAGTGGCTTAGTGTCACTGGATAGATATAATATAATGTTTTGTATTAGTTTCTTTATATTCCATAATTAGAACATTTACCTTAAAAAGAGTTAAGAATAGACCTAAATAGCATAGGCTAGCCCTACAAAAGCAGCTAAATCGAGCAGAATTACACCATTCCTCCTGCTACCAGTTCATGTGTTTGTATGGAATATAAAGCATAAGAAGTCTCAGTTTCATACATTTGCACTTTACATTTAGAGGTATTTGTGTAGCACATTTGAGCTCTAATAAAAGTTACAGAATGAAGGAGCAGATATAACAAATAATTTGCAAAAGTAGACACTGAAACCAATTTACTTTGAATCTACTAATGCTGAGAACAGGCCAACTCTGCTGAAGTCTACTTTGATTCTTCAAAGTCTACAGCTTAAAAAAGGTGAAAAAAGTAAATAAAGGAAAGAATTTACAAGGAACACTGGACACACCGTTTTGGCCAAGGAGAACTAAATACAAAGTTTGCTTCTAGGATTTAAAGTGGATTCTGCGTTGGATAGAGTACACAATGAATAAATCCTCCTGGTGGGGTTTTCTGTTACCCTGGACATTTTTTCCTCACTTCCTAACAAAACTGGACAGATTTTATGAGAAACAAATACAGTAATAAAAATCTCTGGATAGGAGAACAGGAACAGCTACAAAATACTACACAAATCTCACAAGCAAGTAGTGGGACCTGTCTATGAACTAGTTACTGCAATCTACAGGAGGCCTAGTAGCAGGACCTACTCCGATATGATTTACAATAAGCTGATCGATGTTACATGATTATGTTACAACATTGAAATGTCTGTAAGTTGGCACTATTAGATGAACAAAACAATTATATAAGTAACTAGCAAAACCAAATATTTGAATCTGGGTATCTGTGCCTAGTCTTGAAGCAAAGAAACCCGCCTAGATATTGGGGTGTTCTGAAAAACACATAATAATTGGACAGAATAATCTGGTTGTATACATTACCTTGCAATAAGTAACCAGCTCTGAATGTGTTAACACAATGTCAGAGTTCTGTTTATTTCCCTTTGGATGAAAGACTATTGGAATGTCCGTATTTTTCATGGTGACAGATGGCCACAGTAGGGACCCCAATACAAACAGGAAATGCTTCATTAAGGAAGCTAGAGATCCTATCACTTCCTGTACATCCTCTCTCACCCACAGCCGTACAGGAAGCAGTCATGATTGGTGGTGTTTCCAATAAGGCACAAAGGGGTCAGGGCTGACACCGCCAAGTCTATATCACTATATCTGCAAACTGATCGGATACTTTAGCTGAGCTAGAAAACACTTCATGCTCAATAAGCTTCTCAATGATTACATGTCAGAAAGCCTCCAATTTATATCCTGGGCCCGAGAGGTTGAGAGCACAAGGGGGCCATACACAAGGCGGTTTATAGCCCATTAATTTCGCTGTTTACTTGATGGAGCACCTACAATTAGACCAATTCTAATTAGCTGTTTCAGTTTCTCTGGAAAGGCGGAATACAGATATTTCTCTGTGACTGTTATTGCATGACTTTCCTGTATACATCAATCTGTACCATTATAATAGCTCTTGAAACAATGCTCACTTATCATTAATATCATTGAAGGATATGGATACCATATTACAAAATGTTTCTAGTACAGTTTAAATAAAATACATAGAGAACACATTATATCATAAAAATGGATTACATTATATCACAGGTAGTGGGATAGCTCATGTTTTTCCTGGACTATGGGGCACTTCTACTTCTGAAACCTCTGGCTTACATTGCCCAAGGGCTGAAATCATCACACAAAGCATAGTGATGTCACTAAATGATGTCATAGCACTTTCATCTGGACAGACCACACAGGCTTTCCCTGCAGCAGTAGATCATAGCAAACAATAGATAACTAGAAGTATTCTGCTACTGAATCATATAGGAAAGACATTTCCAGGTCACAAAAATTATGTTGGATGATATGGATGACATCAAACGTTCAAATTAATCTTTAGCAACAACAAACCTACAAAAAGCCACTTTTCCTACTCCTGTGCCTCTCAATCCAACGTAATCTTTTTTTTAATGTCAACCCGACAATGAGACCCATTTTTTCAGGGACTGAGTATTTAGGGGGGGAAAGGGCCAGAGGCTCAAATTTTGTCCAGCCAGCCTGTTAAAGCTCCAGATAATGAAATAACCATGGGCTATATATGCATAGTATACATATTACATTTTTTTAAGTCATATTTTGTTATGTTTTAATTTTCATTTGTCATCCTTTTGTGAGCTCTGAGAATTGAGGCAAATTTAAGCGTGGCTCAAATTTTGCCTAAATACACCATAACCCATACTGTATGTAGTGGAGCACTGTTAGAAACACTGATAGCAGAGGATAACAGTTACCATACTGCCAGACCCTTAAAAAACTCTCTCTGCAATTTTTACTTAGATGCTTTACCCGACACATTTTTAGACCTGGAAAATGAGAGTTCTTTTCAAACTTGGCTTGTTATCTTGGTTTAGGTGGATTGCTTCCATTAGTTGTTATCAGCACATTGCTTTGACATACAGCATCCAAAACATTTGACACAATTTAATGTCCCCTCTGGAAGAGATCATTAAATAGCCATATTACACTGAAAAAACATAGGAATGGATGTGTGTTGTCTCTTGGGAAGACAGCTGACTGTAGGTTACAAAATAAATCCTATGCATTGATAGAAGGGCGATTTACTTGCTGTGAATTAGTGTTGATCAATTAATATTGATTCCTACGGTAATTGAATGAATTCAGATAAGTGACTTAGAATAATACATACCAATCTCTACAATGTGCTGTCAGGACTGGGATATACAATGCAAGGTTACCTGAGAAATAACTACAGAGAAAATTGTCAGTCTGCTTTTTTCACTGTGTATTTCAGCTTATTTTTCAAACATTACTTGACAATGTAAAATACAACAGGATGAATGCTGCGTTTAAGAACTAGAAAAGTTTAAAAAAGGTAAAAAAGGTATACACTTTAGTATGCCTGGAGTTTTGGATACTTTAGCAGCTGGATGATAATAAACTATCTACTTCTAAGTTCCTTTGATAGTTTAAAAGGCTTAAAGATGTGACAGGTTTATTTTAATTTGACTTTTTAACTCCATAATACACCAAAGAGAGTATGACAGTTTTTAACTGTGTTTCACGTATCCCATTGATTTTGTAATATTTATGCCTCTCCTAAAAGAAATGTGCTGCCTGTCTATTTTATTGAGCTGCATCAGCATAGGAATGAATGGAGGATTGCTCTCTCAATGTCATATGAGAAGGAAAATGTTTCTAGCCTATGTACTTATCTGCTTTCTTACCACCTACACCTCTCTTGTACATCCAGGGCACACAAAGAAAGAATAGTCAAAGCTGCTCATATACTAGTTAATGGGTGCACAAACTAAGTAAACGATCTTTGGCATACATAATTTATATGAAAACCGAGCCACTAGACACCTCAGGATGCCGCCGGTAAGGTTGCCAGCAGCACTTATGGTAGAAGTGTGGGTCCCTAGCGGGGGAGAGGGTGGCTTAGCACAAAGTGGGACCAACCCACACATCCCCATCATAGACCCTTGCCTTTCCTAGAACAGAAGAGGGGAAGCATTTGCCAATGTGTGTCCAGTAGCAGCAAAGTCTTTGGATTCTTTAACACCATACATACTGCATTGTTTACCAGAAATGCACCCAATTGAACTAATGCGCATGTTGCATATTATATGCTGTATATATATATATATATATATATGTACAAAATGAATCCCTAGAACAGTCCCCTACAGGCCAGAGGCCGATGTGGCTGAGCAAGG
>CM070042.1:45175801-45186795 GCA_036250615.1 Ptychadena robeensis | reverse complement strand
GCGAATGTTCGTGTCCGCCGTTCGCGAACATCAAATTCCGGGTTCGCGCCATCACTATTCTCCTCAAATATTAAAACAAATGGGTCATTAATATTTTAAATATAACAGGCTAAAAACATGTGACCACTCACATTGCCAATACTTTTTGGTCTTCTTTATTAACCAAATTTAATTTAAGAACAAAATGAGACATTTCAAAACAATAAAGTTAAAGTAGATTTTTTATATTCCATAAGTAATGTTTTGGGAGGTAATATCTTACAATGCAAAATATCTGATCCAATTTACATCTGGACAGAACAGTGCAGTCCCCTATCAAACCTTTACTTTGATTACAGACCGTATAGTATTCAAACTCACCTGGCTGGGAATTGGGACATGTTTAAGACATTTCTCCATTCTGAGCTAAATTTTTTGAGGTTTAGTCATAGGCATACAAATAATTCAAACAAGAAAAATTATAGCAAACCTCTCTGTTTGCAATATGTTTTTTCTAAGTTTTGCAATAAAGTAACCCGATATGTATTTCTATGCAGCACTGTTCATTGTTGAAAACGGATATTGCTGATGCCTGGAAATATTTTTGCAGTGGTATTTCAAAAGGCTGAGAACTGGAAGCAAGAAATAGTAAGATACTTAGCAAATTTTTATATAGCCTCAGGGATAGAATACGGAATATGTGGTGTATACTTATACTGCTAAGTTGATGATATAACTTTTGAGTACAGAATGGAAAACTTATACAATAAAAATGACATTATATTTAAATATCAACTAGCACAAAATATATATATATCTTAAAACTATAAGAATTTTTTGCCACTTTGTGTTACACATAAGTCTTGATGATGTTTAATCTCTGTTACTTTTTTTTTTTTTATCATTAAAGTTTTATTGAGTAAGTAAAACATACAAGTGAAAAAAGAATCAACAATTTCCAGTATAAATACAATGAGTAATCAATACAGGTGTACATTGGGAAAGAAGACATTCTGTAAAGAGGATTATTTGTTTGAATCATCAAGTAAACATACAAATGTAGTAGTCTTGGTTCAACAGTAGAAATGTAGAGAATAATGTATATCAGCAAACAGTACCCAAAATACTGAGAATCCCCTTGCCCCTATCTGGAGAAAGTCATCCATGAACCATATACAAGTATAATCCAGTATGCAACATGAGATAACAAAAATAGATTGTGTGTAGAAAAGAGAGAAATAGTGGTAAAAAAAAAAAAAAGGCAAGAGAGAGAAAAAAGAGGGGGGAGGGGGGAACTAACCCTCAGGGGTGGCCAGCCCCAACGGACTTTACCGGTGAAAAATAGTAGAAGTTCCAGTCAGGGGATTGACGTTATTGTTCAACCTTTATTGATACAGTTTACAAATTACAAATTACAGTATAAGTGCCTCGGGATATCAATATCCACATTAGTAAAAGCAGACATACAAACAGAGCGTTATTGGTCCTCTATATCAAGATGCAGTTCAAAAATACATAAATAGATGCATAAAATGTCATAGTATACGTAAGTCTTGTCTAGTTGAAAAGGTTCCAGTGTATTCCCAACGCGTTTCTGTCCCTCTATCTGTGGGACTTCATCAGAGAACACTGTGAATGTGGTATCCTGAAAGAACCATCATATATTTTTTAAAAACTTGGATGGTGCTTTGGCTCCACCATTATATAAATATATTTTTATATTTAAAACACTTAATAAATTAAATAATAGATCTCGTTATTGATTATTATGGTATTTGTCTTAATTGGTGGATGCCAATTAGACCGAGACAACAAACAAACAACCTATCTTGTCATAGTTTACTGTATATAAGAATAAAAATCAGACGTCAATCCCTTATTTTTCTCTCCTAGGAGAGGGTTAATCACAGAATTGTAATAGATTTGTTTCGGCTTACCAGTTAGATGGTTTTGCTTCCACTAAGCATGGATCGGAGGACGTCCCGCCAACACTCACCAGGCGACCACCGGAGCCAGGCTGTACCCAAATTTGTCCGACACCTGGCGCATGTAGCCCCGTCGGGAGGGCACTATTCATGGGAGGGGAGAGAGGCATTGAGATGCCTCTATTTAAAGATCATAATGTCCCATCACCATTGTAGGACCCTAAATACCAGTGTGGGTAATAACGGAGTGAGGGTCTCTGCCAAGAGGGGAGACCCCTAATCTGTCAGAGATTGTGCCAAGCATATAATTATGTCTAAGAGAGTCCTGTGTAAGTTGGTCAGAATCACTCACCTTCCAAGGAGTGGGCGCACTGCTCGCTAAGAGGTCCTGCCGGTCTTTGTCAGTCCTGATTTAAATGAGACTTAGGAGTAGAATGCGTTTGTACCCAGCGCGCTATAGAGTTAAAAGGTATGTAGTATCACAAATGGAATTGGTGTTCAGGCCAAGCATCTTCAGAGTTCTAATAACTGATGGCACTTACTTTAAGATGGAAGATCTGTTCGCTGTCACTGGTGTCCGGGTCTAATCCTGTCCATGGGCAGTCAGTATTACTGTCAAGCGTCTAAAGTCAATTTAAATAGCCCATAGTTTCCCGCCACTATGACGTCCACCAGTAGCCCACCGTCGCCTTGGGCGGGCGTAATGTGCTTCATTGAGGCGCATTTCCGCTCTTTCTCGCGCATCACTTCCTGAGTGCGTACGCGCTCCAGGGGCGACGCGCGTGCAACCCTTGTTGCCAAAGCAACACAAGTCTGCAACACCTGACATGAGGGGACGGCACTGAGGCTTGTCAATGCCAGTCCGCCCCAGGACCGCCCACCCCATGTCAGTGTCAGCAGCCCCCATACCCTAACCCCTCCCATCCGTCCGTCGAGTACACATATGGATAACTGTGTGAAGTATATACAGACTAACATACGGGCATTGGGAGTGCACAAGAATGTGAAAATACCATGTGGGTGTGAGAGTATGACTATGTGCAATGGGGGTACCATAACAGTGAATGTGTGGGGAAGTGATGGGTGGGTGTGAGTGTATAAGGTGAGGCAATGATGAGTGTGTGGGTGTGATGGGGGTGTAGAGGAGTAGCTGTGTATGAAATGGGGTGCTGTGAATGAATATGATGGTGAATATGTGGAGAAACGGGAGACCTATTGAGGGGCTAATGAGTGTGTATAAAGTGAAGAAAACAATACCACTAAAAACAAATAGTGCAAAAAATGATCTTGTGAAATGTGTCAAATAAGTGTGTATGTAGGGGAAGGGTAGGTATGTGCAAATAGAGGGGCAGGGATAGTATCAGTGAGGATGTGAAGAGGTTGTTTGTTTGTTGTCTCGGTCTAATTGGCATCCACCAATTAAGACAAATACCATAATAATCAATGACGAGATCTATTATCTAATTTATTAAGTGTTTTAAATACAAAAATATATTTATATAATGGTGGAGCCAAAGCACCATCCATGTTTTAAAAAACGAATTTGGCAAACTGACGCACAAATTTATGATGGTGCTTTCAGGATATCACATTCACAGTGCTCCCTGATGAAGTCCCAGAGATAGAGGGACAGAAACGCGGCGGAATACACTGGAACCTTTTCAACTAGACAAGACTTACGTATACTATGACATTTTATGCATCTATTTATGTATTTTTGAACTGCATCTTGGTATAGAGGACCAATAACGCTCTGTTTGTATGTCTGCTTTTACTAATGTGGATATTGATATCCCGAGGCACTTATACTGTAATTTGTAATTTGTAAACTGTATCAATAAAGGTTGAACAATAACGTCAATCCCCTGACTGGAACTTCTACTATTTTTCACCGGTAAAGTCCGTTGGGGCTGGCCACCCCTGAGGGCTAGTTCCCCCCTCCCCCCTCTTCTGTATTCTGTTTCTAGTTTACTTTAAAGCTCTTTGCTGTAAGTTCTCAAACTCAGGAGAGTTCATGCATCACTATCCCCACATAAAGAACTTTGCCAGATCCTGCCATTTCTGCCTGCAGAACATATCTAAGACAAGCAAATTTATATTTCCAAAAGTCTTAGTACACATTTTCCTCATCTTGATGAATGCAATATCATCTTCCACTTACTAGCCTCTGCTCATTTCAAATCAAATTTGTGTTTTACCATTAAGACTCCACTTACGTTCCATGTTGTACATGTCCCTTCCACTCCTCCATTAACCTACCTACTACATCCAACTCATAATATCTTGATGATGCAAGAAATTTCTAAGGCCTCACCTACTCTCATGAAACTTCCCCCTTCATCCCATAAAACTTGTTCCAACCTATAGAAAAGTGGTTCCCAAACTTTCACTGCAGAGCCCCCCTTTTCTAGATAGGAACATTATCGAGACGTTTCAGATTAAGGGCCATTTCACACTAGCCATGTTTGTGTTGCACTATGAAATGTAATAAAGTAAATACAACTCATACAACTTAATTTGGTTTTCACACCAATCATACAGTGCATTCATCATTCACATAGACACACACACACTATACGCTTGTACAGACATTAATCATTCACATACAAACACACACAGAGTAATGCACATTATACACTCTACTTATTGTTTGCCGCTAATTTCTACATGGTTGGCTTTAAGCTTAAGCCCCCCCCCCCCCCCCCCGCGCCAAATACCTCTGCACCCTCCTCCAGTTTGGGGACACTGCTTTAGCACATTTAAAGAAGTCCCCAAATCGCATCATTTCAGTCCTTATGTTAGCACAGCAAAGTGTACTGTGTTGGCACTTTGTAAATACAATGAGGCAGCTCCCATCTCTAGACCTAAACATTTGTTACATAAAGCGAGACTGCATACTTAATAGCTTAGCAATCATACCATACTATTGGTTAAGTTCTATAAAAAGTACAACACATATAGCTCACAATTGTTTAATGTATAATTTTGTTCCAGCAGTGCAAGTACAGGTAGGGTGAGGGGTAAGACTGCAAAGTGTCAAAAAGAGAAGCAAACCAGCCATTTCTCCATTCACTGTGCAGTCCAGTGTGTTTTGATGACCTTTGTAGTTCTCTATGAATTTAGCTGTATGCTTGAATTTATGTTTCACGTAATGGAGTACCTTACAGTCAGGATCCTGAATAGGGCCCCTGCCTATGAAAAAGTTCAGGACGCATATACAGTGAAGAACATAAGTATTTGAACACCTTGCAGATTTGCAAGTTCTACCACTTAGAAATGATGGGGTCAGAAATTCACATTGTAGTACATTCCCACTGTGAGAGACAGCATTTCAAAAAAGTTCTGGAAATCCCATTGTCTGATTTGTAAAGAATATATTTGTATTGCACAGCTGCACATAAGTATTTCAACACCTGAGAAAATGTGAAAATCTTTGTTTGCAATTACAGTGGTTTTCTGTAGTTCTGGACCAGGTTTGCACACACATTGCAACATTTGGACCACTGCTCCACACAGATCTCCTCTAGATCTGTCCGGTTTCAAAACATGAGCTCCATAATTGTTCACCAAAACAAAGTCAAAGCACAACACCCAGAAAACTGGACATTGCATTTCTTTCTTAAAGCGAATTTAAACTTATCAAAAATTACTTACCTACATCGGGTCTTTCCTGACTGCTCGCTCACGCACTGCCATGCCTGGAGTGTCCGGTCCATCTCTGGTGCCGATAATAGAAGGCAGAATCGGAGGTGATAGGTCCGCTTTAAAGAAATAAAATGACAAAAGAGTAATATGCTGTTGTTGCATTTTGAATTTTCATAAATTTATTTAATAAATCAACTGACAACAGAAAACAAATCCGTCCAACAATTCCGTGAATGAATTTACCACATGTGCGGAAAGGGCTGCAGATTGATATTCAGGTGAACCATAATATGAGAATGGCATATTCTCCACGCTCAATCATCACAAGAGTTAAAATATTGCTCGTACTGTATATTATGGTGGCCACACCAGCCTTTCCAAGTTTGTAAAGAATGTGCTAAATCCTGTTTTTCTTTCCCTTCTAATTTTCCATCTTTTGAGACCGAAGTTAGGATTAGTGTGCAGGATTACTCTCTTAAAGGGCAACTAGATTTTTTTTGTTTATAGCCCATATATACCACATAAACCAATTATTGTATAAACTTTATAAACTTTATAAACAAAAGAAATAAACCATTATTTGGGGTTCTCTGGTCACTGATATTGTTTGGTCACATTGAAGTAGGTAGAGGATGTACCAACCCTTACTCTGAATGCATCTTATGGGGCTTGCTAATGTGTAATGTGTAATGTAGCTTTTTTTTGTGTGTAACAGGGCTACCAATACATCACAATGATTCTTAACAAATCTGCTTTTTAAAATAGCTAACATAGCACACTAACACACATCACTTTATTTCACACACTGTGGTAATGCACATTAAAACAGCACGAAGAGGCGAGAATTCTGCTTTTTAGTGACTTTACATATACGTTCGGTATGTAGACATGTATGTAGCATTTACTACATAATCTGCCATATTACTATAGCACACAGTGCCCATGCCCACTATATTTGGGTACAGGGGGCCTTTATTGTTCTTAATCCCTCCTGTCTTTCTGCTTACTTTGCAAAGCTGGCTTGGTCCAGAGCAAGTCATTTTCACACTAAGATAGTGATATTCCACCATTGGGCAAACCTTTATCCGGTATACCATAGTGTATTACTGGGTTTTATACACAACAATTAGGCTTTGTTTAACATTTTTAACATGACTAGTTCTGTCCAAGGAAAGCCTAGTAAATATTAACGATAACAGTTGGATTTTACACATAACTGACAATTACCCTTCACACATGTATTTACTGACCTCATACCCTGATGTTTCTTAATACAAGCTGTAATCAATTTATTCCTAGAAGCCGTTACAAATGTCATAGAGAACATGTACTATTCGGCTCTGTATAGTGTTTAGGATTCTGACATTGTACACTAGGGGGTGTGTAACACAGTGTCTACACTGAAGATGTCTGGATGCAGACTCTAACCTAGTTAATGTGTACATGAGAAAACATGATTACAAGTACAATTCTGAATATTGCAATTAATTCACCTAAATCATTTTTTTCCAGTTTCGTTTTAAATTGGCTCTCGGGGCAACATGGCTAAATACACACTGGGCAAATCTGTGTTTTCTTGCTTGTCAAAAGGATGTGTCATTTGTTCAGCCAACCTTGTGATTTACACACCTCTACAATCCACTATTCTCTGTTTTAGTGTTATTTCTTCCCAGATCACTTCCCTGCTCAATGGCCAGCAATGATAATGGTAAATGGTTATCTGGTTTACCTCTCTACATCCAAACTGCTGAACCAGGAAGTAAGCTTGTCAGTTACCTGACTATGAAGGGTGGCAGGTGTAAATTACAAGCCCTGTAGATTCTAAATGATCATATATGTATTTACATACAGTGCACCACAAAAATATTCACAGAGCATCACTTTTTCCACGTTTTGTTATGTTACAGCCTTAAACCAAACTAAAAAAAAATATTTTCCTTAAAACTCTACACACAACACCCCATAATGACAACATGGTATAAGTTAACTTGAGATTTTGGCAAATGTATTCAACATAAAAAGACTGTGAAAGAACATGTATACAATAAGTATTCACAGCCTTTGCCATGAAGTTAAAAATGTAGCTCCGATACATTCGGTTTTCCCTGATCAACCTTGAGATGTTTCTATAGTTCAATTAAAGTGGCCCTGTGGTAAATTCAGTTGATTGGACATGATTTGGAAAGACATTTACCTGTCTATATAAGGTCCCACAGTTGACAGTTCTTGTTAAAGCACAAGCCAAGCATGAAGTCAAAGGAATTGTCTGTAGACCTCCGAGACAGGATTGTCTTCAGGCATAAATCTGGGGAAGGTTACAGAAATGTTTCTGCTGCTTTGAAGGTCCCGATGAGAACACTGGCATCTATCATCCGTAAGTGGAAGATGTTCAAAACCACTAGGACTCTTCCTAGAGCTGGCCGGTCACCTCTGGGTCAGGGGAGAGAGAATCCTTGATAAAAACTTAAGGTGGGTTTACACGTCAAGATTTTTGTTTCGTTCAACTTCAGATTCGATTTTTTGATAGATTTTTTTGGGGGATTTTGTTCGTACATTTATCGAAGGTAATTAGATTTTTTTTAGATTTTTGTACAACCGACGCAAATATCGAATAAATAAAAAATATTTGGAACCACGAATGAAAAATATTTCAGATTTTTTTTTAGGAAGTGATGTATTCTGTGGATGTTTACTGTGATGTATACTGCAGCATACTGTACACACACACACCTGTATATTCACTGCAGTATACTGTACACACACACACCTGTATATTCACTGCAGCATACTGTACACACACACACCTGTATATTCACTGCAGTATACTGTACACACACAAACCTGTATATTCACTGCAGTATACTGTACACACACACACCTGTATATTCACTGTGTATTCAAACTCATACATACATATCGCTATTAACAACTATATATAAACAACCACAGCTATAGACAGCACGTTGTTACGTTCGTCCACAATGCAATTGTTTCATTCGGAAAGTTCTACTTGGAAATAAAATATAAACAACATCATAGACGAATCAAAATCATACATTGTAAAAATCCCAACATTCATTGCGCAGGAAATACGTCATGCTACTGGTTAAATATCGAGTCAAAAAATATCGAGTGAAATAAGGAGCATTCGTTTTTTACACAAAAAATTAACGACAGATGAAAGTTTACCAACATGTCCGATAACCTTGTGGACGATTTTTGGTCTGATATCGAACAAGAAAAATCCAACGGAACAAATGGCCGTTCCAGATTTTTGTACAACGAACCAAAAAATCGTTCGTCGTTCATCTGTTGGACGAAAACCCACCTTTACTCCAGACAATGACTCTATTTACAATAATAAAGGACACCATGGTTTCCCAAAACACCCAGTTAAAGTCAAACCTCATCTCTTGCTCTGGGTACAGTAGTATCATACCCCCCCATCTCATTGATAATGGCCATAAGAACAAATAGACCTTGACAGAATACAGGGCATTAACCTCCCTAGCGCACCGCCCATATCGCGCCGTTTACAACGGCACGATATGGGCGATCAAGGCAGTGTACATAGTACACTGCCCGCCGTTTCCGGCATCCCGCCGGAGCTCTACGCGCAGCTGTTGTCATTACTGACAACAGCTGCGCGGGAGAGAAAGCCGGCGCTCCTCCATTAACATGGAGGTCTATGGCGCCGCCCCCCCCCCGCCCCCTTCCGCGTCACCGTGACGCGATCGGGGCGGAGCCGCCAACCCGGAAATGCTGCGGCGATGTAAACAATCGCCGCAGCTTTCCGGGGAGGCATAAAGTCTCCCCATCGGCGGCTTCCCGGGCGGTTGAGGCGAGCCTAAAGCTCGGACGAGCTAGGCTCGTCTCAACCGCTAGGGAGGTTAATAACATCCAATGATCTTCTAGCCTGGGGGTCAGCAACCTTTGAGCCTGCCATACACACGCCGATGTGTGTAGGCAGACTAGTCCCGATATCTTTCCGGGAGGCTAACGTGATGACGTCATCACGTTAGCCTCCCGTTGCATTATGGGGCCCCTTCAATCAGCTGGGCACCCTTGCCGTGCCGGCCATAAGCTGCAATGAAGACGCCGCTTCATTGCAGCTTATGGCATCGGCTTTCATCGGCTCCCATCGGCCAGAGAAGATCGGACATGTACGTTCTCTGGCCGGCCGAGAAGTGGGGCGACAGGGATCTGTCGCCCCATGTGGGCACATGCCGATTAGCGGCCGATTTTTAACCTGACCGACGGCGCAAGCGCGCACGCCCGTCGGTCAGATTAAAAATCGGCCGCTTATCGGCATGTGTATGACTAGCATTACTATCAGAGCCATTTTCCACTCACCAAACAAAAATCTGGAAAAGTCTGGGGCCGCAAAACATAACAAATTCATACTTGTGCATGCTGCCTATGCTGCCATTACTTCAATTTTGCATGTAGTGCGTCCTCAAACACATATATATATATTTTCAATTTATAATACCAACAGGATAGTACATATAGACCCAATTAGGATGATTTAACCTTAATATAAATTCCAGAGTATCCACACTCTAAAAAAATCTAAATTATCTACAAAATGAATCCCTAAAGATCTAACTCCAATAAAGACGAAAATCAATAACTAACAAGAACAGCCCTGGTAGGTACATACTGCACATGGCTATTTCAATTACGTTTTGAATAACCCCAATATGACTAATAAGGGCCCGTTTATTATTATTAAACAGTATGTACTGAGTAGAATACCTGGACGAACCTTCATCATCAACAGAGACTCTATGTCCTAGATGAACCACTAACATCTCACATTTATATCTATACAGGTATGTTGTTTGTGTTTTTTGATCCATTTAACTAGATCGCCCCTAAAAAACTATTCCAATAGATATAGTATTTTACACTAAAAAACTGACTTATTTGCCCCCTCTAGAGACTAAATTAAACTGTGGACCATACCAACGCTGACTGGGGTTGCTCTGGTGTCTATACTAATCCTCCACCCACACAGGGAGGAGGATTGGTTGTCTTGTGGTTTGTCACACCCAAAATAAGGTAACTAAATAAAAATCTTTAGGTCCCACATTTGTATCTATATAGATATACTGTTATTGTTACTTAGTTACCTGATTCCTATCTATACTTTATATTCTAGTACCCAGGACCTGTTTCTGGCTTGGCCTCCCATCCAATCACCATTTCTTTTTGTCCTCCCTATGCCTTTACGGTGTGCAACTGGTAAAAGTAAATAAATATCTGTATGTCTTTTGTAATGTATATACCTGAGGAAGCCCGGGATGTTGAAAAGGGCGAAACGCGTCGTACATCACAATGTTTATTGTCTGAAATGTATACTGTCTGAAGTATGTGTATATTTGTATTGAGCCCCTGTGGTCACCATTATGTCCATTGTCTTAAGTGTATATATGTTTAGTC
>CM070042.1:45154109-45165307 GCA_036250615.1 Ptychadena robeensis | reverse complement strand
CCGTGTGCGCTCACGGCCATCTATCTGGCCCATATAATATGCCCCCATCACTGTTTTCGAAAACAGCCATATCGGACATGACAGTGAATACGGCCGATGTCCGTTACTTTGCATGGAAACCGTGGGTCTCCAGGCAAAGCATCGGCTGAGCTGGGAAGAGAGCAGAGCTGTCTCTCCCCAGCTCTGCCGATATCTGAGAGCAGCGTAAAGACATCACGCTACTGCAGGGAACATTGGATGGCTCGAATATCGAGCCGCCTGTACCCCGCTTAAAGCTGTACCCACGGTCTCCAGGTAAAGCAAAGGACATCGGCCGTATTAACGTTCATGTCCGATATGGCTGTTTTCGAGCTGGATTGACTGTGTCTGCTCGAAAACAGCAATAGGGGCATATTATATGGGACAGACAGATGGCCGTGAGCGCACACAGCGCTCGAAACGTCCATCTATCTGGTCCATATCTTCACGTCTGTACCCTGCTTAAAGCTCCTGCCATGTAACCTTATCTCAATGGTAAGACAGATGCCACCAAGATACAGTTTCAAAATTGGTTGATCCCTAAAGTAATTTGGGACAGAGAGATTTTAAAATATTTTCTTTTTAAATGCTAGAATATATTTATATTTATATTTTAAAAGCTATGAATATATTTTTTATTTTTCATAGCAGCTTCTCTGACATATTGCTGCTTACAATGTAATGGAGGCAACATTGGAGCATATGAGCCCAGCATTGCAGGAGTTATCTCCTCTTTGCTCGTGTCTTGCCATGCTGATGGATAGGGGGGATCCCAGCCAAGTTCAATGGGAGATTGTACCGCAGGAGTCACTCTGTCTCCTATGACTATGTCTGGGCCATGGGGTGGGGGTTGGGGGTAACATCTGGAATTCATCGTCTCAGTGATTAATTAGAATCTGTAACAGGCAAGTTTATCTTCTTTTTCTATCAAAGCACAGGGCACAAAGTTCAGAATAAGTATTTAGTATTACCAGCTTTTTGTTTTAAGATAACCTTCCTTCTCTCCCTAATACTCAGGTATAACACACCTGCTTTATAATATGTATTTTTATCTCTAGTAATTTCCTGAAATTATTCTACCAGGAAAAGATATATTTCATGCTGATGTTGCTGGCCTCTGCTTCTAAAATCCCAGTTGTTTGGCTGTAAAAGTTTTTACCGTGTTCCCCTAAAGCTGGCCATACACGGATCAACTTTTCATAAGATTCGTGAACAATCACGGTGAATGATTGTTTGTGAATCGAACCCTGCACACCTTGAGCGATTGATCCCACTCTAAAGGCCCCCCATACACCTGTAGATTTCTCTGTCAGATTTCCTTTAGATCTCCTCTTGTTTTACCAAAACCATGTAATATGAGGGACTTTCTAAACCATCAAGTTTACCTGTGTTCAATCGCAGAGAACCCTATACTATGTAGTTGTTGGTAGATCTAAAGGATATCTGAGAGAGAGAGATCTAAAGGTGTATGGCCAGCTTACGAACAGTCGAACAGAGATCCAACATGTTGGTAGATCCCTGTTTGATCGCCATAACTTTGGATGGGTACCCTCAGTTCCCAATCAAAGTATCAGCCAGGGATCGAGCAGCGGTGTGCATTGATTTGCCGAGCTAACATTCATAAATTTTTGCATCACCGCATTCTGAACGATCATTTGGTCAACACGCACGAATCGATGCGTGTATGGCCAGCTTAACATGATTCTGCATGATGCTTAGCCAGGTCCTCTTCCAAAAAAAAGGGGTCAACCTGGATTTACTGACATTTCCATTCCTGTTCAATCGACCTTACTTTCAGCGGGGTCTAAAGGGTTTTTCTGTTAGATTCCTGTCCCTGCAATCGACCACACAGTGATTGATCATTAGTCGATTGAACAGAAAATTGACCCATGTGTGGGGGCTTAAATCAGTTGTAGACTAAAAAAAGACACATTCATTACCTAAACATAATACTTAGCTATCAGCAGATTACATCTCTGAAAACTGCTACATAAAAAAGTACTTAGCATCTTGACTTCCTTACTGCCAGAGGCACCATCTGAAGTACTGGCTACTTCCGTACTAGAGCACCCCTCCCCAGCAGGTATCCCCCTCCTCCCTATGCCCCCCCCATAGAGCCTTAGGTATAACACTTTCTGGCAGCCCCTTTCCGTCGTCCACTGCCACCAAAGCCATTCCCCCTGACCCCCCAGTCTCCCATTCGTCTCCAGAGAAGTTTGGGGGGGGGGGGGTGGATTGCTATGGATGTAGTAAAAGACAGAGAGGAGCTGCCAGAAAGTGTTATACCCGAGGCTCTATACGGGGGGGGGGGGGGAGCACAAGCCCCTCCTGCTGTCAGAAGTTTTCTTTTATTTTAGGGCAGTCATTGCCCTATCTATTGGCAGTCTGATGCCGATAGTGAATAGTGTTGAGCAGCATATGGTATATTCGAATTCGCGTAGTTTTGCGAATATACAAAGAAATATTCTAAATTCATAAAATTTGATTCGTCTGTATTCTATTGCCTTACATTGCGCGTGCCCGTGCGCGATGATTCGCAAAGATTCGCAATGCAGCTTTATAGCTTCTCTTCCTCATTCTGTGATCTTAGCCAGGATGAGCGAAGTGTGTATTGCGCATATCCATTTGCAATGCGCACACATATGCGCGATGTATGCCGGTAAAAAAAAAGCATAATATGACAAATATCCGCCATTGCGAATATCTGCGTGCACATTTGTGAAATATTGCGAATTCTCGAATGACGGATATTCGGCGAATATATTCTAATTTCGAATATTCTCACACTAATAGTGCAAAGTGATCTACCATGTGGTAGGTCCACTTTAAGAAAAGCATCAAAGAACATATCATTTGCCAATCCACCACCAGCAGCTGCCTGCCCACCCCCTGTTGAATATGACGGGGGGACCTCCTTCCTTCCACAAGGAGTCTGGTAGACATCGTGAATATAATAACATGTTCAGATGCTTTGTGAATAACTCATAAAATCAGTTTATGGATATTTCAAAAGAAACTGTATCAGGTAAGTTAGCACTGCGACCACAAGGTGTCGCTGCAGATGTTACAGGACAGCATGTAATTAATGGACAATGTATTACATTCAGTTCTGTACACTTTGTGTTCCCGCCCCCAGAACAGAACGTGAGAGAGAAGCAGAAGACTGTAGAAGACATGGGGACCCCGGATCATGTATTCAGGTGAGTATTTTACATAGGGAATCATATTGAATAGTGTTTTCAATGCAGAAAGTCGTTTTTATTTAAAACTCTTACCTGCGACATCATCACATCAGGGAGGTGGACCCAGCGTATCCTGTGCAGTTCTAACAGGTCAGAGTTGGACAAGCTGGGACCGTCAGGAACAGTAGCGGGGGTTAAACTCAAATTTTGCTTGCTACAAATAGGAATAGGTAAATATTCCACTCAAATTGTTCTTGTAAAAGCCAATAAACCCACCTAATGGTAGTATGCTGTTTTCTGTAATGAGCCCCCCCTCCCCCCAAAAAAAACCCCTTAAGTTATGTATTGTTTTAAAGTTAGACGTAACTCAAATATAAATTTGTGTTCTTGTAATAAGCATGGCAGCCTCTCTGGTATGCAGAATATACAATTCTGTTGTAATCAGAGCTAATGGTTACACACAGTATAATAAATACTAGTCATTAGAAGGACCCAATGCTTACTTTCAGGAACAAAGTCTTCCTTGGACGGTAAATAATAAAATCCCCTAATGTTAGAAAACCTTGACTTCTGACGTTAGATCGGGGAACTATATTGGTCAAGACAAAAAAAAAGAAAGTGAAACTACCCAAACAACAGATAATTGAAACTGTTTACATACACACAACATTAAATGTTTCTACATACTAAAATAATCTAAATTCTGTCATTTTTATAACAGACACATTTCTGCCACTATATAGACCCAAAGGAGAATATTGCTAAATAAAGCGACATGAACAAAATTTTGGGCGTTTCCACTGAATGGAAATCCCCACGTTCATCAGGCTGAGATCCACTGTCGCGCCAACAAAGCTGCATACCAGTCTATAGAAAAGGGGTTTGTCTCTCTAGACAACAGGGAAGCATAGGGTAGACACTTGGCCATTTGTGATGGATTATAGAAGAGAGGATATCAAACAGGGCTAGTACTTGTTATGATGTTTGCTGTCTATCTTGCACAATATATTCCATACTGGATATTGCTAATTTCCAAGCCAAATGTAGACTAGGTGGCAGGTGGCTCCCTAATGATATTTAAGGGATGCTTTCCACTGCACTCCTGAGGCTTTCTATCCTCCCTACAGCTGCCTGACCCGTTCCCATTAATTTCTAACATATTTTTGTATATGTATCAAAGATATTTACACCTGAATGTTAAACAAAAGGTGTTGGAGGGACCAACCGGTTGCCGATTCACCAAATCCCATAAATTAAAGATAAGGTTGTTTTTTGGGGGAACCAAACCCAAAGTGGGGTAGCCAGCCCCAAGTGGACTTTAAAGGTGAATTTGGATCATTAACAGGGTTCCAGTCAAAAGGAATGGGGTTAAGTGTTTATTCACAGAGAGAGTTGTACAAATATACATAATATAGAAATAAGGAAAAAGGTACATGTCATAATTCTGGTCAAACCAAGCTCGTTGAGCTCAAAGTTGTTCCAGAGTATTTGGACAGAAAGTGTATCAGATACCATGTCCCAAAGTTCCACAATGACATAATAGTTTAGATAAATATTTTGAACAATACTATATAACATCAATATTTCTTCAGTCTGCTTCCGACGCGTTTCGCCCCGAACCGGGACTTACTCAGGGATTTTGACTAATATCTAAAAAGTCATTAAAATTACAATGCTTAACTTGTCCTATCTCTATCACATTTTATGTACATGGTGCAATAGGATACTGTATCTGAATGTCTGCATATGTGCTTCTCTACTTTTTAATCAGTCATGTCACTTTAAGCCAAAGACATTTCTTTTCCCTAATGTTTACTTATTCAAAACCTGTACAACTTAATCTCGTTCTTGTATGTAAGTTATCCCCACATTCCTAAATGGTGTGTTATCACCAATTTATATTAGATATATAATTTGTTTGGCTTACCGGTTACATTCTTGTCCAAGTGAGGAGGCGGTTATCCGAGGGTGGTGTCCATTGGTCCACCCTTTGTCACTTCCAAGAGCCATGCCAGTCGATACTCTATACTGGGTGTAGTTTTTTTGGGGGGAGAGAGACACTGGATATTTTGGGGGGAGGAGTTAGTTTCTGGTCAGAAAGCGTGTAATACATTTTGTCTATGAAGTAGCTCATGTTACTCAAAGTAACGTACATATGGGTCTGATTAATATCTAATGAGATGTAAAGGGGAGGAGGGCTAAGGTAGGGTCGGTGAGGGATAATATGCTCAATAATTTCACTATATCTGGTCCGTGCAGTGCCTTTCTGGTTAAAGTTCAGGCTGATTAGTTTCGAGAATATCCCTTTGCTAAGTGCCCAGTGCAGCAAGTGCCCATATTTCTATTGTTCTGCCCATCTCTCTATTGTTGGAATTATCAGTGACTCACCATATGGCAGAGTACTTTTTACCTATCTATCGTCACCATGATTAGTGTTCACTCTCCATGTGGGTCCCCCGTTGCATGTCCTGAAGTCCTGTTTCTTCCTTAATGTTACTGCTACTATGGTCAAGCACAAGTATATACTCCACTCTGCCCCCCGAAAGGTAAGAGTTTGGTAGTGGGCTGCCCAGGCACCAAGAGTGTCTTGTTATAATACCTGGTCTGTCCACTGTCCAGAAGGCGTGCTGTCACTGCTATGTCTCCCGTCTAGTGGTTTACAACCTCACTGAGTGATCTACCAGTCCATCCTGCATGTCTCCCTATTGTGTCAGTCTTTAAATCTCCGTCACCTTCCCGGCAAAATTAAGCATCCGGATTGCCGCCGCGGCGCGCACATCGGTACATTAACCGTGCGCGCGTCCCCGCAGCTTATCCGGTTGCTCCTGCCTTGGGCAGGCGCAATGCGTCTCAATTGAGATGCATTTCCACCCTCAACTTCAATTTACACCTGAATGTTAAATTTTATTTAAATTGATTGTAAAAATGAAATAAAAAAAATATTCATAACAGATTTCCAGATACCTTTAAAACCCATGTCTTAATTTTTGTTACTTCACAAGCACATATTTTCAGGACATGGTACCATTTTTAAATAGTTGGTAGGCAATACCTTTAATTTGATCAGTAGGACTAGTTTGCCCATATTTGTCATTATTTTTGCACTTGTGACCAAATCTAAGGACAATCTAAGGTAAAATGCAGTATAGTAAATGAATGTTTAGGGTCTAAACACCATTAAATATATCCCTCTTTGAATAAGCTGTTTGGCTTGAGATAGTGTACTGGATTGCAGGGTAAATTGCACACGTTCATGCGCTGAGAATTGCAGAAGGAATGAACACATGGTAGACCACCAGTGAAGGTCTTTTACTCACTGATCATGGCTTTGTTGTTATTGGACATCCAGGCACTGAATCTTCCAGTCCTCTCATACTGCTAAATTTACACACCACTGAGAACTACCTTTTTCCATTCATTTCAAACCACTTCCTGATGGAGGTCTTATCTGGTGCTGAGTATCTGTTTCTAGGCATTTTGGAGCCCTGTGTACTGCTGCCCAAATGTGGTGGGCATGGTGTGGCTGGCACAACATGGTTCGCAGTTTTGGCAGCTGATATTATTATTCCATTTTATTTCTAAGAACCTGAGACTGTAGCTGGACTACAGAACTTGGAAACTTAAATAATGCCAGGAAAAGCACTAGACCAGTGTGAGACATGCTTAGTGTACAATACGGATTCTAACCCTGCGCTCTATGTAACCCTATAACATGCCTTGACAGCACTAGGTATCGTTCAGTGGACAAAGGGCCAAGACAGTCAGGGATTGGATACTGTATGGATAACATGATTTATTCTTACCAGTACAGATGCTTTCCAAATTGTATAAACTGTGCACTGTCATTAAGGAATTCCAGAGAATACCAATTCTCAGTGGCACAAAATAATAATAATAATACAATAAATAATAAAACTTTCTATAGTTAGCCCACCTAATGCTGTACAACCTTAAGGCTAGTCTTATGTGAGCTGAGGAGATACAGATACAGATAAATAACTGTTGAACAGCTAGAAATCTGCTCAAAACTTGATGTTCGATTTGAAAAGCTCTACTCCACCTGACTTAAAGCAGTTTAAAACAGAAAATTAAAAAAACACATATATTTAATAGACACAATACTCACATGTCAGCAGTTCAGATCCTGGAAAACAGTGGGAGGGGCCCACTTGGAAAAATGCCCCCTTATGCTGCCAGAAAAAGGTTTTTTTATTTTCATACTGCTGAGAGACCTCCAAGGTGGTAGGCCCGTTTTAACCAGCCAATTTTCTCTGGGTCACCAATGACACTGTGTCACCAATGACACTGAAGAGGCAACATTGACTTCCATGTTAAAGAGGTGGCACCGGCTTTTTTCAACATTGATGCCGGGGATGTGAAGGTGGAGTGAGGGAGAATCAATACGGTCTTTGATTTATCTGCTGATGAATGAAGCAGATGAGGTGCTAATGCTATCCCATGTCTTAACGTTGTGCCATATACTGTTTTCCACAAAAGCAATGTTTACATCTGATATGTTTACTTAGTAATCTTTTACTACCATACACTGGCAAGAATAGTCCAATATTGGAGGCGTTCGATATTCCCTGCAGCAATGTGATGACATCATCACACTGCTGCCAGATATCGGAGGAGCTGGAGACATAGCTCTTCTGTCTCTCCAGCTCAGATGATGCTTTGCATGGAGACCCAAAGCATATGATATGGACCAGATAGATGGCCCTGAGCTTGAATGGCGCTCAAAGCGGCCATCCATCTAGCCCATATCTTCATGTGTGTACCCTGCTTAAGGATACAAATAAATGCATGACTATTGATAATCTTTTAAAGGGCATACTTTACTCTCAGTCTGGCACTAAACTGAAAAAAGTTTGTGTATGACAAGTACCTAGACAATATACAATATGCCAAGTTTTTAAGCAGAAACTTCTGAAAACCAGACTAAATAGTATTTACTTTGATTTCTGCAAAGGATGATTTCATTTTAAAAGCAACATGAAAAGTCAGGGATGTCTGTTATTTATAGCTTTTAGGCCTTGTTTATGAGAAGATCTACTGCCATTGTTGCCCTCAACTGACTGAACCCACTTTTTTAAAATGGTATTGTCAAAGCTGTTGTCATTTAGAAATGTAAATATCATATTCACAGATACACAATCTGCTTTGCGTATCACACATATACATACACTTTCTGTGTATAATACAGATGCTAATTATATTTTGTATATAATGCAGATACACACTGCACTTTGTGTAACTCTCATGCACAATGTGTATAAAATCAGTGCAGATGAAATGCACTGTGAGCATCATAGAGAATGAATAATAAAATACAAGACGGGGCTCAGCATTGAAGGGTGTCTCTGTACGCGGGAAGTTGGATGCTCATTCTGTGTTTCTCCTCTAGCTGGGAATACGACTGCTGGAGAAGCAGCTTCTTGTTACAGTTATGTGTTCAGCAGAAGACAGACAGGCCTTTCAACTCAAATAAAATATCCCAGCATCTGCCATTTAGCTGACAGGTCTTCCCCAATGAGCCTGAGCGAGAGTCATCTGCTAATCTGTCATCCCCCCACTTTGACTCCAGTGTAATAGTGTCCTCTGCACTGTCGCTTGAAAGCTCTCTGCTTGTACAAACTGCGGGCAATTAGATTAGGACGGCAGGGACAGCCAGGGGCAATCTCTGTAACAGAGTGAGTGCGAGGTGGAGGTCTGTGTGCGTAAGGAGATAGTCTGTCATTCCTGCCGACTTCTTGCAGCGCGCTCGTTTTATTAGAGACTTTCTGTCACAGGCACTTTTCTAGAACTAGGACACGACTACATGGCAATCCTGGACGTGAGTAAAGAAGACAGAATGGTAAATGTGCCTAATACCAGAGATAAGTACAATACAAATACAGCGGAATAAGTGCTCAGCAAAACAGTGTTTACAAAAGTTATCTGATATAAGATGGGTCTGGTCACAGTATTAAAGAGATAGATATCAGTATTATGTTAATGTATCCTAGCAGTTTACTGCGGAACCCCTAACTTTCTTCTTTGTTATTAAACAGTGTCCCAAAAACAGTGTACCCAAATTAAGAAATAGAAGAAGATGTGCATGAAGGCCCCTCACATAGGTTCCTATGAGGGGCCTTCATGCACATCTTCTTCTACTTAGCTGCACTGATGATTTTCTAGTAGTAGAGTGTACCTAAATGTATCTACTAACAATTTATTTATTCCAGTTTTTGATGTGCTGGGAAAAGTTGGAGCCCCCATTATTATTTTACCGCTATGTAGGCTATCTATTGGAAATTCTTTCCTGTTTTACAGTAAATAAGGGAAAATTCTTAATAGATAAACAGACTATAAAAAGCTGAGTTTCTAGTATTCCCCTAGTTTGTGGCATTCCTAGAGGTTGACGAACCAGGCGACCGGCGGTGGCCATAATTTAACAATTAGCATACTATGGACTCTTTGCACTGCCCCATCACAAGAAAGAAAACAGAGAACTTGGGAATTCATTGGGTTAGATCTGAGTATTAGAAAGAGATTTAGCCTGACTCTTGCAGTCTACAACAAAAGGGGCCTAAATCCCAGGAGAAGGAGGCGCTCAGGCTGTGGGCACAGGGTAAGATATTCCTAGTGAGGACTTACAACTTGAACCTCCTTGGCTTAGTTTTGCCATCCCACGGTCTCAGAAAGAAGATCATGCTGGTGGTTTGATGGTAGGCTGCTGGTTTTAATGGTTTACCAGGGTAGAGGGGTATCGCTTTAGTCTTCTGTTCTAACTTCCTCTAGTCTCCAGGGTGACTACATCAGACCCTTCACTGTAATTATTTTAATAGTTGAATACTTCATGTAAGGAGGGAAAGTAGTAAAGGAGTGAGAATATCATGTCAGTGGATAAAAGAGGAGCCTTTTTTATAAACCCAAATTCAAATCTTCCAAGATTTCATGAAAACTGTTCACTTTAAGGGCTACATTGGACAAAGGGGCAGCGTGCCATTCTATGATTTACACTGTGGTTAGCCATCAAAGGTTTTAACTTCTATTAGTTTTATTATCTTGGTGAAAAGGACAATTCTGTACCTGTTTTGAGTAAGTGACGACTACTGAAGCCAGAGAGAGCCAGGCAGCTCGGCTTTAGGATGCTTTCTGGCTTTTAATAAGTATAGCTCATAAAAACCGTAAAACACATTCTAGGTTGTCCCGATTGTCAATTGCAGAATATTCCATTATATAAAAAAAAGAAATAGTTGGCCAAAAAACCTCTCCCTTTAAGAGAAGAGTGGTGCAGGGGGAGGTTATTTGTGGCTGCATACAATACTTCTCTATGTTTGGAGCCATTTAAGCAGGTTTAAGAACACTTCTCTTTCTTCTCAATAGAGCCAGCTGGCCGACTGCTGTATTCCACCCCACACTATTTACCCCTTTTTCTTGGTGGAGATAATTCAAGCTGGTGTAGGTTTGGAGGAATTCTATATATACATCAATTTTTAATATATGACTGTTTCCTGACACACTCAACCATGCACTCTTTCGATCTCATGGAATTTGGCACCTCGTATACACCTTTTTCCGCAATCATAACAGCTCCACCTAAACCTACAGGAACTGGTATGAAGGTATTCCAGAAAGTTCGGCAGCACGGTCTGTCCTTTTGTGCTCTACCCTGCACAGTGTCAAGCAATCCACAAAGAGAGTCTGACAGCTTTCTGTGCAGCAGAAGTGAACTCGCGAAATAAATGTTCATATTGATCCACAGCAACGATGTGAGAGAATGGAAGCAGAACAACAGTAAAATGTGTAATATATCAGGCGGAATACTCACGGTATTCCATCGTTATAGCCCTTTCATCAACATGCAGAGATCCATAAAAATGCATACAGAGATTCATCCTTCATTACCTGCTAGGAAAAGAGACCCGAATTAAAGAAAGCTCTTCAAGTATGTATTGTGACACCACGGGTGTCCCCAGGCGCCCTGGGCGACCCCGTGCCACAGCCAGACCA
>CM070042.1:45129407-45154009 GCA_036250615.1 Ptychadena robeensis | reverse complement strand
TCTGGGGGAAGACCCACAGTGAGCTTAGACTCCCGACTCCCTACACTGGCGGATATAACATGTATACATCCATTATTTGTGTAATATTTGACTTCTATCACAAACAAACATACAGAGAATGTAAATAAGCATAACTACCTCTTATATGCTGGATGTCAAAAGTTAGACCACAATGTAAAACACTTCCTAAAACTTGGTTGGCTTGACAGCAGGTTTAAAGGTGGCCATTTTCTTTTACCTTGTTCCCAGGTTCCCGTTACTACATGGGTCACAACTATTGGCGGCAATCCATTACATCTTTGCTTTGTTGACGCCCCTAGTGCCTGACCTAAATACCTGGGGAGCCCCATGGTGATCCGTGTCCCGTAAATAATCTGACCATACAATTAAGGTATTTTTTTGTTTGTTTATTATATTGTTGGGATGTGGCATCTATATTTTTATATGAGGAGTGGTCAAATCTTTTTTGTTTTGTACTGATTTATAGTGATGAGCAGCATAGGCAATATTCAAATTCACAATATTTTGCGAATAATTCTACTTATATTCGATAAGATATAATTTTTTTTAGGTCATCTTAAGTGATTTCTGGTGAACTCCGCTTTTTCAAAAGTTAGTTGCCTGTCTCATCTGCTTCATTACCTTCATTGTTCCAGAACAAGCAAGCAGATGATGTTCTTTAACTTTTAGGTCTGCATGCTTGTTCTGGATTGGTGAGCGTTACCCAATAGTACGCTTCCTGTTAGGGATATGTTCTGAGAGTTCATGGTTTTCAGTATCAGCTGTCACAAATAGCGCTTCATCTCCTCTCACTATCAAGACTAAAGATAGACATACACAATTCCATATTTCAATTCAGTCGACTTAAAAAAACTTAAGTAAATAAAAATTGGTCATTTAAACTGATTATTATTATTTTTAACTAAATGGATCAACCAAAAGTGAAATGAAAATGAAACATAAAATCGATGGATCAGCGATCAGACATACATTTCATACCTTTCAGTTGACCTTTTAAGTATCTGATGGATCTATATCTGATGGTACTATTGAGCATGTACACATAGCTTAGGAAAGGAACTGATTGGTTTTGAATCACACTGAGTGGTAGTACAATCGATCAATGTAAAGCCCCCCATACACCTTTTAATCACTCTGTAGTTTCCTTTAATTCTACCAACAACTATGTAGTCCTCCCTGATAGAATACATAGTGATTGGAAGGTTTGGGAAGGTCCTCATATTACATGGTTTTGGGAGAAGTTGATTGTACAGAAATTGTATAGTAAGACTGCAATGTGTATGGGGGCCTTTAGACTGACAGACGACATTTAAATTGTAAAAGTTGATCGAATCAATGAAGCAAATGTGTATGGCCACCTTAAGTCCAGCTATGATATAGTGATCCAAGGTGGATGCATCATTCAGGAAAAAAGTGCAGTTTGCCCTTCACAATCAGGAAGTGACGTGCGGCAACTCCTAACCATGTAGGCGATCACTACTCTTGCTAAGCCTGCATTGTACCTCCATTATTGTGAGTGCATATTTTTTTCTTTTTCGATTTACACTCGTTAATTTTGTTTCACTAGGTTGTGCACCCCATGTCTTTGTTCCTATCACTAGCCTTCTACTAGTTTCTGAACAAGTATTAAAACATTTAAAACAATCTCTATTCTATGTATACATTTTTTTAGGAGACCAGATCTTGTCAGGTTGCCAACCTAATAATATAATATAAGTTCTTATTGTAAATATTTAGATTTAAGGATTAAGGGGTGGTAGGGTTTTATGTATTTTTTTTTAATAAAAACAACTTTTCTTGTACCAAAACCATGTAATATGAGGACCTTTCTAAACCTTCCAATCACTATGCATTCTATCAGGAAGGCCAACATACTACACAGTTTTTGGTAAATTTCAAGGAAATTGTATGGAGTGATCTAAAGGTGTATGGGGGGCTTTACAGAGTTAGATAAATGTAGTATCACACAATGTCTTTCTGGAAGAGACCCATACTTTGCTTAGGCATAGATTACTAGCAGTGCATTTGATGTAAAAGCTACATTGAAGTCCTTCTTTAAGTAAATGTTTATATGTAGCAATCGTGTGTGTCAGTGAGCAGTTGTTATTTGTTTTGGGTTAACATTTTTGGGTATTTGTGCTCCGTTATAAATAAATTCCCTGCCATCCATTAGAAAGGATTATAAGGAAGTCAAGCAAAGCAACCCATACAATTTACTCATTTTAAAAAATTCACAGGATGGTAGACACATCAGACATAACATGACAAAGAATTCACAGAAGTCGTTAAAGACACAAATGTCACATCCGTTGTAAAGTTGTAGCTTGCTGCCTATAGGTATGTTGTTTTTGAGGTCTACAGGTAGATACCAGCAGTACAGCTTACTGGCTAAAGGCCCCCATACATCTTACAATTTTTCCATACAATTTCTGTACAATCAAATTTTGTTCTACCAAAACCATGTAATATGAGGACCTTTCTAATCCTTCCGATCACTATGTATTCTATCAGGGAAACCACTATACTACACAGTTGTTGGTAGATCCAATGGAGATTGTATGGATCGATCTTAAGGTGTATGAGGGGCTTAAGGCCTTTGTTTTTAATTAAAAATTGCTGTAGTAAATGACACCCTGTACACTGTACTGTACTTGAATTGCTTCAATAAAAAGATTTACAAAAAAAACAAAAATTGCTGTAGTGCATTAGTCCACCCCTTTGCACAAATAACTGCGCCAGTGATCTGGTAATTTTTTATGTAATGTGTGTTATTTTCAGTTACCAGACATATCCTGGAATTGTGAATCTTACTGATGATCTGTTCTGTTAGTACAATTTTCGTAAAAGTAGTCCTCACAGCCATACTACCAAGATAATGAATAAATGCTTCTGAGTGGTCCATGGGAGCTAAGGTAATTGTAACAAACTATAAAAAAAAAAATTCATCTTCAATGTTCAAAGCTCTAGCTACTGCAATAAGGAAACCCATGTGGGACTGCCCTGTGTAAACTCATCCAATATGGTCATTGCCTAATTCCTGTCATGGTAATGCAATGAGTACAGTAATCTTATGATAATTAGTGGGCTTGGTGAACAACAAAAAATAAGTTTTTCTTTTAGTATAATTGATATGTGAGTCAGTAACACCATTAAAGACATCGGGGTAGAACGTTAGGTTCTGCATAAATGGGTACACAGCAGACTGGGCAATTTGCAGGGGTTCAAGATAGTAGCAAAATTGGATCAACAGGGCACCACAAGCAAAAGTTAAATTAGCAAGAACATCTGATGTGAGCCCCCCCTTCAGGCAGCATTGGACCCCCAGGTTAACGCTAGGTTGTAAAACTCATCAACCCTCTGCGTCCGTCAGACACATTATAGAGTGGGTGAACCCACCCGGAACAGTCAGGGGGCAGCACAGATCACCCAAAATGCCCAATTAGACATAGCCAGCGCAGGGTCCAGGAGTGGTATGTCATTAGCAGCGCCACATGTCACCTCTAACGAGGGACCTGAGCAACGCAAGGTGACATAGCACAGCTAGGTGTGAAGGATGAGGTCTGCTTGAAGCCACTAGATAGCTGAGGAAAAAGAATTATTTAGAAGTATATCCCAGACTAAAAGAAAGAACAAGCAGGACAAAGAGAAAAGATATTGTTATTTTCAATATTCTAATTAAGATTTAGATTGAATTTTTCATTCCGATTATACAACCTGTTTAAGCCTGTTAAGCTATTTTAAAAATGCTTCATCGAATGCAGATATTTATTTATTCAAGAACTCATTGAATATACAGTTACATTTAAGGACAGGTGGCATAATATCATCCCCTTGTATATACCGATATACACAATGAGCAGTAAGCACACTGAAAGCGCAAGAAATGCCCACATGTATATTAGTGCCCTTTCACACTATGTGCGCTTTTTAAAAGCATGCATTTTTTTAGGAATGCATTTCTGCATATATACAAAAACGCATGAAATTTTCACATTACATCTGCGTTTTGCGTTTTCAAACAAATCAATGAAAAATGCATAAAAAATGAATAAAAAAATGCATACAGCAGGGCGTTTTAAAAAACGCATTGGTTGTCTATGTAAAAACACGTGTGTGAAATGGCCCTTAAGCAGCTTATATTATTACAAAACTGATCAGCCATTAATTTTATCATGTGTTTTTTAATTCTTCTGCTTCTGTGAATGGAAGGTGGGCATATATGGGGGATCAGTAAAAGACATGTAAATGGCCTCGTCCCTATATGAAACATAATTTACTAAAAGATTAAGATAAAACTTAATCAACTGGGGGGGGGGGGGGCTAACCCCTGGGGCTTAAATTAGGCCTAATAGGTAGACAGAAAGGCAAGTATAGTGATGTAAAAGCTCTATTGACTACACATGGTTTATCAAAATCACAGTAAATCGCAAAACCAGACAATAGCATAGGCCAGGCAAGGATACAATTTATACATGGCACAGGGTAGAAAGAAATGTAAATGTGACCTATGTGCTTGCATGTTTTAAGTCATAGTCATTTCATTAAAATTCCCCGAAACAATAACACTTACAGTATATTACATACTGCATAACTATCATGTCTTATCATCATGCCTACAGCAATATATATCCTCAAATTATAGCCAACACCCATCATGTGCAACATTCTTGTTAAGGACCCAGCCCACCTTTATAAAGTTTCTCTTATGTACACCAGACACTCTTGGACCCACTATGGCGTTTCATACATTCCACCTGTAAAAATCCTGAAATGTAGCCAAAAATCTTAAATGCAGCCCTATCTTGCATTATTCCCATATACAAAATTACAAGCAAACACTAACTGTAAAGCCATACATTCAATCATAACCCCCGGCTCAAAAACGGCTGTTCTGTAGTAATTGGGTTTTTAGGTACATGCAAAAAAGTCAGAGTCAGTTGTAGGGAAACATCCACTGTCCAGTTTGCTTTTGGGAGGGCCCCAGGATGTAAAAGCAAAATACATGAAAACCAAATAGCACATACCTAGAGCTATGGGCCAGTCTAGCGTTGATATATACCATGTCCCCTGTTACAATTTTCTGCCCACAGCTTTGCCACTCCATGGGGTGCCACGGTCACTATTGTAAATATTTATATCAGTGTTATAAATATTTATATCAGTATTTATATTCATGTAACAATTAAATAGTAATCATAGCTCCAACACTTGATTCCTTGTCCGTCAGAGGCAAGAAAGCAACTACCTTCTATAAAAACAGGTTAGCTTTCAACAAGCCTATCATTAAAATACTATTAAACACTCATTGCTTACCTTATCAGACACAGAGAAACAATGATGCCAAAATCACACATTCCCAGGCTAGGATCTACCACATTTTGGAACTTCTTTCTTCAATATCCACCTACCTAGAACTATTGGGTGGTGCTTTTGTGTAGTGGAAGATGATGGGAATTTTTTGGTCCATTGCCACAAACTACCCATTTGCAAATCCCACCCTAAAGGCCCCCATACACATGTACATGTCGGATTCGCACCGGATTCCGGCACGATCGATTCCGGGCGCGTGCACGCGAAACGATCGTGCCGGAATCGCATGCAGCCCACCTGGTCCGATCGTTCGCGTCCGATTGATCAGGGGCTCAGAATCGGATCCGACGGAGAACCAACATGTTGGTCTTTCTCATGCGAATCTGTCCAAATCAGGGGGAGTTGCCATTTGTGAGGTGGACAATCGGACACGGATCCGTCCCGGAATCCGTTGGACAAGGTGGTATGCAGCGATGGATACTCTTAATTGGCCGATTGATCACACCTGCGATTCCCGGCAGAATCGCCGGAATCGATCGGATGATGAATCGATTGGACATGGAATCCGACACGTGTATGGCTAGCTTAAGAACTTCTACTGCCAGAATCCCATTTAGAATCATTGTCTAAAGTTGTTCACACACACACTCGGCAAAGACATTTCCAGATGGTGTTTGGCACGAGCCTAGAAGATGGATCCTATCCATATTATACAATCCAGTATCCTGTCCAGTTATGCAACTGTGAACCTGAAGTGAAGGAGTTTCTTTCATTGAAGTTCTGCAATGAGTACCAATCAGCGAGCACTACCAATACGTTTCCTCTGACTAGGAGGAGTTAATCTGTAAACATATATATTACACCCATGGCATTTAGCTGTTAGCCTGGGGTTCCACTTTAAAGACTTTCAAAAACTGCATAGAAAAACCCTACCCTAAATGTGTCAACACTGAAAGCAGTGGTGATGGCCAAAACCGGGGTGGAAAGTTAGGATGGAGAGTAAGTTAGGGGGCATGGGGCATTACTCACCCTTTGCAATCCAGAGCTTAAAATGCTTCCATTGATAGGATACACTTTGAATTTTCCTATGGTTGTCCCTGGAAATCAGAGATTTGGCAGCACATTGTTTTCACTTTGATTCCCGCCCAGCAGTCTATGGGAAGAGGTCACTGTATCCTAAGAATTCAGTACACTCATCTTGTAATATCACCCACCCTTTTCCAAAAATACCGGGGAAACTGTGGGCATTCTGGTTCATTGAAAGCACACAAGTAAACACACAGATATATTAGCTGCTGAGGAAGGTGTATTTGAGTAATGGCTCCTTCATTCCTTACTACAAGCTGCAGGAGAAGAGGCCAGGCCGTGAGAGGGAGCAGGCAGAGGGCCAGCTGTTTAGCTTGGACACCAGCATGACTCGAAGGGGGAATCCTTCAAGCATGGATTTATTATTTCCTGCTACTAAAAATGAGAATCAATTCCAGTTAGATATTCATTTACTGGATGTGGAAAATGGCTGCTCATTTCAGAGCCTCTGACACACTGAAGAAGGGAATAAATGAAATGTCTGACGAGACTTACTTAACTCATATCATGCTGCATGTGTAACTTATAACTCTAGGTGATATTATTAAAAATGGACAGAACTCATCAGTTTTAATGCAGTATATATAGTATACAGTAGATATATAGTATCTCAACAGATAAGCCAATATAGATATTTGATCGTTACAAAAAATATAAACATTGTCAGTAGTAATATCCTGGCACAACCTCTATACCTATATAAAACATGTGATGTTTTTGTTAAAAATTACCATTTACAATGTTGTATCTGTTTTTGTTTTTCAGAATGAAATGGATACAAGGTTTTTCAGGGGTAAGTCTAGATAACATCTTCTAACTTTACTTTAGTAGTATATGTAATTTGTCTGAGAGTTGGGTTGATGTAACAGGTGATCCTAGAGCTCCACATACTATGGGAGCTCACTGCCAAGATTAAACCTTTCATACTCCTGCTGGGTACTATGATAAGACATGGAACATGGAGAAGGTATTAAGAGGTATTCAGAGCTTGCATTCTGTATTCCGCAGCATTTTATCGGCTATAGCATAGACATCATTCACTTTCTACCAGCAGCACTTTGTACTTAGTACTTTTATAAGACAGAGTCTCTTTAAAATTCCAAGGAAAGAAAATTATTTGAAGCACACATCATATACAGGGAAATCATCTGTTTAAATTTAATCTATTTGCTGTAGACAAAAGGGATTCTAAATGATGGAAAGTTAAATGTTGCATCACATCCCAGAAATTAATGTCTTGATTAGTTCCGTAAGGTGAAATTAATACTGTTTAAACATAATACAAATATGCATGCAGTGAGCCGCAAGCTAAAAAAAAATAATAAAGAGAAGTGGGCCAAAACTGTCTTATAGAAATAAAACAATTGAAATCCTGCATGTATGTGTTAGTGGAATAAAATTGACGTCCAATGTTATTGAATTACTTTATATTAACAGGGTTACCAAGGCCATATTATGCTTCCTGGTCCAGAACTACTATCCTAATTCCAGATCTCCACCAAGGTAGCTAATAGGAACCTTCCAAAACATCATCAGTAGAACATTAATCTAGAGAATGGCTAGGCCTTATGCCAATTTATGTAGTTTGGATGGATTCACATGGGCACTGGTAACAGAAGGGCCTCCAGGTTCATGTTCTTGGTTTTCAATCACTTTCCACGTGGCCTCTAAGCTGTGTAGGTAGCCATGTTCCAAATTACAGAGCAGCTTCTTTAGTATTTCCATGTGTGCTGATGTATTCCACAACTCACATGGGCTCAGATCAGATTGTCAGTTGCCATTTTTTAGCCTTTTCATGCTCATTTGCATACAGAAATTAAACCCCCTAGCGGTCCGTGATCTGTCTTGATTCCCTGCCCGCTCTTCCTCTCCCTTCACAAGTGAGGACCCACAGGGCCTATGGTCATTTGTGCTGCAGAAGAGGTGGAACCCGGAAGAGTCAGTGAGATGGCCAACATAAACGATTGACATCCTCACTGGGCACAGGTAAGCAAGCGCAAGCTCAGGATTAGTTATGTTTGTAAGCACACTTACCCTGAGCTACACTTGGGGTTGCCACTAGGAAGGTTAAAATACAGTAACTTATCTGTTTGCCCTAATGATGGTGGCTCATCTGTCTAACAAACAATTTAAATATAGTATCAAATACAAATCAATTGACAAACCTAACAAAATACCTCATTTACATGTACATTTGACTAAAACATTCCAACTTGACCAATCATAGATATTTCCATTAACAACTTGATTCTCATCACTTTTTGCCGATCAAATTGAGAAGAGAGGTTTCGATTTTGAATTAGTTGAACTATTGAGTGGTTTATATTTAGACATAAAAGTGCACGCTCTATGATTGATACAGGGATGTTCTCCTTACACAAGCAAAGGGGAACATTTGAAACTTCTCAAAATATTTGAGACAGAAGAAAACATTGAGACAGTAGAACACATACAGCAAGCTAGAAAGAGTGAAGTCACCTTCCTGCTTGTACAGGGTGGAAAAAATTAAATGCTGATAGAAGATCTAACATGGAACCTATTAAACACCAGTGAAATGTAAAAACAAATGTAAATTGAATGTGCCAGTGCATTACAGATAATGAAAAAACACAAAATAAATATTACTTTAGAAACATTAAATGCCCTTCCCCTGAGATTAGAGTAAACTGCTACTTTTTGTTTACTTTCATGTTCTGACACCCAATAATAATGAAGATGAATCAGAAGTTTGTGGATGGAAATGTAAAACAGATCCTTTACAACCAATTCAAAGGAATGGATGTTGCAAAGCGCACCAAAGTGAAGAGCTCTGGGTATCCCCGAGGTCTCAGTATGTGAACAATTCTGTGCGAATTACTGGATATGAACCGAGCAGCAGGAAGAATCCAAGGGAAGCTTCTGCTCCTGGGGCCCTTACATCTAAAGTGCCTTTCTATTACAAAAGGGTACAATATTGCAGGTTTACCCTTTTCAATAACATACTTGCAATTTATACACATTTGACCTTGGAAGCCGAGTTCATTTCGGGAAATGCTTAAATGAGCTATGAGCAAGTGGTTCCATCCTTTCTGCAGCCATTAAGTTACAATAACATAAGAAGTCTTTGTTTATGTAATAACCACAAAAAGTGTTGGGTTGATGGACATTCATTGACTACTATGTAATATGAGCTGCAGATGATTTAGTTCTCATTTTCATGTTGATCTGCTAAAATAAACAAAAGTTGTGATTTGAAATGTTTACTTAGTGCATACAGGTTGATTGTTAAACCAAGTATGGTGCAACTTAAAATGTCTCATGATAAACTGTTCTTGGTTATTAATTCTTATAGGTTACAGTGAACATAAAACCATATATGTTAAAACTTCTCTTCAGATGAACACACAGAATAATGGTGCCTATCTGATCAGTAATTCTAGGTGCACCACATAATATATTTTTTGCACCAAATATATATATTTCTCTCAGAGAGATACACTGGTCTGGTAACTAGCAGGGCAGGAGGCCTGAATTATAATTAACAGGTTAGTGACCTTGCATTTCTTTACTGCAATTCAGGGGTTTAACTAAAAATAATAATGGGGCTCATCCCTAGGTGGTGACCCCTACATTTAGGTGCTAATGTGCAACTTGTCCTTTCTCAACCTTAGTGCTTTTACAGCCTCAAAAGCTTCCTTAGGTTGCTCTGACCACCACAGATCAGAGGGACTTTAATGTGCAGTGATGGTCAGGAAAAAGGAGTGGCAGATGTAAACAAATTGATTAGTCAATTTATAGTGGCCAGTGGATATCAGTGTGTACAAATCTGTGGATGGGAGAGTAGGTTAGTTATAGTAAGGAAGGTGGATAAAGAGTATATAATTGATTTGCCCTTACTTCAGCATTGTATAGAGTGTTATTAATTATTGTATGCTTCTATTAGAGTAAAAAAAGTAGTGTATAGTGTACAAAAATCAGCTCCCATTTCATAACTGACCATGAAGATATGGATGAAAGATGGCAGTGTCTACACCCCAATCCAGCTCTGGGGTGATTAAATAAAAAGTTAATAAACCTTTACTGGGGTGATGGTTTACTGATTAATTAGTACATATTTACAGAACCTACAGAAGAAGCATAAATATGAGCTGATCAAATAATTTCAACCAGAAAATTAAGAAGGATCGACCTGAAATGAAAAAAAAGTAACTACTTCTGCTCAACTAGAATATTACATATCTATCTTACATTTTAACAGTTTTAGAGTGCTCATCATGAAAGGTAATTTTCAGCGTCCAAATTTGTATATGTGTTCATAGCTGGAGTGCACACAATTGGTTGGGAGTCACTCCGCTCTATTTATTTAACAAGGATCTTTTCACCTGAAACTTTCAGGTTGCCGCCCATTGAGTTGGAGTGGAAGCAGGTTGGAGCCCCCTACTGCAACACTTAACTAAACTGTTACCTCTATGGGTGACCTTTTCACAGCCACAGGTTATACTGCTATTCGCTGGTAGTTGGAAGCAGTGACTGTGTGGACTCTCATTTAGGCTTTTAATGTCTGAATTCCCTTCTGCTACATACCTTAATCCAGTGTTTTGATGCAATGTATTAATTTATCAAAGATTCAAACTGTATACGGCACATGAAAACATTTCCTGATACATTTTACAATGCAAGTGGATAGGAAAAGCAGAGCCTGAACTCGAGGGTAAGGTTCTGGCTGGAGATCATTAAAACCGCAGCCAAATGACCCTGTTCTGGGAAGAGGCATCAGTCTAGACTTACAAATAAAGTTCTCTCGCCTCCCTCCCAGAGAGACCAGTCAATTATTTTCAGATTACAACAGCAGGGGGTCAGAGTAGTGAGTACATATCACCAGTGTGCATTGCTCCCCCTTTTCCCTCCTGTCCCCTGTTTATGTTTCCAGCTGTGGATCCAGTCCCAGTGACTGTAACTGTAAATCCCTTCTCCCACTAAACATAGTAACATAGCGTTTCACAATGTAGATAGGACACAGCCAGCCCACCCAGTCTGATTTTTTTTTTACCTGCTGTAACATCTTGCAACACTTTTCACCAGGACGGCAATGTAGTATTGAGTAATACAAAAGTAATATTAACCACTTAACGACCGCTGCATGCATGGAAACATGTAATCTAGGTTTAACCTACAGAGAACACAAACCCTTTCCTCCATATTCAGCAAGACAATGCAGAAGAGGAAAGTGATGTAACATATGGCCATCAGATTTCCAAATAGAGTTGCTAGATTAAAGTCCTATTTACCCAATTACATTTCAGGATATCTAAACATTATTGGCACTAAGCTGCGGAGAACTTCTAGTGAACGATCTACAAATCTCTATGTTTAAAGTAGGAGCTGCCAATCACGGCCTACTTCAGAAATTTTTTAGCAGTCTCTAGTGTTAATTATTGGGGATTCACAGATCTGAGGGTGAGAAAAATATTCCCATCAATATGTTTGGTTCAGGAAAATAACTAAGAATAAATAAAAGAGGAGCAAGGTAGCCAATAAGTTCAGTAATTAAGGTCTTAGTTCAGACTTTAAAGTCCAGTCAATACTATGTATGGTTTTGCAGAGTGTGGAACTATTAGAACCCAGTCAGGTAGCTATAACTCTTTAGTAACCAATATTTCCCCTCCCTTTCTATTCTAGTGAACAGTGCACCTCATTTGTAGGGAGAACTAGAACACCATCAGATTTTATTGCTGGATCCAGTTTGGTTACACCAAGGTTGCTGTGACAGTAAAGCTGGCCATACGGCTCTATTACCTGGCGATCGTTGAGACACAAGAATTGCCCAATGATCCCACAATGATTGTTTGGGTAATTTATGTGCACCACCTTGGTGAATTGATCCCTGGCTGATACTTTGGATGGGGATCAAGAGTAGGATTGATCAGTCAGGAATCGAACACTGGCCACCTTGAGCAATTGATCGTTAGGGAATCCAACGCAAGATCGAGCTGTGTATGGCCGACTTAAGGGTTGGTCCCCTCAATTATTTCGAAATGATCTTAACCATAATCAATCTAACTAGTAAGACAGATAAATTTAATTCAATAAATACAATGTCAATGTTTTGCATAGAAATAGGCTATGTTCTTTATTATTCCCACTATTACCTTACATGGAGTATTTAGCCAAGAACAATATTGAGCACTATGTTTCCAGGGAAAAATACAAGGGAGGGGTCTGATATGGCTGGACTTTATGATTCAGGGCCGAATTAGTAAATACATATTCAGGGTTCGTTTTTTCCATAACTATAAAAGAATGCAGAGCACCCCTCTGGTGAGTGATAGTGCTAAAGGGTTAATGTTTTTCCTCTCTGGCAGGCGCAGGCTTGTTTAGTTTCCTTCTTTAATTTTGGTAAAGAATGTATCACCCTGATCTGCATGCAAGTGATATTTGTGCTGGTAAACAACCCTGCTCGTTAACTGGATACATTTTGGATAGAATGTGGGTGATATGTCAGAGGTGTATAAAAGGGTTCAGCTCAGGTTTGTGTCTTCAGTCACCCCAGGGTTCCCCTTTGGGGCCCTGTGTGGTCTGTGTTCCTGCCAGTGTTTCTTGTTACCCAAAGTCTGCCTTTGGGGCCTCTGAGTCAGACTTTCTAAAGTCTTCCTGAAAGAGCTGAACCCTTCACCTCAAGATCAAAAAGTGCACCACAAGGCCCAGAAAGACCAACTGTCTGTTATCTGGGGCTGCAGTTGAGGAGAACTGAGCTGGAGACAGAGAAGCTGTTTTCAAGGGAACCTGTGGGTCTGCCTAAGAGAAGTTCAAATTTCAACTGTCCACGTGTCAAGGGGATCTGCAAGTCAACTAAAGGTACAAAGCTGCCAGTGTCTTAAGGGTCCAGTGCCACAGATCGCCCAGGGTGAAGGTGAGTACTACTTAGGAGGAGGACAGAGTTTATTGTGCCTTGCCAGTTCACAATCTCTTCAGGCTACAAGTGTCAAATGACAGGGAGAAGTTACAAGAGGTGTCCTGCTGACAGCTGGCTACAATCTGTGTCAAGTAGAAGTCTAACCCTCTTCGCCTTAGACTGTGTTACAAGAAGTTTAAATAAAGTTCAATATCATATAAACTTTTGCTTTAAAGAACTGGTAATGCCGCTGCCCAGACTCATACAGCAGGACCTTCTGGTACCATTGCTACAAACAAGAAAATGAAAACCGCTAAAAGATCAGATAAAGTACTTTTTTGCCCCGTTACCCACCTTGAAAGCAGCTTGTTGTTGGACCAGTGGAAGGCAGCCCTGAAGAGGCAGTTTAAGCTACGAGCCCTCACTAACGTGATATTGTGTAAACAGCCTGAACAGTTTATTCTGCTGCTGGTTGGGCACCTGGATTGTGTGACTCACCTTGTTGAGCGTCAGACCTTTGTTGTGATAGGACAGTGGGGAGAGTCCATAGTATGCCAATTATGTAGTTGTGGTCACCACCTGCCTCACCAAAAAAGAAATTACAACTTCTAATGTGATTTTTCTCTCCTGCACCCCTGGTAGTTGTCAGGTTCACCAATTACGCCATTAGAAAGGACTAGCTCATCTGGTAGCTAGTATTGCCTGAGTAACCTTTAGTAAGCGGAGTATACCTTTAATTTTATGCCTGTGATAATAAATGTGTGCTTCTTTTACAGTGACATTTGTCTTACAGCCACATAAACAAGACCAAAATAGCTTTCCCATAAGTCCTATCAATGCACTGCTCACCTCCATCACTTAACCTCCTTCAGCTCCATTTAGTCTTCCTGACCCTGCAATATTCAGTCTTGGGTGGGGACTATGCCCTGTGATTGTTTTCCAGTATTCTCTATCATATGTCTTAGTTACCGTACAGTTGTGGTCTGCCTTACTCCCAGACAGTGCTGCTGTCATATAGGAAGCGGTTTTGCTTGGTTTCTTTTTTTTTGGTTTTCTCTGAAACTTTGTCTTTCTGGGGCAGCAGGCCTACAATCAGTTCTATCCCAGCTCCAAAAGTGTGTAAATACTATGGTAAACTGAAACAAGACATAATCCATCTGTGACAAGAATATAAAAGCCCCTATATGAAAAGACATGCATACAGGATAGCATCACACCTCATTAAAAGACAAGGAGAGCCATGAGAGGAGATGGATGTTATATTCCTAAACTTCAGCTTGACAAAGGCAAAAAAGTATGAATAACATATGTATCATGTATGTTGAGGAAGAATTAAGCCATCAGCTTTAAACAACAGTGGTAAAGAAGATGATCTTAAACCAATAAAAGCTTATTCTAGTGGGTTTCAGCAAAGCAATGTTATCTTTTTAGGAGCAACATTTACATTAGACTCTACAACTGGAGAGTCTAAAATCAACCCCCCCCCCTCCCCAATTATCAAAAATCCGAGTATGGGCAGCACAAGTCTGTCACTCACTGAGCGATGTTTGCCTATTGCTTTCCAGAATAAATTGATAAGCACCCTATACACCTTTCAATCCTTCTGTACAATTTCCTTTTACATCTACCAACAACTATGTAGTGTCAGGTCCTCCCTGATAGAATACATAGTGATTGGAAATATCACTGCTATGTAGTGCCAGGTCCCCCTGAAGAATACAGTGATTGGAAGGTATTATCACTGCTATGTAGTGTTTGGTCCTTCCTGATAGAATATAGTATTGAAGTATATACACTGCTATGTAGTGCCGGGTCCTCCGATAAATACACATGATTGGAAGTATATATCACTCTATGTGCCGGGTCCTCCCTGATAGAATACATAGTGATTGGAAGGTAATATCATGCTATGTAAGCCAGTCCTTCCTGATAGAACATATATTGAAGGTATTTCACGCTATTAGTGGGGTCCTCCCTGATAGAATACATAGTGATTGGAAGTATATATCCTGCTGTATGTTGGGTCCTCCATGTAATACATAGGATGGAAGGTATATCACGCTATGTAGTGTTGGGTCTTCCTGATAGAATACTAGTGATTGAAAGGTATATATCACGCTATAGTGCAGCCCCCTGATAAATACATAGTGAGGAAGGTATATACACTGCTATTATGTTGGGTCCTTCCTGATAGAATAAAGTGATTGAAGGTATATACACTGCTATGTAGTCGGTCCCCCTGATAAATACAGTGATGAAGTAATATCACTGCTATGTAGTGCCGGTCTCCGATAGAATACATAGTGATTGGAGTAATATCACTGCTATGTAAGCCAGGTCTTCCTGATAATCATAGTGATGGAAGATATATCACTGCTATGTATCCGGTCCCCCCTAAAGAATCATAGTGATTCACTCGTGAAGTCTTCTCTGATTTTGACTTGGAGTGTTCTTAACTGGCTGTTGTAAGGTGTTTTTTCTTACCAGGGTCATCCACAACAGTTGTTTTCTGTGATCTTCAGGTCTTTTGGTGTTGCTGAGCTCACTGGTGCGTTCCTCTTCTAAGTGTTCCAACGTTCTTTGGCTAATGTTTTTGCTATCCTCTGGTTGTTTTGTCGGGTTGTTTTAATTTTTCAGCCGATGAGGCTTTGCTCCTGATAGTGAATCCTTTTAGCATCTGAGAATTGCCACACAATCCAAATCACACTTGAAATGAACTCTCCGTGCAGCTCAGCTAAAAAGGCCGTGAATGCCGGGGTGCGTCAGTGACGTACTTCCGTCGTGAAGAACCGCGATCCATATAGCGAAGTGACATCCTGATGTCCTTCCTGGACTCCCTCGTTTTTTGACAGGTATGTGTTGCACTCATCTATCGACCCCCGCCATCAGTATATGGGGCCTTTAACACAATCTGCAGCACGGCAGTGTTACAACAGTGAATTCTCATGAGTTTATCCTCTTTATTCAGAACTCTTATGATTCTTGATGGGAGTCTCCCCCCCAGCACTCAAAATAAATTTTCTAACAAGCTGGCCCTAATCCAACCTTATTAATATTCTAAAAGTTGGTTAAGAGTATAACCCTTACAACACAAACACTTTTTCTAATAGTAATAAAAACCTTAAATAATAATACTACCTCTGTGGTTTCCGTGAGACCTTAAGTCGCGCTGGTCCTCTTGTGGTCTGTGCTGGCTGTGCCTGTTCTGCAATCTATAGGCTCCAAGGTAGCCACAGCATTGCGTGCGCTCCTCTTCGATCTCTCTGCCATGTGTGTGCTGTTATCAGATCCCAAAATACAGTCTGAGCATTGCCGAACATGACTGCAGTGTTCATGGATGTAAGTCGTTGATGGTCACAGTAGTTCAAACTTCTTTATATGATAGATGAAAATTTAAATTCACTGTTCTTTCTTACACGTTTTGTGGCCATAAGTATTGGGGGGGAAACTTTCAGTGGGTGGACCAGGCAGCCATTTTGAAGCCGGGGGGCCATTTTGAATCCACTTTTGTTATTTTTCAATAGGAAAGGGTCGTGCACGCAAACTTATTGGGATTTCACAAAAAAAACAATGGTGTCTTGGTTGCACGTAACTTTATAGATATTGTAGATTGTAAATATATATTTCAGAGCTTTTTTTACTAACTATATTTAAATATTATCAGGCTTCCTTAAATTATTTAAAGATTGAACATAGATGATTCTGATAGGGAAATAGGAAGTTCATGGCCCATTAGTAGAAATTCACAAGGGGAAAGGTAGGTGATAAAGAGTGATTGTAGCATTTAAGATTTATATATCTGCTAATGCCCTAACCACCTAAAGGGCCTTTTTACTTGCAGCTATTAGACTCAGTACTAAGAGGTTTCACAGTCAGCATCAGTGTTTTGGCATGCACAAGTAACCCACAAAAGTACTGTAATTTCGACTATAGACCACCGACCATAAGACTCACCCTGTTTTTAGAGCAGAATTTTTTTTTTTAATATAAGTTTCCAGTTGAAAAAAAATTTCTGCGTCCCAATTCAGCCGCAACAATGGTGTCACTAAGAGGACACTTCAGCAAAGGGGAGGGGGGCGCGGTGGATTCTCTGTTCTAGCCAGCAAAATCGGAGCAGGCAGACATACATAAAGCGTGAGGGCTCTGCTGGTAGAAGCAGAACTTGGCGCAACTCTCTGACACTTGGACAGCTGGCGAAAGCCAGACCGACCACGGCCTGCGTCCTTGGTCGAATGTGCAACCCAGTGGCCAATAGGCCAAGATTACTGAAAAAGACAAGGTCTCCTTTAATTGAGGCAATGGTGATGCCCACCCCCTCTTCTCTGGCATCATCAATGACTCATCGAGGCAGACCTGGAAAGATCGGGGTCCCTAATACGAAAAACTCACTGCTCTCTGCGAATGTTATGCCTGATTTCTTGTGGGCATATTTATACAAACTCTGGCTACCACCCAAGGTTGTGTTGCTAGATTGGAATAATTCACTATTTAACTCCTGGCATTTGCCTAATCCAGTAGTGCACAGTCTGTTTATAAACAACTCTCTGGCGCAGGGACAGGCAACACACTCGCTGCATCCCGCCAATCACTTCTGGTTCCCGTCTTCTGCATATCATGATACGAAGGGCGGCGCCTAGACCTCCCAGGCGCTTCCATAGATAGATCGGCAAAAACGGAGGTTAAAACCCTTTAAATCCATGGTTATGTGCATGCGCCATGTTTGTACATGCATAGAAAGGTCTGTTCCGCCTGTTCTGATAGGAGTTGTATACTGCATTTCTCTAAAACAGTCCACTCATAAAACAGTAGCTGAGGACTTTAGTTTAGGGAACTTCGTAATACAGTAAATAAGACTCCCTAGTGTTAATCTCCAAGTCTCTTTTGCAGGACAAATACCAATTAGAAAAATAAAGGACCTGAAAATTTAACATATGCGCAAAGCTTAAAATGTGTCTTGCTAAATATAATTTGCTTCTGTTGTGCTACATTTATTATGAAGAACAATATATTTACACAACTTTAACTAAACTTTGAGTAAACCCTCATTGCTTGAATTGCAAATATCTACTTCCAATATTTTTAAGTGGAGGCTTACTGTCCCTCCTAACCTCTCCAGTAAGGACATCTCTGTGAATACGCGTAACAGAGCATTCATTTGCTATCCCATTTATCAACTTTGTTTAGAAACTATTTTTCAGCGCTATTACTGCTCCTCTCACACCACTGTCTGCGACTCTCATTATATCTCTGCTCTCTGCCTTCTTTCTGCTCACTCTCCCTTCTCTTTTTGGCGCCCTCAGATCATCTTCGCCCTGGCTCTCATCTCATTTTCTCCTGCAGAATGATTGCAGGGAGCTGCATGCATAATAGACAGATATTGCTTTGTTATTAAAGATCCGAACGCAAGGGCACCCGGCCCTCCCTCCTGCCATTGACTTCTGTCTCCACTTATCACGCAATAGTTAGAAAGAAGCTCCACTCCATCCACAAAACTGGACTACCAAGGAAGGATGTTCACACAATTTCCGAATGTGCAGGACCAAGTTACATGGAATGTCTACACACTAGGTTGTGGATGTTGTCTTATTACGTATATGCAGCACATATACTGTCATGCCCAAAAATGCATCCCTGCTGTATGTCAGAAAACAAAGCACATATTCAGAAATGTTGTAATTAAATGATCTGGTATAATTTGGTATTTTTGTATTTATATTCATATATTTTATTTATGGGGAACATATACAAAGTAAATCCTTGCCATTTATAAAATGATTAGAGCCTACCATGTATGCAGATATCCATGAGCAAACATGCCAAAACTAAATTAAGCACAAAGGGTAATGAGTATAAGGAAAATAGAAAGTAAAAACACCCTCCAGAATGCCATGCAAAAAAAAAAGTCATACGACAGCTAGCTTTTCCTGTGTTCTTTCAGTACCAACAAGAATCCACATCCATATACAAAAGGAACAACCCTACATGCATATTCAGTTTTCTGTCACAAGATTTGACATGTACAACTGGCTTGTTTCCACTAGGGCGGTGGCGGTCTAACCGCGCGCTTCTGTGCGGTTCGTCCGCCCGCAACGCATACATTGGAAATCTGCGGCAGTTTCATGTATGCGGAGCGGCGGTGCGTCGGCCCGAACGCAGATCGTTGTGAACGCACCATACCGATTTTTAACCGCATGCCGCGCCGATCCGCCAATCCGGCATATTGCATGATGGCACGATTGGCGTGGTTGTGATAACAGGGGTGATTTCGTCCACATCCTTGTTTTACCTATGCACGTCGGGGCGCGGTCAGAGACAGGAAGACCTGAACCACCCCCCCATCTCCTGAAAAAAGTAAAATAAAAGTTGTGGAGAGCCTAGGTGACACAACTGCATCATTTACTATTTATTTGTACATTTAGCAACTATGTACCCCCAAATAGGAATGACAGATTACTGTAGATGGGCATTCTTGGCTATGCTGTTTTAGTACATTCCCATATTAAATTTGCATCCTCGCAGTTCCGCGCGGACAACCGGGCATCCCAGCCGCACTAGTGAACAAGCCCTTTCTGTCTTTGTATGTAACCTGTGAATCCCTAAAACCCCTAACCCCACTTATCATTGCTTACTCATTACTTATAAATATAAATAAAAGTTAAAAGAGATCTGTTACCTGTTGCACCTGATTTGTCCCAGAAATAATATTAAAAAAAAAATAAATGGAATACCAAGTTCTTTGCGTTAGACGCACTGACCATAAACGACCCAAGTTTTGGAGACACTCCATCCATACAAGTAAAATGTCAGCGTTTCCATATGCAGGCTGAGAGCCTAGTTCCAGCAGCGAAATACACTTGCAGTTCCCGCTTTGTGAACCTCTACCAACTTATGGAGAGACAATTTTTTGGCAATGCAATGTTTTGTACATACTATAGGTTATTGTCCATGACTATAAGACCCTGTGGCCTGAATTTCCTTGCTTCCCCTAGCTCTTTTTTTATGCCGCAGAGCCCTGCTGATATAAACATGAAGAGAGAGATAGATAACTGCCATGTATCTCTCTTTGTCGTGGAAACTGCAATCAGTCTGCAGCTTCCTGGACACAGGCAGCCAGAGAGGGAGAAGAAGGAGATCTGCTTCCATTCCCCCGTTCACCCCACTGCTGCTATGAATCTAATGCGATTTGCTTTCATTAGTTAAATCCATTGCATTAACCCAATTATTTGAACATTTATATATTAAATTTTTCTTCTGTTTTTTTTTCTAAAACGGGGTGGTCTTAGTGTCTTAAATCATGTAAATCATAACTCATGTCATTTAAAATAAAACTACGAAATGAGCTTAACTCAATTAATTAAAGGCTGGCCCCTGGACTTTAATAGCCTGGTAATCCTAACATACAGAATTTTATTTCACATAATAAAACCTTTAAAAAGTATGAAAAGCTTAGGCAAATCAGGTCAGTATATTTTGTGGTATGAAAATGGTATGGGAGTTAGGAACTGCCCATGTCCTTTTTTTATAGATATTTCTATATGTCTATAACCTATGTTATGTGCTGCATTACGTGTTACCGTGCTGCCTTGCAAGTAATGTGAACACCCTCAATGGTGTAGATGTTTCTGTTGTTTAACCATGATTTTCTCATTCTATCATCACCAGTGTTTAATTCATGAAATGTCATATATTTTCAATCAATTGCACTGTACCTGTTTTAGTAGGTTTGTTTAAGTTGCCCAAAACTACATGAAACTGGCTTAGTGGTATGTGAAAAAGTAAGTGAACCCCCCATCTGCATTGGTTAAGTCGACCAGTAAAATACGCAGGTGAACACTTTGGGGTGCTTAAAACAATCACTTAAGCGACCGATGAAATTGAGACATCCTTGGAAATGTTTTGGCCTGCACTAATTAAATAGAGAGGAAACCAACTGAACCACTGTGGTCCCATACAAATCAAACAATGCAAGAGCAAAGGAGATATCCCTAGTGCACATGAAGAAGAGGATGCAGCCCATCAGTCTGGGAAAGGCTATAAGAACCATCTCCAACAATTCCCGCTCCATCCTCCACTGTACACAGATAATTAAACAAATGGAGGGCCCTTCAACATGACAGCACTTTGCCTAGAAGTGACGACCCAGCAAAAATATCACCCAGAAGCACCAAAAAATATAAAATAAACCAGGTAAAGAAAGGCAACCCACACATCACCTCTAGAGAGTTTGCAAAGGCCTCTCTGGCAGCATCTGGGACAAATGTGCATGCGTGCTACAATCAAGACGAAAATTGAATAGTCCATGACCTTCCCGTGGAAGTGTTGTAGAAGGAAGCCCTCTGCTCTCAAAAAGCACAAACCTGGCCCGTTTCAACTTTCCAACGAGCACTTGGACAAACCAGAGCTTCTGTAGTCCACTTCTCTGTACAGACGAGTCTAAAATAGAAAATTATTTGGTCACAATCACAACCGCATATTTGGAGAAAAATCCACGGCATATGAAGAAAATAACCAACCTCCTCCCCACCGTGAAGTATGGCGGTGGAAATGTGAAATCTGGGGGCTGCTTTTTTCTGTGCTAGGGGGCTGGACGGGACTCCATATTGTCCAAGGACATCATAAGGGGGGGGATTCTTTTCGGTTCTGGTTATCAACAGATTCTCCGAACCAGAATCTCCTGCCATCAGTCAGGAGTTGAAGCTGGGACGAGATTATTCTGCAACAAGACATATGACCCAAAGCATTCCACAATAGTACAAAGGAATGCTTCAGAGAAAGAGGATTCCTCACTCTGATTTGGCCCAGTTCCACAGTCCGGACCTTAACCCATGAAATGTTTGTGGAGAGACCGCCTGAAAAAGGTTGGTACATGCCAGATGTCGCCTACAATTCGCTCAACCTCTGGCTGAGTTCTGCAAGGAGGAGTGGGCCAACATACCCATAAGCAATGTGAGAGACTGGTTAGTGTTACAGGAGGACGTTTAGTTGGAGTAATGGCTGCAAAGGAGGAGCCACAAGCTACTAAGACAAGGGTTTCACATACTTAATGCACATGTAAATTTTACAGGTTGGTTGGACATAAACCTCCTTTGTTTACTTAAATAAAATGAAAATATATCTCTTTTTGTGTGTGTGTCACGATTTGGAAGGTGTGCTTTACAAATTGGGATTTATGTAAATGTCCAAATAAGGTTTCTTTAAATGTTTTTTTTTGCACAAACGTGACCATGTCTGGAGGGTTCACATACTTTCAAGCAGCACTGTATATATTTTCTGTTATGTATGTACATAAATTGTGTATTAACATTTTGGACAGTTTTTGTATAGTATTGTTAGAATAGTTTTTCATGTGATTGAATATGCTTTGTTACTGATTGTTGGTTTGTTTGTTTGTTCAAACTTAGACTACAGTGTATTTGGGTTACCATTTATCTCTGTTACCATCTCCCTCCTGATGAGGCCCATAGATTAGGCGAAATATGTCAGGAGAAGACAACTGAGGGGTTTTGACTACAGCTGCCTCCCCAGTGCTAGCTTACCAGGAGGTCACAGTAGTACCCATGTCCTTTTTTGAGACTCATCATATGTCTACAACCCAGATGTCTGGTCTTTGATGTGATCTGCTTAAGCAAAAAAGTTTCATGTCTTATTTATGAGGATGAGGCTGCCAACTGACTTTTGATGTACCACTTAGCATGCTCACCTCTTCATTGACTTAAGTATCATGCTATCTAAATAGCCTCAAATCACCAAGCTGGTTGGACAGTGTGTTCAGAGAATGGGTTCTGCAAGTGCCGATACAGCTAAAATCTCCCTTCTAACGTTGTCTTTTGGCTTGGCTGGAGGGAATGTAACAAACAAAAGAGCAGAGTTATTGCTCCCAGGATGTTTGTGACCAAAATATTTATATATACATATACATATTCAGATAAGACACACAGACATTTTCCCATTGATTTGATTTGGGATGACTTTTTTTTATTGATTTGGGGAAGAAATGCATTTTAAAAAATAAAGTAAAGTTATTTAATCATATCTATAAAACTTCGATTAATTTCAATTACTTAAGAGGATATAGTTAACAGATGCAGAGGGCACTGGCATACATGGTGTTATCATTCTTTACAACATGAAACATGATGTTTACAAACACATTTACACGTTAGGGATGGTCAACAAGATGACAAAATCTCACTGTGTGACTAATAAGGTGAGATGATCTGAAAATCATTTAAACTTTATGATAAATTAAAAATAGTACCATGACAATATATTGGATGTTGAGAAATTGTATTGTTATTTTATGTCCTTGTAACTTTTTGTGTATAAATGTGAGCTTCTGAAACCAGAATTGTATTAGCCTGAAGAAGGGATCTCTGATATCCCGAAAGCTTGCTTCTCTAATGACTTCAGTTAGCCAATAAACGGTATCAAACTCCAAACTCTCTATTGTTATTTTATGAAACCCTCCCTCTTTTGCAACAAAAGTAATGCTAGGAAAGTAAAATACTTTTGGTTGTACATCTTACAGCTAATTAGAATAAGTAATATCAGTAACATGTCAACTTGGTTGTCACTGCATTGGTTTAGGAACTAAAAGTTTCTGTAGACAAGTTGCTGCCTCCACAAATGTAAATTTTATTTTATTAAGCAAAGATGATTATATATACATTTATAAACATGACCCAGAAACACCCCTTCCCTCAGGCCAAACTCGTTGACAATGGACCTAGTCCATAACCTAAGCATTTACAAAGTGTTTTTAAAAGACAAGGTGATGCAATGGAGTGGTGTTTCAGGGCCTTTTACACACTATAAGCACTGGTTTTCCCATTCTCACTTGCATAGAGTATGCTGTGTGTTACAGCACTGTTGCAATCTTTACTCACAACGCAAGTTTCCTACAATTTGCATCTAATATGTTCCGGTACACAATGCAGCGTGTACAGTGTGAAAGGTATCTGAGACATTTTGCTGACATTAAACACAAAATGAACATTAAAGAAAAAAAAACAATATCAGTTTTAGTCCCAACACCATATGAACATATTGTATTTGTTATATTTTCCTTGTGGCCTCATCTCTTTCAGATTGAATAGACAATACAGTTATTAAGTAACAAACTGCATGTCCAAGCCTCAGAATTGCACCACACAACAGAACAGTGCCCAAATTAGTACCTAATGTCCAATGTTTTTTTTTTTTCACAATAAATTTTTATAAAATTTTCAAACAGTTATACAGTAAATGCATAGGTGAAAAAATGTGTACAGTAGCAGGGTCATCAATCCCTCTAGGCCCAGAGCAAAAATGTCAA
>CM070042.1:45093459-45107998 GCA_036250615.1 Ptychadena robeensis | reverse complement strand
GGAAGATATCGGAGGAAGATATCGGCGTGTGTCGGTAAGTGTATGCCTAGCATTAGTGTAATCTGGACCCAGCGACACCACCAGCAGTTTGTAAAGTAAAAGTTAGAAATTGCCTTTTGAGTTACTTTTTTGCTGTACAGACCCAAATAATGACAATAAACAACAGTTCCTTCAGTCATGCTTCCTAAATTGTAGTGAGTCTTAAAACGTATTTAACCATCCCCTGTACATATTTTCCTTAACACACCCAGGTGGGCACACAGGAAGAAACACATGAAGAAACAGGACACAATCTAATTTTTCCACATGCTTCCCAAGGTATAAAACCTGGAGTTCCAAAAGCTGCAATCAAAGCTTGGCAAAAATTCCAGATAATACAGATAAAACTAAAGTGTTAAAGTGTGGTAGCCCCAACATGTTCTCGAAAATATCAGCTTGCATAGAGTGAAAGGATATACATGCCATGCTGTACAGATAACATATTTTACTTGTCACAAAAAAAGGACTTTCAATTGTGGGCAATTATGTTTTTGAGCAACCTGTCTTATCACCATGGCACCCGCCCCCCCTCGATAGGACAGACAATGCATTCATGTACAGCAAGAAGAGATGGCACTGGGTACTTGTTAAATAATTAGATGGAAGTGAAGCAGGGAAGTTTATGTTTGATGCCGGTAACACTTTACAGAAAGGTTAACAATGGCAGACAGCCAAATATATTTAGCTTAGTACTAGTTTACTTTGCTTTACGTTTTACTTCTGGTCAGCATAACCTTTGACCATTTCTCTTGCAACACTACACTTTAGGGTAGACATCTCTTCTAGGGTCAAGTGACTTCGATACTGTGAAGATAAAACTTTGCAATTATCAGTTACAATAAAAAAAATCACAGAACTCACTAAGAAATGCAGCATTTCTCTAACTAGGGATGTTGTATGGTCTCTCCTCTGTCCATGGTACTGATAACAAGCATGTTTGCATAATGAAAGTGATCATTATCCGTCCTTTCCCCAGAAGTCAGATAATGTGAATTGTCTTTGACAATTGTTTTATTTTCTCTTCATTGTATCATCCGGCATTGTTTACACATCACAGCAATATGTAAGAATTGGTTGTTGACAACATGGTTGATTCCTGTAGAGAGGATTGGAGGGAATGTACCATGGAGACAGAATTGGCAAGGAAATACTCTGTAGACAGGATTGGCAGGGGGTGCACCCAGTAGACAGGATTGGAGGGGTCATACCCTCTTAACAGGATTGGTTGGGACGTACCCTGTTGACAAGATTGGTGGGGAGCGTAACCTGTAGACAGGTTTGGGGGCGGCATACCCTGTAGACAGGATTGGAGGGGGCGTACCCTGTAGACAGGTTTGGATTGGAGGGGGCGTACCCTGTAGAGGGGATTGGAGGGGGCGTACCCTGGAGACAAAATTGGCAAGGAGGTATCCTGGAGACTGGATTGGTGGTGGCGTACCCTGTTATACCAGGGAGACAGAATTGGTCGACATTCCCTGGGTAATATTAGGAAACAATTTGAATATAGCCTAAAGTAAAGGAATAGTTATATTTTAATTACAGTTACAGATTTTAATTACATTAATTTAAACGCATGAAAACACAACATGCAATTTAAAATCTTATTACAGTAACATGTTATCAGACATTAAAATGGGAGGGGGGGCACTAAAGCAGCATATTTTTCAAATGGGTGCACCCCTTAACACACTAATGAACAGGCAGGATTACCTATATTACATACAAGTTTTTACAGACTATTTGCTAAGAGATCTTCTTGTTTTGTAAAACAGCTAAAATGTTTAATGTGTATCAGAGGGTCAATAAAATCTCCTTTTCAATGTATTTCTGACTTATATAGTCACTAGGACCCAATGTGTGTTTCTAAAGTAGAAGGTTTTGTTATATTTGTAACTGTTCTTGTGATATTATATTGCCTTTGTGCCTTGTGCTTTTTTGTATTATTATTATTTTTGTCCCCGATGAGGAATTCAAGCCTCATTATATAGGCACAAGGCCACAGGCTGAGCGATCTACTGAACTGTGTAAATACACTATCCCTAAAGCAGTAACTTGACAAGATGATTGCACATTTACATGGCTAATCTTCCTCCGATGTTTCCCGTAATCAAAGTCTGTTGTGTGCCTGAGCAAGTTGTTTCATTTGCGCTGTTTGTTACAGGCGGAGAGGATTAATGTGGGCTTTCCAGCTACTTATGTACCTCTATTATTTTCTCATGATGCATGTGATGGAAACCGCTGGATATCAATAATAATAACAATTATGTGGATGGCAGCCCCCCTTTTTCACGCCTTGCTGAGGCTCGGTGCTCCAGGCTAGGGTGAGAGCACTTCACACTGTGCTATGTGGGCCTCCAGCTGGGAGTTTTTACTTATCTTATCTTGTCCCTTCAGCAGCTTAATGGCCTGTGTAATGTGCATTAATCCTTCATTACTCTCATTACTCTCGAACTCCCACTAGCACCGCATTGCTGAATTGCAGTGTACAGTGTAGTGCAATGCTCATTTGCAAAGGAGAAGAATGCTCAGTTTACAGGTGTACAGAGCATAATAAGATCCAGGGGTGCTTGGCAAAAGAATAACTAATATGAAACATAAAAAAATGATTTATGGATCAAACCCAAAATGAAAAGGAGACATGGCGTGCTTCCTACGAATGTGTCAGAAAATTACATGTAAAACACAAAGGCAGTACAGTATAAAAAGTTCAGGAGTGCCTTCTCATAACAAAGTGACTCACAGTGACAGATGCTGTTGGTCAGTGGCGGCCTTGACCAACATAGCCCAAGAGGTAGAAAGATCGTATTCTTGTTCATAAATGTAACCTCTACAAACAAAAATACCTGATAGAGGTCTGTGTACATGTCCATGAGTAAGTTTTTATCAATAATATGTATTTGGCACTAATTTTGCCAAACCATTACTCTTCACACAATATCTAGATCCATTTTCCTAATCAATCTATACCAAACTTTTAGTTGCACAGCCAACATTGTTTTTTCATTTTAATCTGAAACTAGCTTTATCAATTTGCTGTATTTCTTTACATGGTTTAAATAGAAGGGGAGGCAACCATATATGCATGACACCTACACCCATAGTACAGAGTTTTTTGCAATTTATCCATTTGCTGTTGGACATTAAGAGGTGTAAGTACATACATTTAATGAAATCCCAAATTTCATTCCAAAATAACTTTTTTCGCAGAAAAATGGTGTTTCAAGGTACATGAATTTATACAACTGTTTTTCTAAAAATACATCTTTAATATATTAATACACGTGTCCAAATGCATTTCACTTCAAAATATGCTCATGAGGAAGCATTAAGCGAAATGCATATATCATCCCAAGATGTGGGTAATAGGACTAATTGTTGAATCCTGAATGGACATGTAGGGGGGAAACCCGGCATGTTTTTGCTTGTGATTTCACACATCAGTGAGGTAGGGGGATGATACTTGAGGCTATATGGTCCAAATGTTGTGTAACTAAAAGTAGAATGATAATGGAGTGAGTAAAACATGCACAGATCAGAGAAAAATTGGAAAGCAAATAGAAGGCAGACCTAAATAGTTTCTCAAGTACATAAAAAGCTAAAAGTGCATTTTTCACACATATATACAATATAACTTATATGTATATATAATCATCAAGCAGAATCATTATTTACCCTGACTTACATTTTAATACTTAACCTTTAATTATGCTGAAAACTAACAAGAAAACGTAATTAGGTTTCTTATGACCAAACCTTAAAATTGCTACTATCCCTTTATTCTCAACTTAACACCTGAATCCTGACCTAACCTTAGTTCAGCTAGTCATACATATTGGAAAAAAGGTTTAGAAATCAGTGTTGGGTTTAAGTTAAGGGTTGGGTTGATTGGTTTGGATTGGTATAGCCCTCCATTCAGGGATTACGCTAGAAGAAATGTCAATCGAACAAGGAACCAACACGTTGATAAATCCCTGTTCGATCGCCATTACTTTGGATGGGGACCTAGGTATAGACCACAAATCACTTCCACATCCATTTGCCGAACGTTTGATGAACAATCGTTCAGCGATTGGTGCGATTGATCGTTTGAACACACAGGTATCGTCACGTGTATGACCAGCTTTACAACAAGCTTTACAGATAATATAACGCCATTGGGCTTATTAGTCTATAGAATGACTATAACTTCAGGTATAATTAAAACATTTTCTCATGGGATAGGTAGTGAGCACATGTAAATTATTAGATGAGTAAAATCTATAACAATTAATCTTTGAAAATCAAACTGTGCCATTTTTCAATATATAAAAAAATGTGCCAAAATGCACAAGCAGTAAAATGATTCAACCAGTAAAAGAGAGATCTATACAAACAAATAAGAACTTGAAAAGGTCTCAAAATTACATTAGGCTGAGCCCAAGTGGGGACTTTTAAGGCACAGATTGTCTAAGAACCCCCAACCAGGGAAATATAAAGGACAACAATACCAGCCAGACTGCTGCAAGGATAATGGCTGGAAGTGACTTCTACCTATATCCTCTTTGAAACTTCTGACAATACTGTCATCACATGACAGACTTCAAAACCACAGGGGAGAGGGGGCGGAGTGGTTGGATGAATATCCACAAACCATTGCGTTTCACCCTCTGTCAGGGCTTCTTCAGGGAACAACCTCCCCTATCTGTATGATGAAAAAAATTTTATTGACACAGTAGATCTTAGATAACAATAAAACAACAAAAATACCCCAATGTATGTAAAAATCAACCATAGTATGTATAGTACCAAATCCACAATGGTGACTATTCTCATGGTGAGTAAACTTATGGTAGGATTCATCCTCGAGTGAGATTAACAGGAGAGAGAGTTAATTAGAGGAATGGTAATGTATGAATAGTTTAGGGTGCTCCAACAAACTTGGCCCTATGCCACCCGAACAGGACCTTTCTTATTGGAAGTTGGCCTAGAAGTAGGTCAGAAATGGGACACTTTCACTTTTCCTGTTCGCACAGACCGGAAACTGAAAAATGTGCATATGTTTTTACATGTCCAAGTAAACCGCTTCTCAAATTCCCAAGTAAACTGGGTTTAAGAGTGGAAAATTTCTCTTACCTATTCTTTGGGTGGTACAGAATTCTGACATTCCTACAGACCTGCTTCCCTGTGCCAAGAGCAACAAGGATATTGTCCTTTTAATGTCTTAAAGGCTCTGTTTTCTTGTAATGCCAAATGTAATATTTTTTTGAAAACATTACCCCAGAAGTTTTCCAGCTGAGAAAACAGGCTGGTGAAAAATAGTTTCAGAAAACAAAATAAACCGTGCACAAGACATTCTGGGTGTGTATCCACAGCACATCTGGATTGGGGTATTTAAATTGCCTGTAGGTTTTCTTATTTTTTTTTCTTTTTTTTTAACCCTGCACAGCTGTTAGCAGAGGCCCTTAGGAGGAGAGTCGGGTCACCAGTCTCGGCTGCACCTCTTTCCTTTCCACACCCTTTTCTTGCTTTCACCTTGGCATGAATCAACCACGTGTAAAGTTTGTTTTCAGGCATTTTACAAATAAATGGAGAGCTCGCAGCTTTCTGCGAAGAAATAAACCTCCTGAAATGTGAGAAGCATCTGGGTTTTCAGAATTGGCTTAGGTTGAGGTTCTGCAAAGATGTTTACTTGTTCAGTTGAGGTGTCCTGGACGTCATGCTTTTGAGAGGATCCACCGTCTCCTTTTTATTTTTCTAACAGACGGTTGGAATTAAACTCCATTTTCCATCATAAATGCTGCAGCCAAATCAATAAAACTCCTATAAACAATTGCATGGACAATTTGTGTGATCATTTAGGCAGGTTAGGGAATGGTTGGACAAGTCCCAAAATCTATTTTACAAAATGCCCCACAAAAATATTTACATTTTTATCATCTTTCAAATGCACCCAATGGGATAGTGGGTTCTCTGAGTCCATATAGTGACTCTTTTCCTGACTTATTATGGTAAACACAGAAATATACTTATAGAACAGGAATACATCTGGTTGTAAGAAAGTAATAATTAGGACAGTAGTCATATCTATATATATATATATATATATATATATATATATATATATATAGATATGACTACTGTATATATACAGTCTTCAAATACTTATGTACTTTCTACATTTTTTGAATTGCCAAAACCTCAAGTAAACTATTTCTATGTCATCATTATGGGGTGTTGTGTGTAGAGTTCTGAGAAAAAAAAATTTGTCCGTTTTGGAATAAGGCTGTATGCAAAATGTGGAAAAAGTGATGCAATGTGAATACTTAATGCGTGTACTGTATATGTTAAAGTCAGCAAGTTTTCACCGGTCCCAGTCTTACTCACAAAATTAATGATATGCAGAGGCAAGTTGACCCCATTTCACTTTTGGGTGACACAAAATTTTCCAATGTTTTTTGCTTTTTTTCTATACATGGCTGATGGACTTTCCCCCAGTCTTTGCCCCAATGAATGATACATTCCCAAGTTTACACCTGCCATGTGTTGTGCTGGTCTGTTTTGGCTGCTTCATCATGCAGATCCCTATTATCATAATGCAGCACTTAGAATTGCTGTAAAAAGGTTCTCACTTGTTAGTCAGGACTTTGAGGATTGGGTAAAATGTAGCTGGAGAGCAGCGTTGGGATTGAATATTCAAATTGCAAATATTTTTGTCAAATATCAGCTATTCAAAAATTCACAAATTTTGCGTTTAAGGCGGTGGATATTAGTAATTTTGAATATTCTAGATATTATGCAATGGTAAGTTTATGGCCATGTACTGCGATAATATAATTGCAATGCGATATTCAATACCATGTGACTATTCATTTTGAAGAATATCGCATCATACATGGAAATTTTGTATTATCGCATATTAGTAAAATTATAGTTCAAATATTGACTATGCCGCTCATCACTACTGGAGAGCTGGGAGGACCACAAGCCCCAACATGTCTGGTGGCAGCCTCTATCAGTGTTATGGCAGTGACTAAAAGTTTAAAAAATATCAGGCTGAATGGTCAACCCCTAGCACATGTTCACGCTACGAAACCTGGTCCTCTTGGCTTGCCACGCCTTTATTAATTGGGTCTGGCTCTGTCAGCCAACCTGAGTAGATGAGACTATAGTGAAAAAAGGCAGCAAAGGTTCTTTTACTGGCAGGATATAAGAAATGTAATATTAGTCTGCAATATTTAACACTTTTTGCCCACAATACATTTCCTTATGGCCCTGTTCACAGCTATCAGTTTTTATGCCCATTGGGTAACCCATGATATTGCATACCCAGTGTCAGAAAAAGACCAACTGGTCTATTAAATCTACTCTTTTCATATTTAAATCAATACACACATAGAAAATATAATATGATAATTTTGTACATAAATGGAATAGTATAGTTCAGGGCCTGTACGAACAGCATGTCAAATGTACAATATTAGATAAAACTAAACCCTGGTTACAGCTGCAAATGTGTCAGAAACTTCTACCAACGTATCTTTTGCTATATCCAAAATTGTGTGCTGCCAATCTGGACCAAAACTCTATAATACTAACACTAAGTGCCATTTCTGAAAGCCCACGGATTACAAATGGCAGCATCAAGCAATATCTAGAAAACATGGCCATATCCACAACTTTGCATTGCTTTCCTAATCCTGGTTATATTGTAGATTGCCTAGTATTTGAGGCTGTGTTCAGTATATACCAAATGTCAAAAGGTCAAAATCCAAAGATTTAACTGAAAATTTTAAGTTTTTTCTACAAACCGGCCATGCTCCTCGACTTCTTGATTCATCATGTTGGCAATGTAAAAGATGGCCAAAGTGACCAAAAAAGAGGACGATAATGGGAGAGGTAAGCCAAAGGGTTAAAGGACACGGTTACAATTTTTAATAAACTCAGCTGCTATATAAGATTTAGAATTGGGTTCAAGGTATCCCGAGGCCTTCCGGTTTACTATAAAGTTCCAGCTACAAAGTTCCACAATATGCAGTAGAGAACAATATTAACTATATATAAAGTGCTCTAGATTGAACTTGTTTTGTAGAATGAAAAAGGGTTATGTCCCACTCTCTTGATAAAATGTCAATCTACAATATATTTTCTTCTGTATCTTTATAGACTGTTTTTTTTTTTAAATATGGTCTGAGTAATGTCTATACTCTCACTATTTCACTCTACTTAAACATTTTTTAAAGAGATCTGAAATTTTAGTTCACTTAGGTTTTCATGTTTTGGTTGGGATTGCATTTGTATGAAAGTCTATACAACATTTTAAACTCTAAGTTTAGACAGAAAGTGAAAAACCTCAACAATTACCCTACCTAATTCTCATTATGAAAAAATCCCACTCAGAAATCATGTCCCACGTCCCAGATATCATGGGACAAACATGGGAAATCATGTTTTTCCTCAATTTCCTTGCTGGTGGGGTAGGTAATAAAAAATACAAAATCTAGTTGTGGCTGTATGTTTTTATTAAATGTACAATCGCCCATCTAAGACTATGTCTCCACTGGGTCATCCGTCGGGACACCCTACAGTAAGCGCAGGGGTCCCGACAGAGCACATACACATTGCCTGCTCGACGGATCCTCTGTTCACATAGCGTTGAGCCGATCTGCTGATGCAGGGGCTAACGTAGTGCAGTACATTAACCCCTGCATAAGTGGATAACAATGGATCCACTGGTAATGTTTATGTACTCCATCAGGACCCCACCAAGCACTGTGCTTAACGTAGTGGGAGCACACAACGCAGTGGACACATAGCCTTACTGTGATCTTTAAGTGATAAGCAGGGGCATATCAAATTTTATTTATTTGGAATGCAGAAGAGACATTCCGTCCCGGGAACTTCCATGTTCCAAATACCAGAAGCGACACCACTTTCTGTAAAATTAGATAATGGAAAACATGACAGCTATGACCTTCCTCCCCCAAATCCCTCCTAGAAAGAAACAGGCAGCCAGGAGTTGCCAGTCCCCTTGGGAGTTCCCCCAGTTACTATTTGTCTAATTCAAAATAAACCATCTTAGAGTGGCAACTCTTCACCATGGCTATAGAAGATGAGTAGACCCATGAACAGATCTTTTGTTTCATAGAAATATAGAAAACTCAGTTTATCTAAAATATCAGTAAAAAGTGGAATTACCTGTTCATAATATGAACTTTACTTTTTTCTTGGTATAATCTGAAATATTGTTTCAATTAACAGGTCCACAGAACTTCAGAACACCTTTATATATTTATGAAAGAAAAAAGATCATCGTCATGTCTCTTAATTATGTCTAATTGCATTTAGGCCGGGAAGATCTCCCATAGGCCCCCATCTAAATAGATGTGTCTGTTTGCAATTAGAGGGCAATTTGGGGGAGTTAGGAAAAATGGTTTGCTTTGGCAAAGGACCGTATAGTGTTTTAAGAAGGAGTCAGGCCAGGGCATTAGGGTTCTAATGATTGCATGTTTGTGTTTACATTTCACACTTAGTTACAATCTGTCTTCGGCAATCCCGGAGTTACGCTTTCACGGTAATGAGGCCAGAGCAGGGCTGGGACTGTTTGGCTTTTTTGTGAACTTATACTATAAAATGTGGTTTTGAATCCAGCATGAAGTTTATTTTTAAAACAGTGATCTGGCTAAAGAACAGTTTGCAATTAATTACTAACTTGAGTTCTTATTTAGTAAGTGCCTTTGTTTAAATTACCAGTGTGCATATACATTTGGGAGTTTTCCTTCTTTTTAATTAGCTTGCTCTTAGGTTGTCATTTTAATTATTTCATTCAGTTCTGAATGCAATGACATAAAAGATGATTTCCACTTTATGAAAAAAAAAGAAAAAAAAAAGATGATTTACTTGAACAAAAAGTCATGTAAAACTGATACAGTGCATTCATCTTATGGAGCAAAATAAAGTACATCCTTCCAAAACTTCACATTCAAAATCCATGTGATCTGCTTTGTTTTGAGGATTCATTAACTTATAATGGCACAACAAAACCAAAACTTCATAGTAGGTTGTCAAAATATTTTGAAGGTAAAAATTGTCAATGTCAGAGACTGGTAAGTCAGGTATACAAGAAGCCTACAAAAAGTATTTATTTTCTATTTATACATGTGTTCCCTGGGTTTATACTTAGACAAGCTATCTTAATGTAGCCATGCACGCAGAGATCGTTCGGCGATCCATTGCATCATCACGGTGCAATCGATCATTCCGCGATCAAGTAGGTATCAACTCGTGTATTGCCATCTTTACTGTTTAAAAGATTCAGTTATATAAAATATTTGGACATTAAAATGGGTTTAAAAAATGTGTGGGGGATCACACTCAAATTAGTGCTCTCACAGCATCAATCCATATTGGGGTCTCCTGTCCACGTTTATTTGTAAAACAGCTCATTCTAAAAATATCCAGATCCTGTTCCCGATTTGAGATAATGTGCCGCATCCCATAAAATATATTTAGACCCAAGAATACCCGAGAAGTGGGGAGAGGGTGCTTAAACAAACCAGCTCCTACACTTCAAAGTTTGGAGACTAGGGACTCCGAAAAGGACTTTAAAGGCACTGATAGTAGGCATAATTGTGTATGATACAATATACGTACATTCTTTATATTTGCGGTACAAATAAATACATGATTACATAAATTTATCAGAATATAAACATAATAACATAAAATTAGTCATTGAACAAGGAGCACAAACATGATACATGGTTACTATGTTGTCAATCCAAAAAATGACAGTGTATAGTTCACACAATACAACGTCATATCTATATTTTCCATCCAAATGTTCAATATACGGGTAAGCGTGTCTGTTGGGTGCTAGAAGAGTCATCCTTCACGAGTGGATAGCTGAACAGCCTCTGTCCATGGCCCACCTGCACACACAACTAGAGGCTAATATGCGCATTGAGAGGCTTGATACAGGTACTGCGAACCCTAAAGTCTCTGCACGGTTTAACAAAAAATGGGGCCCTTACCTGACTCACTGTGTTATTTCAGGGGAGCGACGAGGGGAGCCAACCCCATCGGGGATTCTCAAGACCCCAGTGGGGGTGTAGACGGGTAGACGCTCACTTGACAGGGAATTTAACAAATTTCTCCGGATAAGTAATGTCTTATATTTCATACCATTTATCAGTGTTTAAAGTCAAAGGCTGTGAGAAAGGGAGGCAGGTTTTAGTGGTTAGACGTTTTGATGTTCAGATAAGATGTAATTGATGTGTGTTTGTACTGTTGTAAAACTGCTTTATGCCTGTATGAAGCTGAATATTTTACACCCTCCTATGGGAGGCGACACTGTCTTACTGTTTGTACACCGGCTAATGCCATTGTTACTGCTTTTGTTTTATTATTGTAATATGAAAAAAACAATAAAAATTATATAAAAAATAAATAAATAAATATCTGGGTAAGGAGAAAGATTGGTGTGGAAATGGGAAGAAACACTATCCCGACACGTTTCGCCATCTGGCTCTTAAGGGGACTATTGTGTTTTCCAGTACTGGAAGTAACAGAACCAATTGTCTGAGGTGTATTCTAGAGAAAATTTAATGAATCAAATGGTTATAAATATGTACTCACACGTTACAGAAATTCTAAATGTTAAGTAGATAGATTGGGTGTATATAGAGCTGGTCCTCCAGTGGGATGGGATCCCTAAGGGCCATAGGGACTGACCATCCCCCACAGGGTTGATCAGAGATTTGATAGCGCGATAACGGGGGACCCAAATGGGCACCAGACGCTGAGCCCCGGCCACCTGTGGATGGAGATATAGCAATGGGTCAAGCACATTCATCTCGCAGGTATTGAAGGGCAATCTATCTACATACAGGGACCTAATAGCAACCTATGTGTAGCAAAATAAATTGTGTACACTACCAAATAAACTTATATAGATGTGAATGTGCATGAATATTATTGTGTAACTATATGTCATAAAATGTATGTATGAACAGCATAAATATATTGGGGATGGTCAGTATCCTATGCTGCTGACGACCTTTCCTTTCTGTAGATTACTTTGGAATTCAACTGCACTGTTAGAGCCTGACACAAAATATCACACAGGGTTATACTGTAAAGAGACCAGTAGTGCCAAGACCAAACCAAATACTTTCAGTACAATAAAAAGAAGAAACCAACTGACCGGTGTTCACTTCAGCTATGGTTCAGACTGTAAACAGAGCTAATATTACTGATCTGATTGACAGAAAGGCCAGTTGAGGTTATGTTCCCAAGGGAGGGACATTTAACAGTAAAGTCAGTGCAGGACAGGTCTCCTGACACAAGTTAGAGGTGAGGTTTGGTTATAATGAAAGGTCCCCCGCTGCCGTGTTAATGCGAGACAGCTTCACTGTTAAGTGTGATGGCAGGAGATGAAGATTTATGATTTTAATAGGTTAATCCATTTAACAGTGATGGCTAATCATATTTCACATATCTGATACACAAAAAAGGTTTCTAGGGAGGTGACAGCTTTATTCTCTTGCTGGGTTTACTAGCTTACTCTGTACATATGAATCACTGGAGTGATAAGTGATACATCCTTCTTCACCCCAAGATCAATGGGGATATAAAAAAAAGTAGCTCCATAAAAGGTGCCTGAACAAGTCCTTCCATTAGACTAGACCAGTAACTTTTCACTTTACACTTAACTTCTGATATTGATTGTGACCTATTCACAGCTTTCTTAACCCCCCACCCCCTTCAGTTAAGCTGCACTCCTAGCATTATAAATGCCACCATAGGCCTACACTTACATTTATGAAACAAGGCAATCCTAAAAAGCATTAGTAAGTAGAGATGGTTGGAAAATTCCAACTCATTTATTTGGGAGTTAATTGCAAAGCGATCACCTAAGTTGCTGAAAAGCTACAGTTGTGGGAACATTACAAAAAAAAAGTATTGTACTAGCACATGTAGTTTCTGGATATATAAAATATAAAAAAGGAATGCAAAATGTACATGTGCCAGGGCAATTTTGCATTGCCATTAACTCACAAAGTCAAAATTTCAAAAATAAACCATCGACCGTCTGTATAAGTATGGGCTGGTACAGTACAAAAAAGTGAAAGCAAAAATATCAAGTAAAAGCAAAAATATGAAGCTGAACTTGAGTCAGATAGCTACAGTATACACAAAATTGAATGGAGATTTGAAATCAACAAGCCACTACAAAACAAACTCATCCCAAGCTACACTCCGGGATTACCTACCTATAGAACATCTCTGGAAAATTGAATTGGTCTGCCACATAATTTTATTTAGAAGGAGCTTCATTCTCAGTAAAACACAGCACAGCTTTAAATTTCATCAGAAGATGCTTAATGCTGGGACAGTCTTCTTGAAGGATTTAGGACAGGGGTCTGGAACCTATGGCTCATGAGCCAGATGTGGCTCTTTTGATGGCTACATCTGGTTCGCTGACAAATCTTTAACCTCCCTAGCGTTCATGACGAGCCTAGCTCGTGCGGAGTTTGTTTGGGCTCGCATAAACCTTGCATACCCCCGGAAAGCTGCAGCGATTATCTCTGCGGCCACAGACCTCCCTTGTAATGGAGGGGCATCTGCTTCCCAGCCCACATCGCAAGCGGCATTATTGGGGGAGAGCAGGAATTTTAATGACCACGGGTGGCTGGAGCCAATCACAGTTGTCCTCCTTAGTTTTAAACATATTGTATGGCTTTAACAGAATTACATTTTAAAAATATGTGGCATTCATGGCTCTCTCAACCAAAAAGGTTCCTGATCCCTGATTTAGGCTAATGATAGTAACAATAGCAATAGTAATTAGTCTAAATTACTAGTAGAATTCTTCCTTTAACTTATACTACCTAAAACACCATGTGCATTGTTTAGCCTTGAATAGATTTGCTAATCAATATGCTCATAATTTTTTTTACACTCACCATGTACTTACAATGTTTATTATATTTAGTGTGTATGCAATGCACCTGTCATGAAGAATGAGCCACAAGCTACATGTTTTGTTGTTTGAAGTTAACAACAATAAAAAATTGCTATTACTACTGGAAAACAAATGGTCTGCTCTATATGCAAATCCATCAATACCCATCAATACCTCAGCAACATGAGCGTTTTACAGTTTAGCAAATTTTTAATACCTAAAAACATGATCCTGTTTGTGTGGAATGGAAAGCACAGGCTTACCTTTAGCCATAGCCGCCAATATAAACGCTTTTGGGTCCAACAGCAGCCCAGTTAGTGGATAGAGCAAAAATCTCAATATCCTGCTCTTTCTGGCTGCAGAACACCAGTAGAAGGAAAAAATGCACAGGCAACTATATAATTAATGATTAAATAAAATAAAATTTGACTGTTTAGAATGGCACACTGCCTTTAGGATTGTGGTAACAGGGTGTTTTTTGCAGTGGGGTTATTAAACCTACAGGGAGTGCAGAATTATAAGGCAAGTGGTATTTTTGAGGAATAATTTTATTATTGA
>CM070042.1:45042837-45093359 GCA_036250615.1 Ptychadena robeensis | reverse complement strand
GAGGATGATGTGGTCAAAATACTCATTTGCCTAATAATTCTGCACTCCCTGTAGAGATGTGTCCAATCTCTCTACCAAATTCGTTATACTTATTAGCACACAGTATATGGCTTTGTTTGCTTGGCAGGGGTAACTAGTAAACTAGTCCAATGATTGTTGATCGACTTTGTTCAATTGCCAAATATTAGTTATTATTAATGCAATGGTAAATATGCATTTAAAGAATAATAAATCAAAGAATAAAAGCTAATTTAAGCAATATGGTCCTTCTAGAGTTTATGTTTTTCTTTTATGTTGGCCCTGATCCTAAGTGAGAGCTTTCAGGTTTGGCTGTTGCCTTATTGTTGCCAGTACTGTGAACGCTGTAACAAATAAGACTAGAACAGGACAGAACAAAACAAAAAAGGAAGCATGGCTCCACAGAATGAGTAATTGGAAAGTAGTGAGATTCTTACATTTTAGGACCTTATTCATGGCCTCCTCTCCAGCGATCAGCCCAGTAATGACATCACCAAATTTCATGTGACTCACAGTCAGAGACAGTAGTGCATATGGGTTACAAACCTGTCGAGTTATAGAACCTGCACTGCTGTTTTCCAGAAATAAATTAAGACAAAGATTTAGAAAACTGCACAGGCACAATATTCTTTCCTTCCCCACTTTAGGTGATTGGGTATTGCATTGCTAAAAAGGTAAGGAACGTGTCAACATGGTCTCCCAAACCAAAAAGGTCTGACATCCTGTAAAGGATGCTGGACTTTGTAGATAACTCTACTGGTGATGAAAGGGTCTGGGATGTAAAACCAGTGTGAGCCACTCCAGCCATAGAATCCATACAATCACTTTGTAGATAGCTTGACACCTTTTTAAAGATTCTTCTGAGAATGATTGATAATTATCAATGGCAAAAAAATTAATTACTGCTTGGACCTTGCAATTAACATTACCCATTGCCATTTGCATATTGTGAGGATAATTTATGCAGGGCTGGAAGGGAAAACTTTGCGCAGAATGTATTGATTTAGGGAGAGCAGCCAGATGTTGCAATCAGATGTTGCAATTGGATGGGAGACTTGGAAGAGATGAAGGACATTAGCAAAGTTAAAAAGCCATGATGGATGAGCCAAATGAGGTCCTTCGACGTGGACTACAAAAATTAAAGCAAGAGAAACATATGCTTTGAAAATGGCCACTTATCAGGACGGATGAGTTGTATCAGGATTGTGGATTAATGGATCAATAGGAAAACCTTTCACACTCAACTCTAATTAAAGGGAATTCTATTCAGACAACATTCTACCTTTTAATGTAGAATGTGACACTAGATTTTATGAGATTATGCATCAGATTTATTAGATGTTTCACATTTAGATTTGGATTATCATGCAAAAGTGCATTAACCGTTTGCTTGTGTTGAATGCTCATCATGGCAGAAGATTAGGCTAATGGGGAAAGTCTGCCTTGTGGCTTCAGTACTTTTAGATTGTACATTTACTTGTAGATTCAGTACATTTAGCTTGTTTCTGATCATGGACCATTTGATGATGAAGAGGAGAGGTTCCCTCAATACTTGCCTAGGAACTGGAGTTGAAAGATAAAATATAACTGTGAAAAGAAACCTAACACATAGGGGTTGCTTTCTAAAGGACTTGGGCAGAATTATCGCTCTAAAAAAGATAGCTTAGTTAGTTGCAAGGATCAGGTAAAGCTCTGCTAAATTCTGCCATCATATTTTGTGCAATTTTCTTCTTTAGTGCACATAAATGCAGTTCATTAGGAAATGAGGTTGAATGGCTTGTGCTTACATTGTAATATGTAGCACTGATGGTGTTACAGTTGCCTCCACCATGACTGCCCTTATCACTACCTTGACATTGGAGTCTTGTGGCTTTAACTTCTGAGGGTGTTCTAAATATTTACCTACCCATGATATTTTGTTTCAACTGTGCATGTGCAGCCAGCCCAACTTTTTCGGAATTACAGGGTTAATCTTAGGGTTTCAGGTAACAAGGTAAGGGGTTTAGGTGGGGGGGGGGGGGTTAAGGTTAGGGGACTGGGAAAATTAGATTAATTTTACCCCCCCAAACTCCTAAACTTAACCCCCAACCCCTCCCCCAAGCAATACTACCCCTAGCCTTAACCCGAAACCTGTAAGATTAACCCTGTAATTCCATAAATTTAGGACTATCTGCACATGTGCAGTCATAAGTGTAGGAAAATATCATGGTGTAGGAAAATATCTCAGAACAAGGGTACATGATAGAGGTACATCATTCCATCATTATTTCCTCACATTGGTGCCATTTTAAAAACGTTTTCCGGTCTGTTCAATAATATATATATATATATATTTATTTATTTATTTTTTAAGCTGCTGGCAATTCAGCTTTTATCTTTGCTACTGATTTCCCTGAGATACTGAGCTCTGCTGCTGAGAAAGTGTTAAGAGCTAAGTACTGCCACTGCTGCAATATAAAATAAATATATACCAAAGCTGTAAAGTGGGTTTATAAACGGTCTTGGAGCAGGTTGTAATCCAGCGTCAGACACCATTACGAGAAAACATCTGCATGTGCGTATGTCAGCAGCCAACAGCAGTAACTAGAGTCCTGTGTTTGGTAGCTGTGCCAGTGACTGCAGTTGGCTTCATGTTTTGTGACAGGAATAAGTAGCTGTTAGGGTTTTTTTGTGTCAGGAAATCTTAACAGTATCCAGTTACAGGAGTGTAAAGAGATTTACTGTGTTGCTTTGGTGAGCAGTACCCAGGCAAAAAAAATAAAAAAGCCGGAGCAGAATAAAAATGTGAAAAGTAACACGTTACCCATGTCTGCTAAAAGCACTGCATGTTGAATGGGAGTTTAGTAGTGAGTGAGGAAGCCATTTTGGCAGAGTACAAGAAATAAAACAAGGGAAGCCATGTTTTATTTAGAAGAGAACTGGTCACATAAAAGAACCAACTGGTACAGCTGGCTTATTCTATAATTAGGTATCCCATCATGCCGCTTAAATCATTTACTATTGAGGCACCTTATACATCAGTGCGGCTGACATATACACGGCAGAGAAAAGCTCCACCTGCAGACTGCTCGTTTTTATCAGCCGGGCTGAAGCTGGGGAGATCTGCCCAATGACAACTTATGCTGGCCATACACTCTGAGATAAAAATTAGGATAGATTAAAACCAATCCCGACAGCGCTATCTTTTGGATCGGAAATTGCGGCAAAAAACGGCTACCCACATTGAAACTCCAATTATAATGTCCAATTAGGATCGTAAATTTTTTTTTTACGATGATGTCATGAAATTAATCGCCCGTTTATCTCGGCCATTAGGATTGTTTTTTTTGTAATGTATGTATGTAAGATATACATCTATATAGATGTATGTAGGTATATATATATACACATCTATATAGATGTATGGTATATATATATATCTATATATACATCTATAAGATGTCTGTATGTTATAGTTATATATATATATATATATCTATCATACCCCTATATAGATGTATGTATATATATATATAATATATATACATACATCCTATGTAGATGTATATATACATACATACATCTATACAATTATATCTACATACATACGAGACATCTACATAAATGGATATATACATACTATCTGAATCTTGCTACTATTATAAGATATGCGTACATGCTGTTTAGACACCATGTCAGGGTGAGCAACGTGCCTGGTCCGGAAGTTTAAATATGCTAATGTTCCGCATCGGCAGTACTTGGTTTTTAAAAACTAGAAAACACAAAGTGAAGTTTCTCCGATGTTGCCAGACCAATAAAAATTTTTGAACATGTCATAATTACGACCGTAAAAAACGAAATTACGATCGTAATATATCTGCTGTACCATTGTGGACTGGCCGATTTCAGGCATAAAAAGCATTTATTGGTCGGTTTTAATCGATCCTAATTTTTATCTCAGAGTGTATGGCCAGCATAAGTGCTTGGCTGGCAGATAGTGAAGGTGTGACCACCTGTAACAGAATAGTCATCGGTCACTATAGGACGCACACGCTTCCACCCCCCCATTAAAAGTGCATATTCTAATGTGAAATATACTGTATATGGAGGCTGCCAGTTGGAGATTAGTGTGAAATTTTTGACAAGTTGACTTGCCATAAGCATGGAATTATCACAATTGTTGTAAACAGAGAAGGGTTGTAGGAATTTTTTTTTGCCCAAAAATTTTGAATAAAATTTTCGACTTGACTTGGAACTGAGTTGATGCTAAAACTACATATGCTGGAGCAAAACATTGTTTTAAATGTTTCTTCAACCCATCCATACATTTCCAGCATGGTTGTAATGATGTCCTGTTTTGGGGCTTTAGAATTAATGGACACATTCATCTAGTTAAAATTTCATGCTCATCTGTACTGCTGAGGCTAATAGGTGAGCTTATATGATGAGAGCTATACCTACAAGCTGCATAGATAATAAGTGAAAGGAATGGATTATAAATCCAAAAGATGGTGCATAATGATCACAACAAAGCATGTTTGAAACAATCCTCTATTTATTTCTATATTGGGCAGGGTGGGGCAAGGGTTATAGGAATTCAAGTTATATTTGCTTGGACCTGCTTTGGATAGTATCCTTAATGGCTACTAATAGTTCTTTAAAGGTTTCTGAAAATGTGACACTTTAATTCTGTGGACAGGCAATGTTCTGTTTTATAATTTTTAGGGTTTGGGATTTAATAGATGGTCAGGTTATTCCATGTGTTTGTGTCTATAAATTTGTATATCTCATTCTCCTCTTCCCAGAATCCACAAACTATGAATATTTCCCAGAATATGTGTAGGAGTGTTCTGTCAGCTGAATTATATTTTCAGGAGGAAAGGAAAAGTCCTGGCAAAAAGTTTTGTTAAGAACTGTTCAAAACTTCAACCATCTGAAAACAATTTTATCACCTAATTCTTCTTTGAAATGAATGCCTTATGTGTAACATACAGAATATAGCCTTTCTTACCAGATAAATCATCAGTCTGAATATCTCTTTTGCTTTCTTTATAAACTGATGAACCAAATGTATGTTCCACTTTCAAAACTCTTCAGTTTAGTCAGAAAAGTGGGCAGGCTACTGCAGACTGAGTTTACCTGAGTTGCTCGGAGGCCTGGACATGCGTGGTCCCTTTTGGGAATTTCAGCTGTGATTTTCTTGGCAAATGTTATGAGGAAGGACAGACAGGTGTTTTTCTTGGATGCTGAAAAACAAATCAGCTGACTAGTCCACTTACCGCAGTCTGTGGGGGCACTCCAAGGTCACTCCCCACCTTCATCCTCAGGAAATCCAACTCATAGTACAAGCAATGCTTAAAATTGCTGCAAAGCTAAGAGACTCATGTACAATGCACAGATTAAGCTATCAGCTTCATATTATTAAAAAGACAAATGCATAAGCATTGTATTTATATCTATATACAGAATTACTTTTTGATGCCAGTTCCACTGATATAGAGCCATTGAGCTATGCTCTTGTTTCATCTCTGACTATCCCCTATTGATGACATCACTATTCTTCTTCTGATGAGGATGTGTACCCAGTGGTGTAGGAACCACCATAGCAGCCATGGGGTCTGTAGCCACAAGGGGGCCAGCCACTCTTGGTTGCCTGTTCTTTCTTTTTTTTCTCTCTCTCTGTTCCCGATAACTAACGGGAGCATAGCTTAGTCAAGTTAGTCAAATATGGAAGTGATGTTGCGGAGTGTCTCTTCCGGTATTTGGAATGCAGAAAGTTCTGGGAGCTTTAGGACTCATCTCTGTGATGAGAACATCCAAAATGGATGAAACCTAGAGTACAGTGTATCATATCAATAGTTTTTTTGTGCTGGTAGGAGAGTGAGATGTGGAAGGAGAGCTGGTTTTATCCTGAATAGCCTAACCCACTCTCCATCACAGCAGAGAATGGCATTGTCAGTTTTACAAAGAAAGCTAACAAGCATTCAAGCAGTATTGAGCTTTTTACAAACTAAAACATTAAATTGTTAACATAAACTTCTTTAAGGAAAATACATAAAAAACACACCAGTTCATAAATGTTTGAATTAAAAACAAAAAAGTTATAAATTTTTTTTGACTGAGAGTCATAGAATGTGATGTGATCGCATTTGAATCAAAGACAGCTGTGTCCTATACACTGACAGATAAAAAATAAAGATTGCTTCCGCCTGGCTCCATGTTCAATGTATTACGTATAAATAAATGGTAAACTTGAGCTACTATAATACTAAGCAGCCTGGGTTCTTTTTATCTAGAGGTCACAGAGAAAAAAAGTATTAAAATACTCCTTTCATTAGACAAACTTAGAGACAGTCGGTCTGAGAACAGCACGAAATTCCCATTAACTAGGGAGAAAATGCTAGATAAGGATCTCCTAATTATAGCCACAATTCGTAACCCTTTCACAGCATGAGGGCATCTTTGAATCACAATACAGGGAGATACTACAATACAGATTTCGCATCAAGTCATAGAATGAAATTCAGAGCCCTTTGCGCCATGATGACCTGGCAAAAGACAACAGAGAAGGGACTACTCGTGTTAAAATGACATCCTTTATCCTACTTCTTCAGACAAAGTGCCAAGAAAAATGAAATGCTTCATATTACTTGTAAAATATTATTTATTGCATGTTGCAGGAAGTACTTGTCTTTTTTCATTTAAAGGGACATTAGAAGGTATTGTCAGCAGAGACAATATTTATTGGGACATTTTGCGTGACGTAATGATTGATTGTGCTTTCAGATTGTGCTATTACTTTGTATTTAAAAAAAATACTTACAGTAGAATGGGTGAAGCCCTTGCCCCACCAAGGAATGGATGGAGTGATCCTGAGCACACCACAAGTGGAAACATGTTCTGTGATGTCAAATACTGAGCTTTTTAATCTGGCATTCTGATGAAAAAACCTGTATGTGACACATGCTAGGAGAACATTAGTTGCCTACATGAATTTTGCCAACTGCAAAGTTTGGTGGAGGATAAATAATGGAATGAGGTCTATTTTTGGAGTTTGGGAAAGGCATTTAACCCCCCTGGTTGTCCTGTTCAAGTAAGTTATAGTTTGAAAAAATGTCCCTGGCTGCCAGATAATACAGGCATAGGCGAGGGCAGCCCACCCATGTTCCATTGTCACTGGGTAGTAATGGACGAACATTAGCTTTGGCTGTTCTCGAACAGGCGAATTGAACTTCTGCACATCCACGCTGTTCACATGTTCATGGCGAACCTCCATTGACTTTAATGGAGGGCGAACTTCTCAAACCTTCAGGTCATATTTGTAAACCAGGTCTAGATCAAGGTCTAATGATTTGGATTACAAACAACATCTGCTTTTCTCAAGTGTGTTTAGAGGATGCCTTAGAAAGCGAACAGTTCAGTACATAGAAAGTGACGAGGACAATGACTGACAGGATCACCTGGTATTTTTCACTACTTCCTGAAAAAGTACTGATGCTGAAAAATGTCAAATACATTGCAGCCGCCACAACAAACATAGATACAAGGTAAGCACAACAACAGATACAATGCATGTTTAATTTGGTTTAGATGTATTTAAATTATACACCCAATGCAATCATTTTTTAAAAGATTATTTACAATAATACAAAATTTTACTTAAAATTTTGTAAAATATTAAAATATGTCTGTCTGTATATTTTTCAATGCATATGTAGCATGTTTTGTGAATAAAGTATTGAAAGGTTAGACCTCTGTTAGGTCTGTTTTGTTTTTGTGTCCTTTTTGGGTGATTTTACATCTTTTCATGTCCTGGTTGCATAGTGGTCTCTATGTTAAGTAGGACATAGACCATATAAAATAAAATTCCTGCTACATTGATCTAGCTGTCCCACAGTCAATATTTCTACTGAAAAAATATTTAGGAAATAGTTCTAAATATTCTTTTGCCAATGCTATGTATCAATATTTTCTATTAACTTGTAAACTTTATAAATATAATAAAATCTAAGTTGTTCATATACTGGGCCACTGATGGGAGCTGAAAGGTTTTCATTGAACAGACACGGGTTAAATGTATAACCATGCTCCCCTCCCTTAGCTAAAAGCCATTAAGTTTCAGACTAATACGTTTAGCAGAGACAGCCCCTGACGGAGGATCATACATGACTGGCCCTATGCTGCATTTTTTATTTTACATGTTCGCTCAGGAAACTTGGAGCCTTTTTAATGGTGGAAAAAAAAAAATGCTATGTAGACCGCTGACTCTGCCCTCTCTTTGGGAATGTTACATTTTCCCAGAGGACAAAATAGAGAGACATGGTCAAGGAAAGGTACAAGGACAACAATATCTGGATTGTGTGTACAGAAAACCGCTAGACCAGATATTATGATGCAATGCGGTGCATGTTTCACCACAAGGGATGACTATATCCCTCCTTGAAAATGCAGGCAAATTTCTGATGACTTGATTTAGGAAGACAGAGGGAAGTTAGCCTCTTGTACTTAACATTAATATTTTAGGGGTTATTTACTTATATGGATGCAAAGAGCAGTGACAGGACAGTCAATCAATACAACCACTGTGAGCTGTCAGCTTTAAATAAGTCGGCTACAACAAGTTGCTGTTAATAGCCCTTGATTTTCTACTTAAAGACTTAGAATGTCCTTATATCTTTTATTTTAAATAACCTCTTTTGGACTTGTGTCGCACTATTGTTTTTACCTCTTTTTAAATGTTATTCCCTCTTTCTTAAAGTGGATCTAAACTTCTAAAATTAGAGATGAGATATGTAAAGTCACATTAACATGCTGTGCTGTGTGCATTCATGAAAATTAACATGACCACTATATCTTGTGTGTGGCACAAAAATTGTAGAGATCTTCTAAAGACCTTTTTTGTTTTTAGTCTTAAGCCAGGCATACACGACTCGATTTTCTGATGGTTTGTAAAAATTTTGAAAAACATAATGTGATCGATTCACAACAGATCAAATCCTCTCCTGAACTCTGTGCACGTGTTCCATAGTACCACATACAAATAAATCCATAGTAACCGATACAAATAAATCAAAATAGCAGGAAAACCCATAAGATACTGGAACAATTGACTGAATGTCCGATCACTCCTCGATCGATTTTTGTTTGATTTTGGAAAGGAATCAATATAAAAATTTTTTTAAAGCCACCCATACATGATTTGATTAGCACCGTTTTTTCTGCCGATCGCCATGCTCACGGCGGTTGATCTGTCTTGAAATCTGATGCAAATCAAATGCTTAAACTTTTAATTTGGTCATAAATCTGCCACCAAATCCATTATGGACATGTCAGTAATTTCTAGATCAATTTTATTACTTTGGATGGGGACCAACTTGCAGGCACATAAAGGGTGTGCAGCCAATTCTTGGCACGACCAATGACTTCATCACGCGCGGTCGATCTGCCATGAAATCGAAACTAAATCTAAACGTCTATAGGGGGAAGGGGGCTTAAGACAAAAATCGAACCCTGCTTACCCAGTTTTTGGGTTTATTTACACTTGCCGCGATGCAGCAGAGGTGCATTACACAAGTACAATTTCCTTTAGTTCTACCAACAACTATGTAGTATAGTGGCTTACCTGATAAAATACATAGTGATTGGAAAGGTCCTCATATTACATGGTTTTGGTAGAACAAAAGTTGATTGTATAGTAATTGGTAATTGTATGGGAAGATTGTAAGGTGTATGGGGGCCTTAACGCCCAGCAGCACACAGTTAGTGATGGCTCGAACCCGGAATTTGATGTTCGCGAACGGCGAACGCGAACTTCCGCAAAAGTTCGCGAACCCGGCGAACCCGCCATTGACTTCAATGGGAGGCGAATTTTGAAAAACAATACAATAGTGTTGGGAAAGTTGTTTCAAGGGGTCTAACACCTGGTCAATGACATGACAGAGGGGGATCCATGGCAAAACTCCCAAGAAATTTTTTTTCACACAATTTTTTTTAAACAATATTTCTTTATTAAGAATTTTTCACAAAGAGGGAGGGGCGACAAACAATCTCCTGTTATATACACATAATAACGCAGGAAACCAACAAATCCACAGTGTCTCCTTTGAGATACTAATTGGCACACATACGAGTTTTAAAAAGAAAAAGAAAGCAGAACAATACATTTCAATATTGATCTACTGTAAGCTAGTCCCCACCACCTAAACCAAGGCAATAAGCAAATTTAGGGAGGTGTCTAACGTAGCCCTGGTAGGGGCCGTACCAACGTATGAGGCCCGTTATCCTGCAATTGCACAACAAATAAGGAAGAACATAATCCGCAGAGATAGGAGATCCAGGGGAACTGTGGGGAAGGTTAGGGAGGGAATGGCATAGGGATAGACAGAGCTAAAAAAAAAAAAAAGGAAGCAGAGAAAGAAAATGTAATAAAAGAAAAAAGATAAAAAGAAGAGAGAAAAAAAAAGGGAACGGAGCACTGGTACCTGGCACCTATTGGAGTATAATAGACACCTTGGTTGACACCTAAGGCGTCAACAGATGAGGCTAGTATGGCTATTCCATATACTTGGTCAGCAGGTCTGTGTACTCCTGACTGTCCTTGAGGATGACCCAAGGAGCCCAGGTTGCTGTATATTTGTGGTGGGTCTGTAGCAAGTCCGCTAGCAAATATTGTGTGCGTTCAATACGTGAGAGTTCCGTTAGCCATTCACCCACAGTGGGGGTGTAGGTGATTTCCAGTGACGCGGTATAACTGCTCTGGCCGCTACCAAGAAACATTTCAATAAGGCATGAGAAGGTATATCATTATGTACCAATGTGAGTAGCGCCACTGTAGGGGAAAAAGATGGAATATTGCCTCCCAGTAGGTCGAGAGGAGCGGACAGCTCCACCAAATGTGCAACATGGTGCCCGAGTCGCCCTGACATCTCCAGCACAGCGGGGAGGCCTGGGGGTACATTTTGTGTAGTAACCATGGACACCTATACCACCTGGTCAAGATCTTAACTCTTTTCCTGGGGATGGGGTTCATGGTCTAGCAGAAGTCTATATAGTGTCGCCATCCCATGGTGGTTTTTGTGGTAACAGACATAAGGCCTAAAACTAGACGGCTGAGCCGATAATCAGGTAATTTCGAGATGGAAGAGACGAAATACTCTAAGTTGGATTCTGTAAGTAACCAGTTCTGACATTCTTGGTCTCACCCCTGTTCGTAGTTCCATAGTGGCTTAAATCCTTGTGTGATAATGCGCGGACAGGGGTGAGAAGGCGCGTGACGACCAACCCATAAAGGTGTCTGCTGTGTTGATGGGGGAAGGCAGGATTAGCCATGATGGGGGGCAGGGGGCAATGTAGGCACCAAATTCAGTTTAATAGTTGCCTATCCCATTATTTAAAAGAGGAGTGAGGATAAAAGGTTAGATCTGTATTGTGGAGGACGTATGGTGAGCGGTTCTCGCCAGAAAGAGAGGCGGGTAGCAATGGCGGAGTATTGGTTTCGATCTGTAACACATAGTTATTGACCCGTTCAGAATGTACTCAGATCCAATGCCATGGTAACAATGGGCTTGGTAGAAACCGTCCAAGTCAGGGAGGCCAAGCCCCACCCCGACTTGGGTAGCGTCAAAATCGTAATCGGAGACGCGAGGGTTTATTAGCCACACATAATCGCAGGATAAGAGGACCTGGAGATTGAAAAGTCCTAGGGGGCACGGTTACAGTTATTGAAACAAAATAAAGAGCGAGTAGTATCCATCTTACAGATTGGCTCTCAACCATGGGTGACTTACACGCCTGCTAAAACCTCACGATTTGATTTTTGCGAAGATGTCATTACTATGGGGCCCTCCAGAGAGAGAATCCTAGCTGGAAGTAAGCAGCCCTGTCTTCTTTTTTTCCCCTCCTTTTCGCTTTGGTCCTACTTTAATTTTCAATCATTTTATAACCTTGGTGACGGTCATTGGGAATCCCATACCCCGAAGTACTAATGGTACCACCCGCTGCCATCTAAATGGGAACTGATTTCCAATGCTAATTTAAAATGGGGGGGCGGGGGTGGGGTAGTAAAAATATTTAGTGCCTGAGATTCCCATAGTTAACCGGAAGTATCTGTGAGAGATAAAGGCTTCTATTCCTTAAGCAGGAGGGGCGGGCCAACTGTTGGGGTTTTAGGAATATATAGAAGTAAAATCATCAGCTATAGCCTAATTATTGTGCACCCTCCAGTTGTGTTTTCACACAATAACTTCCACACCAAGGATTCCTACATGATAGTCAATGGGAATAAAAGTTGGCAATGAGTGATTACCCTTAGACCGTGTTTTGATTGGACTCTCCTTGTATGACCCCTGCTCACAAAACCTGGACTTGCCATCCTGTCACTGTTTCTGAACTCACTCCCTGAGGGGGGTCTTGGAGGGATTTAACGGTGTATCAGTTCTCGGTTGAGGGACTGTGCGTTAAGTCCTGGGCGGCAACCGAAGCGGGGAGGCCATATCGGTCTCCCGTTCAGGAGGGTGCTTGTCTATCGGTTGAAGACCGCAGCGCGAGATTGGGGTATTACACTGATGGGGAGCGGTGATCCCTCTGAGACTCTCACAGGTTCGACTCGATCAGGATCAGGCTAGTTTAAAGGCACTCCGGCTTCACGTTCAACACAAACCAAAGCTGATCCCAAAACTCCCGTTTTAACGCACCGCAAACATTTGAAACGGTTGAGTGACCCAATTAAACAATATTATGAGTTGTCACATTTGACCTATCTAGACTTAAGATCAACTAATGATCCCAAAAAAATTAAGTTTTCATAAGACAAATTATTATCAAACCGATCGCTTTTGGTATGATCACTATGAAGCAATCGCCTATAATTGGGGTGTGCACATGGGCCACACACTCTTGAGGTGATCGCTTCGTGTGAACGCAAGGCCCTTACCACGAAACAAACAAGGTTAGCGGTCACGGAAGGAAGTGGCACAGGTATGTGCCTTTTTTACTGCAGCACAGGCCAGAAAAATTAGGCACTTAACACTTGCCTAAAAATTTGTCATGTAAATTGACAGAAAAAATTAGGTATGGTAGCCGCCGCTGTTTTAGCAGCGGCCAGAAAAAGTATTGTTTTCCAGGCAGAATGGAAAATGAAACATTCTGCTTGAACCTAGTTGGGGGAGGAGGATTCATGAAGTCAGGAAGTATGCGGTATGCAGCAGCAGCGTTGGGGACCAATTTTTAGGCCAAGGAATTGTAATCAGCCTTTCTTTGCTAGCCAAACGTATCCCCCAATGTCAGTCGGAATCCATGACTCGTCTTTTCAGGAAGGTGATGTAATGGTAGTATTCGGTAATTCCACACTTTTTGCCGCCTGCAGCCACTGAAAGGTCTTTCTGCCCGGACACTAGAAGCAGGAAAGGCCAGAAGTCACGAGCAAACTGGGATAGCTTGGCCACAGGTTCAAGTCTGCCCACCCAGGAGTCAATGGGTTTCATACGCTTCTCAGGAGTGTCACTATCCGCAGTTAAGAGAGGTAGTCGCGATCTGTCGGTCAAATCGTTCTTAAGGGTGGATCCCAAGCGCTGTGGCGATGCTTAGACTTAAAAAGTACAAAGCTAGCATGTCCTCATCAACAGCAGTTGTGAAGCGCCCTGTCCTTGCCGGCGCCCGGTTCGTTGTAGCAGGAGCTTAGTGTCACCTCTTGTGCGTTGAATCGCCTGAAAGCGGTTTTTTGTAGAGCAGTTTTGTAGCCTAGCTATCCAACTGCTGCATCTATAGACCCCCTAAACGGAAAAAAAATTCCACTACTTTCTGCTTATTCGGGGGTCTATTAGTGTGGCCACCAGTACGATCGTTTCCTTACTCCTTTTGCTACGCGGGATTCACTCAACAGGCACGACAGCATGAAAGATCCCATTTGCACTGATTGGATTGGTTTGTCCGAGCTTATTTATTTCCTGTTCTCTCCTCACTCATGTCATTTGAGGGTCTGTTCTCCCCCATTGCACGTACAACACCACGGGTTCCCAGATAGGTGACCACAAGGAGCACGTGGGATGCTGTTGAGGTTTGGTTCTTCCTCCTCCTCAAAGCCACTTCCTCCTTGACTTCTATGACTCCTTTTCCGGGTTGCCGGTCGGCAAGTGAGGCTGCTTAGGCTGTTTTTTGTGGTGATGGTGTGCCTACTCTTCCTTTCCACTGATTCCACCCTACTGATCCAGCACTCTTAGCAGTGCACGCTCCAGGGAAAAAGGCAAATGGGATGAGGTCCTGTTGTGCTTCGCTGCGACTTACAAGTTTTCATCTCTTCAAAGGATTGCATGAGCCTAAGGCATGTGTCATGAGCTCTTGTAAGATGCCAAAAAAAATACCCAGTTCCACAGAGGCTGTCCTTGCACCCCGGTGATACAAATACTCGTTGACAGTTTTCTTGTTGGAGCAGGCAATCGAACATATGGAGTGTTGATTTCAAGCGTGGATCTGTCGCAAATTCAGGCGCCTCTATTGGCACGTTCTTTCGGCTGAATTTCGAAAACTTCGCCATGCCGTGTAGGAACGCCTTGAAATGGGCACACGCCTTCTAGCCTGCTTTGAGGACCTCATGTAAGCTTGGGTACTGTGCCACAAGGTGACAATAGATGCCGCAATGTGACAACTTGCCAAATTCAATGCGCCAACAGATTGCTTCCGTTTGTCACACATTCTATCTTTGCAATTATTATCTTTTCTTATTTGTGTGCGTGTGGTTTCTAGCTCACGATGCTTTTCTTTACCTTGTGCTTGTAAGGTCTGGATCTAGGAGGGTGGTTGGTGTGGTCCTGCTTTTGCTCATTGTCCCTATACAGGTTGTTTCTTTACTTTCCGTATACCTACTGTTACTCATTAATCGTCCTATGAAGTTTGTAGAAAGGTGGCAGCAGGCCTGCTGCAAGTCTTGGCTGTGGTGTCACCAATCGGCTGCAGAGCCCGCATTTCCATGTGACAGCTGTCAGCAGGTTTACCTAATGCGAGTGTATTGGTTATGTACCTGCCCTGACCGTGCTTTGCAGACCAGGTATTCCAGTGGTCAGATGGACCCTGCCCCAACACTGTATGCCAGAGATGCAAGACTTCCTTTTCCACAAGGGAATAAAGATTGGGGATTGCCGTTTAGAAAAAAATTTGTTGAACGGGTACTCACTTGGGGTCCAATAGCCACAAATTTTGGAAGGCCTCAGACTCCACCAGCGGTGATGGTAAAAGCTGGCGGGCTAAGAGCTCCGTCAAGACAGCTTCAGACGCCTGGCAAGGGGGTGACTCTGAAATGGTTTCTTGCGGTATACAAACATGTCATTCACTGACAACCTGACCGTGGCCAGATGAGTGGGACGGTTCAAAGCGAGAAGGCGGCAGTGGGTGTGGTTGAGAGGGGGCAAGGAGGACAGCAGTGGTTGAGTTGGTGAAGATGCTGGAACGAGGAGGAGGAGGTGTCGAGAGTGTGTGTGTCCGCTTGTAGCCAGGTTTGATCCCATAGGCGTCTGTGATGCGACCATCAAGTGCCTTCTCAAAGCAGTTGTACCGAGGTGGGTTTGGATTCCCACGACTCAGTATCTTCTGGCACAGGTTGCAAATGGCATCGCGATCTCAGCGGCAGACCACACAAAAAAATGCCCACTGCTGAGCTTGCACTGACGGCAATACGGGTGGTGGCAACAGCATGCGTTGATTGGCGTTGGTCTGCTGACCCCAGGTGCCGATTCATGTGGCCTGACTGGCCCAATCGCTCCTTGCGATGACCTCCCCCGTTACAACTGTCGTACTCCTCCTCCTCTCTCTCTGTCTCTCCATTGAACTTTCCTTGGTCTTCTTCTCTGGTGTGGGCCCCACATGACATCCAGGACACATCGTCATCAAATCATCATCAACCGCTCACTTCTATGACACCTCGCAAAGGAAGCAGCAGCGGGTTACACCCACATCACCGTCATCACACTGCACCTCCATGTGTGTAAAGCTACCTGTCAGAGGCATGTCCATGTCACCTACATGCTTGGCAATAATGGTGGCATCACTCATCTCCTCTTCAAAAGGATGTGAAAACAACTCCTCTGTCAAATGTAGACGGTCTGTGGTGCTAGTATTAGTGGGCGGGCAGGTGAGTGGCAACTTGAGAGGTGTCAGCAGCCGAGCATGGGGGTGGTGGTTTGTCCAGGTGAGAGTGGTGGAGTCAAGATTGGGTGTCCTCCTGTGTAAACCAGTCAACTAAGTCCCCAGCATTTCTTGTGTTGACGGTAAGGCTCTGAACACTGCCATTATCTAGGCCCAAAGGAAATATCATACCACGAACACCACGGGATGGTCTCTGCTCTGCCTGTCATTTTATGTTTTTTGCGTACAAGGCCTGTGGCAGCAGATAACTCTGGGTGGGCACTGGACAGTTGGCACAAGGCTATAATGATGATGAAAGCCGTGCACTTTTTAGTAATACCCTTTATATAGGGTAAAAAAATTGCTGGGTATTACCCTTCCACCAATAATGTGGCGGCACTGGGCACGACAGTTGGCACAAGCTTGTAATGGATGGAAAGCCATCACTTTTAGTAACCCTTTTATGAATAGGACAAAAAAAATTGCTGGGATTACCCTTCCACCAGATAAATGTGCTGGACTGGGCCACAGACAGTTGGCACCAAGGCTGTAATGGATGGAAAGCCGTGCACTTTTTAGTATAACCCTTTATGAATAGGGTACAAAAAATGCTGGGTATTACCCTCCACCAGATAACTGTGGCTGGGCACTGGGCACACACAGTTGGCACAAGGCTTTAATGGAGGAAAAGCCCTGCAATATTTATAATACCCTACATAGGGTTTAAAAACTCCCCTGGGTAACAAAGTGCCACCAGATATCTATGGGTGTGGCATGGGCAGTGTGGGCGCACACACAGTGCACAAGGCTGTAAGTGATGAAAAGCCATGCATGGGGACTAATACCTAAATAGGGTGAAAAAATTCCCCTGGTGGTAACAAAGTGCACCAGATAAGTATGGCTGGGCACTGGGCAGTGTGGCACACACAAGTTGGCACAAGCTGTGAAGTGATGATAAAGCAGTGCCATAGGACTAATACCCAAAATCGGTGAAAAAATCCCCTGGGGTAACAAAGTGACCCAGTATAACTATGGGTGGCAATGGGCAGTGGGGGCACACAGTTGGCAACAAGCTGTAAGTGATGAAAAAAGCGTTGCAATAGGGACTATACCCTAAAATAGGGTGATTTAAAAAATATCCTGGGGTAACAAAGTGCCACCAGATATGGCACTGGCAGTAGGCACTGTATGTAATATGTGGCTTGTTGAAACAATCACTGCCAACAGCTGGCATGCTAGCCAGCAGCAACAGTAGCAAAAAAATGCCCTAAAAAGGGCTTTTGGGGTCTTTTCAGACTCTGTCCTGACAGCAGAGTAAGAGCAATGGGAAGAGTACTGTAGAGAAACATGCCTAGCTAATAGTTCCCTATGCAGCGCAGCTCTCTGATCTAACTCCCTCCACTTCTCCATCAGCATGTGAAATGGCGCCTCTTCCTTGCTGTGCTATAGGGTGGTGGGGATGGTCGTGAGGTTGGGGGGTTTGATTGGCGGTATATGTCTGCTGACTGACTCACGGGCAAAGTTTGTGCAATGTAAAACATAGGGGGCGGGTTGAACTCGCCATATGTTCGCGAACACGTGGCGAACGCGAACATGCGATGTTCGCCTAGAATAGTTCGCCGCCGAACAGTTCGGGCCATCACTACACACAGTTCTGCAGGCACCATGCAGGGAATCCCATACACTTGTATAGAAGATGCAAGTACAGAACACTGAAAAATGTGTTTGTTTTTTTTCTTTTGGCTTAATGGACACTGTTAGTGGATGTAGTAGTATTACCGCTACCGCTCATTACCGCCAAAGTAACTACACGCCAGTGCTATCGCAGTGCACATAGCATGAATCGGCCCTTAGTCCCTAAACTCTGTACACAATCAAGAAGTCTGTCTATTTCCTTACGTGAATGGTCGGCGGATATCAAGGTGCAGGAGCTGCACTAGGCCCTTCCATGCCACTGCCTTGGCATTTTTGTTTTTTTTTACTACTTTAAGTTAGAATAAAACTGTTATGTAAAAAACTATTATTGCTGACACATCCTTCTGAATAGCTTGGTTCCATGAATATAGTGTTTACTATCCACAAAACAAAGAGCCAAAAGACAGAGACCCAAAAATGTTTTTCAGAATACACAGAACACCACATGGTGAGCTGTGTTGTTATTGGGCAAGTAGGATAAAAAGATTACTGCTTTGGTTTTAGTACACTAACATAATTTTAAAATACTCTTTTTAATATTTTTAACTAAAAAACAATAATTGTTCTAATAAGCAACCAGATGTCTACTTCATATCTCATAAAACAGACGGACTTGGTTGTAGGATTCCTTGAGTACTGAATATCTTTTTCTGGTCCCAGCAGCTGGGAGAATAAGGGCAAAATTTAGAATTTGTTTGGGATGAACTCATCATTAAAAACATACTATGCAGAGCAAAGTTTGAAAATGGCCATAAGCTCACTATATTCACTTGACTTTGCTGCTTCTTGCAGCCAGCACCAACTGCACCTGTGTTGGTAAACATATGAATGGGCCTAGCATCACCGGAAACATCACCAAAATGATCACTGATTTGTAGAAGGGGGTAAAAAGCCATTTGTAGAGAAACTGTCACTTGTAACGTGAATCTGTTGCTTTGACCTGCATAGCTAAACCACAGAAGATGTTTAAGTGTTACCTACAAACCACAAAATATTTGGAAATATATGAGATCTCACTCCCAGCCAATGCATGTCCCTGCCTGCTGTAGCACCTACAGGGAAAATAACGTTAAACAAAAAAGAATGTTTCACCCTGAAGAAACCAAAAACAGCTAAAGATATGAGTCATATTATGAGTCAGTTAGGACTATAAAAACAATAAAAAGTGCAGAAATTTGCAAAGTGAAGCTTAATAACACAGATTGTTTGTAGGTGGATACAGCGGTAACTATTAATTATCTTAACGAACACATAACACAGTCCTTTCAAATAGGTGGTTTTTGTAACCAGAATCACCTTGATAATATATTGTACATTTCTGGCAACATAGTACCTGTAGTAATAATATATATTTTTTCTTTAAATCAACCTGGTCTTAAGACCTATCAGGAGAGTGTATAAATAGGTAGCAACAGTGTAATGTCAGCCATGTTTTAATTTATTACTGTTGTAGCATGGGGGAAGTCTTATTTACTATTCAACATAGAAGCAGATGGGTAGTAGCGATTTACATTTGTGAAATATGCTTTTATTTTTGTTAAATAAAAGGAAACTAATCCTTTCAGAAACAGAAAATATGGAAGTTACCGCCCTCTGCTCTGTTTTGATACATACAGATCAGACACTTCCTCTCACCTTTCCTCCGGAAATGTACGGACTGTCCTCTGACCATTACCGACTTCGAACAACGTTGCTCTTGAAACCCTGTTTAGTGTCCACCCTCTATCGACAACTCTCATCCCCTCTTTCTTTCACTATATTTCCCTACATGCTAACCTAGGCCAGACCCTGGAAACCGATGATTGGATAAACATATGCAGCTACACGGTTGGCAGTTTCCGTAATGTAGTTTCTTTAGAGAATTAATTGAAAGTGCCCGTATCACCAAATTTACACCCTCTGCCTCACCAAATTACTTTTGAGGTTGTTCTTTCGTGGGTTCTTTTCTCCATATATAGCAGGAGTGCCCCAGGACAAGCAGGCTGTGAATTCGGAGCTATACGTACACTTGTGCACACACCACTGCTTAGAGATCCCTGGGATGTCCTGCCCAATAGCCCAAAACTGGCCTCCTTTGTGTTTCTGGCCATCCGGTCAAAGTGGGGTCCTAGAGGCAACCTACCCTGTCTGAAGTGAAGCAGCGCTTGGTAGGTAGAGATGGGCGAACACCGGCCCGGAGAGTCCGCGAACAGGGCGGGTCGAACTTTAAACAAGTCCGCCGTCCGCCCTGTTCGCGGACACATTCAAATTCCCCGCCTCTAGGCGGGGAATTTGAATCGGAAAAACCGGATGTGACGTCAGTGACGTCACATCCGGTCCTTGGACCGCAACCTGGAACGCATAGTTCCTGGTTACGGGCGCAGGATGTGACGTCACTGACGTCACTTCCTGCTGCAAACCGTTTTTTTCACTACAAGACCGGCTGCACGCCCGGTCTTGTAATGAAAAGATTCATCCTCCGGCACGATCACACAGGTTCTGATCCTGCCGGAGGAAGAATTTGGATCTTCTTCTGGCCGGCGAACAGTACGGGTCGAACACCCGTACTGTCCGCCGGCTGGAGGATCGGCGAACATGCCGTGTTCGCGGCCAAACTGTTCTCCGGCGAACAGTTCGGCCCATCTCTATTGGTAGGTATCTTGATCAACAAACACCTGACCTCAATCCAAACTGACTCTCCCAAGTGCTTCTGGAAAATCCAGTCCCCTTGGATTATCTAAAGGCCATCACCTGAACTTTGTACGGTTCTAGTGATCCTCGAGTCCTTTCCGATTAGTTGGTCCCTGTCCTCTCCCCAGCCCTTCCCTCCTCTATTTACACTCTACATCTTTTTCTTCCCTCTCTTCCTCTTTCTAGCTTTAATTGAGTGTTTAACTATGGATGTTCGCACTACTCTCTTTATGCACCTACAGAAATTGTGGTATTTACTGACTTCAGTGCTGTACCTTTTTTTTTTTTTTTTTTACAAATGTTGATTAACTCAATAAAAAAATTTGTAAAAAAAACCCCCGGAAAATATGGACCTACCTAGATTAATATGACCATGTTCACATCATCCAATTTCCTCCTGTAAAAAAAGAACATTTGAGATGTTATAGATTCAACAAGCTCTTGATACATACACACTGCATATTACATGTTTTATCTCTGCTATAACAAACTAAAAAGTAAATGTACTCAGGAACCCCACTTACACTATTGAACTCCCCAATTACTTTCCTCAGATAAGCAAGTAGCTACTCAGTCTGACTGGAGAATAAACTTGCAGCACACTTCTGAGGTCCTTGTATATACTGTATATACATATATATATATACTCCTATAAGAAGAATGCCAGTGTTATACTGGCACCATCGTGCAATGCAGTATACCACAGCGCTAACATTTAACTCTTCTACTCTATCAAGGGAATTTTAAAATGTTTGTGAGGTACATTCTGATAACATTTTATATTATTAAAGAGACTTAAGTAAACTTCTGAGAGAAATATTTTTGTCAAACCACACATGGACACAGAATTTTTTATAGACATAACAGAGCGTCAGATTCTTCTCTAAAACATCAGACTCAATTAAACACAAGTGAATGTGGATCATTGTTGATAAAGCATGTGCCAGAATATTATTCATTCTAGATTACCTATTGCCATTACCTATGGCAGAAGGTAGTCAACTGTATAAGCAAAGTCTTCATTTTACTTTTAGTACATGGTTTCCTTAAGGGCTTGTCTCCACTTAGGCGATCTCCAGCTGTGCAACATGATTTTAATTGTGGAGCGGTGATTGTGGGTGGTCCATTTGTGTAGCGTTCACATGCGATTTAGGGTACGATTTTTTGGTGGGTGGGACATTTAAATCATCTCCGTGTGTCCATTCATGTCTATAAGTGCGATCAGACGCAAATGCCTGTGAGCAAAAACACGGTGGGCCGCGTTTCAGAACCACATCGTGGATGTTGGGATAAGCCCAATCAAATACATTGCAGCGATTACCCACGATCTTCGCGACACAATTTAAATCTTGCTGCGGGTCAACGCTCAACTGGGGACAAGCCCAAAAATGACACAGCTCTGTGGAACAACACATCCATATGGAAGGACAGACTGCCTGAGTTTTGTTATATCCTGCAGCAATACTCCAACACTTGTGGATTTTTCCCTTTGATTCTGACTGGACAGTGACAGTAGAACCGGATCATTAATCGCTTATTTGTCGTTTCTTTCCTCCTATAAGAATGTGTCTTGCGACTTGTGTATTTATATCTTCTTAGACTTCAGCTTTAAAGTAGTAAATGGAGTTTTACATTTTTTCAAATAGGTCTAACACTATCTAAAAAAGTTAATTTATGAACATTTACAAAACTTTTTTACATTTATTTTCTACAAAACTACAAATAGAAATGTCAATGTTTAAAATGTTTGCATTGAAGGAAAAAAAAATTATTAGTTCTGCTTTATGGTTAAACTTAAAGGATGAACTATATTGCTAAAGGGATAAGAAAATGTAAACATGAACAATCGGTGATTAATAATCTAAGTTTGGTGTAAAGTACTTTAAAATAGAAATCTAATACTAGACAAGCTGCAGCTATTGTGTCTCTCTCAATTACGCCTGTGATGGATACAGGAGCATGCTGTCTATGCAGGTTTTTCAGACTTGGCAAGGCATATGAAGGGTGATGATTTAGTGGCTGTTTAGAAATGTTTACTTTCTGTAAATTAACATTCCCCAGGGGAGATGCAATGATGTGTATGAAGCACAGAGCGACACTCCTCACCACTCCAAACTATCATGCTGGTGCTTTTTATGAATTAATTTATAACATGCACGCCATGCTCACCCCATCATCTGCCAGAACACTGACGTAGAAATGTTTTGTGAATCAAGGCATAAGCTACAATTCCTCTAATACCTCTGCTGTCAGAGCTGGCACAATTCAGACTGCCTCCACAAAACAGCTTATTGAAGCAAACACTTAGGCAATTATTTAATAACCTGATGAAAAGTGCAATTAAGATCTGCACCTCACAGCAGCCAATTACATTTTAGATTTAGCCATAATTTGATGCAGCGAGGATAATAAATTCTAAAGAAAGATTGGTTATTATAAGTTAATCCTGTACAATATTTACTGTAAAGCTTAAGGTACTTGGCCATGTAAGTAAAAAAATGAATGAATGAAATTTAGATTGTCGACATTTTGCCTTGATATTGAACTGAATTTATGCAAAAAAAAATCACAGCTCTTTCCATTTTCTGCTCCATTTCCATTTCACTTTTGGTTGATTGGCGATCCAATAGAAAAACCTAGCCGTGTATGCCCACCTGTAGTCTTGGGGTAGAGATGGTTGATAACAAGCCAATATCTAGACATTAGCATGCAAAAGGAGGGCTTGTCTACCACACCGAATTTGGGGAAAAGGGTGAAGTGGACACGGTCTACACAGGTAGGTCATAGTCCATGTCGCACCAATAATAATGCAAGGCCCCACATGGTTATTGCCGGTAATAATGCGATGTGCTTCCATTGAAAATCAATAGGCGCATCATTGTGACACATACAAAGCATCAGGCGAATTTTGTAAATTTGATTAAATAGGCTGCATTATTGCCACATTAACAATTATGCAGTGCTAATGCAATCTAAACATGGGCAAATCACATCCATGGTTGGGCATCATAGACATCCATCACTGACATGTGCATGACACCTTAAAATAAAGTAGTGTTTGCCTAGTCTAAAGCCCCCACACACAGTTTTATATTTTGGTTGATTCCCGAATGATCGATCCCCGTGCGAGTTTGGGTTGATCGTTCAGGAATCGAAAGCGAAAACCCTTGTTTGATTGATCCCACTCGAGCTAAATGATCCTCGATTGATCACACACCGATTTGTTGTGTCACCACACCCCAATCGATTGTAGGTCAATTGATCCAGTATCAACCAGTGTAAAGCTAGCCACACATGGTTCGATTTTACCATTCAATTGACGATTTTCGATGAAAAAAACGATCGATTAAACGTTCGTTTTTGTAAAATCGACAATTGAAATGTGATCGGACAGGTTGGAAATTATTTCTCGATTGGTCGATTTTTTTTGGCTTGATTTTGTGGCTCGATTTTTTTTCAGTCGAAATTGAACCATAATCGTACTCCCCATGTGGTGTACATCGATTAAATCAAAATTGAGGTTCGATTTTTTGGATCGAACTACAAAATCGAATCGAACCTCGATTGAATGAAAAATTGCACCATGTGTGGCTAGCTTAAGGGGGCATAAGTGTTTTGCTTGTTTTGATAACAAACGCCCAAGGACACTCACTGGTGAGCTCCTAGCCACAGGAACTTAGGAGAACAACTATGAGATACAGATGGTCTTGGTAATTTTCTCATAAGTATTTGTTGTCCTGGTTTTAAAGGTAATTGCTTCATGTATTTATCTACAATACATCCAAATGAGGCAAATAACATTAATTGTAAACTCAGTAATAAAAATGGTTCTGTACCCTGTACCCTTGTTACTTTGGTACCGACCATAAGTCCTTTTATTTAAACATACTGCTCCTCAACTACTGAGATACCATGAAAAAAACATCTGAGGCAGAGAAGATAGCAAATTCAAGATGAGAAGTGAAGAACACAGGAAAACACGAGGAGATGGGAACGTAGCCGGAGTATTGTACAAGGAAATAATTTTGCCGGTAGAAGTAACAGTACATGATCTGAGGTTAGACAGCCGGAAGGAACTGGGCAGACTGTGTGAAATGTGGTATCAATCCCATATCACTTTCTCCTTCTGCCTTAGCTATATTTAGATTAGGCACAGCACCATTTGGCAACGTGATAATTGTTAGGACAGATTATTGAAATCAATGAAAATAATGGATTTTTTCAGCTTGAATTTAGAGGGATATTGCTCGACAACCAAAACCTTTTAAATTCAATTTCATGGGTGATTAACCCATGTTTATGAGCAAAACAGAGTTGTAACGTGGGGCCATTTAAAATTTTTCAATGAGCACCTGAAAATAAAACTTTTGCAACAAAACTTTTTTCTTCCATATCACAGTTGATTGCAATTTGCCATAACTTTAGTCTTCTTGCTAAAAATGAACCTAACTTTTACTTTTAAGCTAACTTATAAGTAAATCTAGATACATTTGTTATTGATTTTAGTAATTCTTTGTTTTAATAGATTTTCCACCAACCAATAAAGTACCATCAGTCTAAGGCTATGTTCCCACATGGGTGCATATGCAGATATGCAAAAAACATAATGTCGATAACAACATAAAAACAGAAATATAAAAAACTGAAAAAACTGATAAACAGGGAAATATATAAGTAGCGCTGTTCCACCCTGCGTCCACCAGGCATCTTGCAGAAAACCCACACACAAAGTAACCCCCGCCAGGCATAGGAACCAGGTATACTAGAGAAGCAACCCTAGATCGATGGCACCTAAGCAATTCAGCAAAACACCCCCACTAGGGGGACGGGGCAACACTCGCATCCTCCGCTCGCAATTTTAATCACATGAGGAAATCGCTGTTGATCGCATCCATTCAGTTGAATGGGCTTGTCCCTACTCAACTGATGGCCTTGATTGAGCGCGGGCTGCCGCATTTTTTTTTCTGATTGCGCCCATAGACATGAATGGACGAATCGCATCCATTCATTCTCTATGGACGCAATTTCTTTTTTTAAAATGGGGGCGATAAAAAAAAAAAATCGACTGGTCAATTGCCCGCCTGCGATTGTGCTTGCGTTTAAAATAGTAAGCTCGAGGCAATTAATCGCCTATGTGGGAACATAGCCTAACATTTGCAAGCTGTGGACATGGGAAAGAAGCACATAAATGCCTCAGTGTACTGCAGCACCCATACATTTTGGTAGATTGCTAATCAAGCTCATTTACTAAACCATACAAAGAATCTAATTGATACATCACACTAACATTTAGAGAATTACCTCCGTGAATAGAGATGGTCGATGTTTTGTAAAAATCGCAAAACCCCCCAGCATGGTATCAACACCAAGTTTGCTGGAGATGTAGAGTAGTGTTGATCTCGAATATTCGAATGTCGAATATTTTTTTCGTGAATATCGGCAATTTGAGAATTCGCCAATATCTCGAATATGTCGGCGAATATTCGCAATTCAGAATATTCGCAATATGGCCATGTATTGCGAAAATAAACATAGCATGTGACCATTCATTTTAAAGATTTTCTTGATGCGAATATTATTTTCACAATACATGCCCATATTGCGAATATTCAAATTTCCGAATATAGAATCGAATATTAGTAGAATTATTCGTGAAATATGACGAATTCGAATATTGCCTGTGCCGCTCATCACTAATGTAGAAAAGGGTTGGGGGTATACTACAAAAAAGTATGGCTCTACAGGTGGGTTTACATGTGTAGATTTTCTCTTCAATCAACTGCCAATTCGATTTTTTGTTCTATGTTGTTGTCGAACATTGTTCATTCATTTATCGAATGTAACATTAGAATTTTTGTTCGTACATCCTGATATCGAATGAAAATACATTTGAAATGACAACGACAGATAAAAATTTATTACATTTATTTGATGACCTTTCTCTGTGGAACAGCACATGTCGAACAAAATGTATCCTTTGAACAAATTGGCCATTCTAGTTTTTTGTTCAATCAGCCAAAAAAATGTTTGTTCTTCATTGATCGAACTAAACAATCTACACATGTAAACCCACCTTAACACAAACAATTTTTTTTTTGCACAAAGTAAACATTTTGAAAGTTGAAATTTTGACTTTAAACTCAATTTAGGCAAAAACTACATATGCTTGAGCAAAAAAAAAACAATGTTCCCACAGCCCTTCTCTACATCTCCAGCAATTTTGGTGATGATACCATGTTCAGGGGCTTTGCAATCAGCTCACAAAGTCAGCTAGTCAAAAAAATTCGACCATCTCGATCCATGAATAATGAAAGTAGGTAAAAGCCCTATGTGAAGCTACTTATGGAGTGAACCCATATTCTTGAGGAGAACTACTGAACTATATCTTTTACTAATCTTAGCTTACTGTAATGATCCAAATCTCTAAACCAGTCCAAATGCAATCAAGAGGTTCCACGCTTTGTTTTAAATCTATATATTAATACATTCAGTTATGGTGAATGCTATTTAGGTATTGGATATGCTTTTTTTGCAGGAGCAAGAATCCAAAAGGATTTCTTTATTTACACAGCTAAAACATATGGCAGGAACATCTCAGTGCTTCAATATTCAAGAGATAATAGTGACCAGAATTCCCGTTCCCCAGACTTCTAAGTACTAGGGAGAAGAAGAGGATCCCTTGTTGGAGGTTCAGCCATAGCAGAGACCTCCCCACCACTTTCTGAGGTTAGGCCCATAAAGGCAAAACACTGGGACTAGTGAACAGAAGACAACCATAAACAGGGTGTGCGGGGTGTAGACAAATGCTGCATAAAAAAATATAAATAAAATTCCTCCGGTCAGATGTCCAAAAAAGCAGTGCTTTCAAAGCCATTCAAGCCCTGTCAAGTGCCATGACAGGTGGTTGGTGTTCTCCAAACACCATGCAATATTTGTATGGCACCCCCTAGTCTGCCACACTAGGTGGCATGTAATACTGAAGACCCTTCAAGACCGCTGACCAGACCAAGGCCGTTTAACGCTGGAATTATCACACTACACATGCTATTCCCCGATTAATAGCATAATGTTCCAGCCAGACTGATGAGAACAGATACTACACTTGATCTTAGCCAAAAGGCCAAGAAGAGATCGAGTAAGTAAAATCCTGCCACCAAACAGGCAACTAGCAGGCATGTCACTTTTTGGAAGACTGACAAAATCCAGCAGGGAAAACCAATCTGTACTTCTGGTTTGTCAAAGGGAAAAAAAACATGTTAAGATTAATCTTGAGGATTAAAGGAAATATCTAACCTAGCCCGATTAGACTCTCCATCCATCAGCTAGGATTCCCCCACATACAAATATTACAGATCTGTATATAAAGCTCTTAGCAACATCCCGACACACAACACAGTCAGATAATTCTGTTATATCACACTTCCCCGGCCAAGAAAAACGCTCCTACACAGCCTCAGATTTATTACGAAAGGCCTAAGCAACCACTCTTTACTTTGCAGAGATGGATAAACCTGTAACATTTGCCTTGGCTATAAAAATTATGTACGCCATCAAATTTTTAATACCAAACATGCATTATCGCTGAGTCTCCGCAGGCCTATTTAATTGGGGTTTATGTCTTATAATTAATTACGCTCTAGCAAGGTTTTCAATCCATCCAGCGGTGTCTGTCTGGATATTGTAAGACCGAGCCACAGGTTGGCATGCACACTGGCCTAGTGTTCAGTATTTCTGTTAACTACTGCGTGTAATGGTAAGACTGTGAGAGACTACACACACTGCATACAGCCGCCTGGGATTCAAAAATATTTATCACCTGTGTCAGTTTGAGCAACTCAGTTTGAGCCATGCATTTCATTATATAAAAAAACTAACGAAAAAAAACAAACAAAAAACAATTAGCATTGTTTGTTCTGTTTTGACAAAAAACAGTTTTTAACTTATATGGATATGTGGGCTAAACCTGTCAGCCTCATACAACACAGCATTAGCATAGAATTATGTTAAGACAAATGAAGACCCCCAGTGTGTGCCTGCACCAAATTAAAAAGCTAAGCCTCAGATTAATTTATTACTTGATACCTTGCTAGAGTCATCAGCAGGGGTGTTTCTAGCATTTGTGGGGCCCTATGCAAAATTAGTGCAGAAGCCCCCCTCCGCCTTCATGTGCACGTATACCAATCCTTATAATGTGGGTTTTTTTTCGCTTGCAATTTTCTTATTGTTTTCTGCTTTTCTTATTGTAAATATTGCAAATTTTACTGCATCCATGCCTTCTTGTTCTCATGTATTGAACTTAAGTGTGAAATGTAGCTGGTGAATAGAGATACCATAATTATTTATTTAGGAATAAATGGTCACATTAACCCACTTGCGTTTATGGGTGCAATGTGACATTGCAAGTAAGATTATGTCACCCCTGTGTCTTGCCTAAAATGTGGTAAAAATGCTACAAAAACACAACACAATGCACTACAAGAACAACACACTGACGTGCCCATTGCAAATAAATTGGGGCACACCAAAAATTAGATATTTACTGAATTTTTGGCAAGATGCAGTGGAGACCTGGTTAAAAAATGAAATCTGTCCAAACATAGTCTAGTAGTCATCCGGAAAATATATTAATGCTTGAAACACACAATTATGTACAAAAAATTCTTGCTCCAGCTATATAGAAACAACCCCCATAGTGTTACGAGTTTTCACGCCATTTTTTATGGCATGAAAAGCCGTTTCCCCAGCAATTGCAGTGGAGTACATTGCTGTGATTGGCGGCTCTCCGCCCCAGCCTTCTACACACCGCTGGTGTCAAATAGACGCCCGCGGTGTGTGGGGAGAAAAGCAGCACCCCTCCATTAACATGGAGGTCTATGGCACCACCCCCGCCCCCTTCGGCAGTGAGCCATCCTGTTGGATCTCTGAAGACGTTCCCTTTAGAAAATCACAAAAGAGCTCCCTTGGGCAATTTTTCATCTAGCTGTTGGGGTAGACCTTAATGTAGTTGGCAGGATGGCTTAAGATTAAACAATATATAAAATGTAATTGCACAAAGTCTTGGTGGATGCAGCTGCAGAGCTCATTAACTTGAATCTAAAGGGTTATTTTTTCCTCTAAGCTTCTCTGAGATACAATGCTTAATCTTGGTGTAATGTTCCAAGAAGTCTGCAGCATTGCTGACTGAGCACAGTCTAATTTTTATCAGAAAAAAAAATGACATGCTGACCAGGCTGTTTGTGAAATTGTCTTTGTAAGGCATGGCTTAAGCAGGGTACAGGCGGCTCGATATTCGAGCCGTCCGATGTTCCCTGCAGCAGTGTGATGACATCATCACGCTGCTGTCAGATATCGGCAGGGCTGGGGAGACAGTTCTGCTCTCCCCAGCTCAGACGATGCTTTGCCTGGAGACCTCTAGGCAAAGCATCGGAAATCGGCCATATTTACGGTCATGTCCGATATGGCTGTTTTCGAGCGAGATTGATTGGTTGCTTGACAACAGCGATGGGCGCATATTATATGGGCCAGATAGATGGACGTGAGCGTGCACGGCAGGTCTGTTCTCTGCTTAAGACTTTAGGTGCATTGTAAATATAAATATATGCTGACATTTTTTTGAGAACTATTTTTTTTTTTATAATATAGATTTTTACAAATTGATAGGTGATATTCACAAAAAAGACAAATCCACAGAAATCCTCATTTTTTATAGCCACTGCAGCATTCAGCTGGGGAGCAGGAATGATGAGGGTTTTTTTGGGGGACATCACTCATTTTCTACTGAATTTTAAAAGAACAGTTTGTGCAAGTTTAACTTTCTTTAATATTTCTTTCAATTTTATGTAATGATAACTTAGAGGCAAATATAGCCATGCTGCTGTCACCTCTGCTTGCAGGCTTTGCAGGTAAACGTTGGATTCACAGCTTGTTTAATGGTGGCCTGTCTATTCCCTTGTGGCAGCTTCTATATCCCTCTGGAAAATTCCAGGGTCCCTGGGTATGAACAGAACAACCGCAGAACATTCCAATCACAAGAGATAATACACTGTGCCTCATCCCATGGCAAAAAAGGGATTGGGGGAATAGGACACCGAAGACCATTTTTATTTTCCACTTCCACAACCTTGAGGTCTACTATTGGCACGCTGAGTGTTAAGTTACACAGGGCAGCCTGGAACATTTGTATTAACCTTTTCCTATATTCTAAACTTAGAAAGGCAAGCTAGAAATTTATAAATGCAATTTAAACATAAGAACTAAAAAAAATAGTTTTACAAATAACTAAGGAGAAATATAAATAAAAAAACAAAATGGATCACAAGTTAAAAAATATGTTGTGTCTGCTGGTTGATTGACAGCCAGTACCTAACAATATTTGCCACCGCTGTACACGCAAAGCAGGGAGCTTTTAGTGCAAATTTTTGAGACACCCCAAGGCTTTCCGAAGCTGGAAAATATATGAAAAATAAATGATACAGTATTTTGCACCATGCCTCTTTAATATAATTGTATCATATGTTGATCCTGCCAGTGAAATTTTTTCGTACCAAGCTGCAAAGGAACTATGAAGTTGAGACCAACCATTTAACAGTGAAGCTTAAAATAAACAGCATTTGCTCATAAAGGTAAAACATTATCTGACATAGAGGAAAAGGTTAGCAGCAGTTAGGCATTAGTATTCAGTTATACAAAAGTCCATCTATTTATAAATTGGTCAGTCCATCGAACCCTACTGTCTCCACAAGATGACATTGCTGCTATCCAAGGGTGACTCGGTTTCCCCTCTATAGATACATCAGAGTGAAGGCTGAATGCGTGTTACTGGTCAGATTACCAAGTAGTGACAAATGAAGAAAAACCTTAAAAAAAAAACTAATGAAAACACCAAAATCTAAGGACTGGTAAGCTAAAGTACACAACATCTATGTTCTTGATCTATGGCTTTGATACAGATAAAAGTCAAAAGCTAGACATTCACAGGTAGATTCCTTTGCAATCGATTCGCAATCAATCATAGCGTGGTGACGTCACCACACTGTGATTGATTGTGGGTCAATAGAATGGGTATCAATGTGCACCAAAGTGCACATAAATTGCCATCCAGGGACCCGGTACACCCATGTGAGAAAATTTCTCATAACACGGCATGAGAACTTCATGATGAGAGGCCCCTCCCCTCGTACAGCAAACAGAGCCCTGATAGGCCATGCCCCCTTTCCACTGCCGGGAGCTGAGATGATCACAGTCTGTAGGCTGTGCAGCCGCTTTCTGCCTTTGCTGTTTCGGAGGGGGACTCACGGTCATGTCCAATAAGTTTGAAGGAAGGCATACACGGGTAGATTTCTTATTAGATTAGAGCACAATCGAGCTTTTGACTCGATTGTACTCGCATCTATTTCGAAATCTACCCGTGTATGCCCAGCTTATGGGTCAATACATGGGTCAATACCTGCTCAATCAATGGATGCTGAAGACGCCAACACGCTGCATTAGAGTGTTCGCCATTTGGATGGCGAATATGTGCGCACCCCTTTGCGCAATTGATTCTCATTTGATACTTTGGCAAAATAAGCCAATCAAACGGGGATATATCAACATGTTGGTTTTCTGTTCGATTGAGTTTTCTTTCAATCTATCCTGGTCGAAGAAAGGGTGACCACATTCAATTGGCGAACAATTGATTACTGTGAACACGCAAGTGATTTATTGTTCAGGAATCAAACATAAAATGTACCCGTGTATGGGGATCTTAAGAGTCACATTGGTTTAAGGCCCCCACACAGGTACCGAGTGAGGGCCGACAGATCAGCACCCTTTTTGACACTGGTCTCTATTGAAACTAACGGCATCGGCCAGAGATTATCAGACATGTCCGTTCTCTGGCAGACCGAGCTTTGGGGCAACAGGGATCTGTTGCTCCATGTGGGCACCCCTGATCGGCGGCCGATGTATTGACAATGGATATGCTGACACCAGTTTAAAGCTAGTGTTGAGCAGCATATGGTATATTCGAATTCGTGTAATTTCACGAATATACAAAGAAATATTCTTAATTCATAAAGTTGAGTGCGCAATGATTCGCAATGCAGCTTTACAGCTTCTCTTCTTCATTCTGGGATTTTAGCCAGTACGAGCGATGTGTGTATTGCGCATATCTATTCGCAATGCACGATGTATGCCGGTAAACAATGTTGAAGCATAGTATGACGAATATCCGCCATTGCGAATATCTGCACGCACATTCGTGAAATAGTGTGAATTCTTGAATGACGGATATTCATTCTTTCTCAACACTATTTAAGGCATATGTGAATGGATCTTTATCATCTGATTAGAAGTGGAGGTGTACTCTTCACCAAAGTGTGCTGCTACTACTGCAGCGTCGGTTGGGTATCTGGCGTTATCTGCCGTTCCAGCAAACTGCTAAAGTTTACTTTTTAATGTATTAATCTTTTTAATCAAATTAAATGTACTATGTCCAATTTTTTAACAAAAACGTTCCCTGGTGAAATAAAATGAAAACCTTAATTAGCCACCATAGAAAAGTTCCCACTCCTATAAGTATGTTTTTCTCTGTAATTCCATAAATAATTCAATTTGTGATACATACGGTGTCTCTCCTTAAATAAGCCTTGGAAATTAGTAGACCCCAACTTTATATCTAGTTTGTGGTCAAGCCACCAACCTTAATGCCCCATTAACACATGTTTGGCAATGTCTATTAAAGCACTTCATAGTTCATACAAGGGCTTAATGACATTAATGAGTTGTGTTGTATGTCAATTTTTTTTATGTTATCAATATGTTACAGGTCACATATTGGCCTAATGCACATTAAAACAGAAAGGTGTGAAACTGGCCAAAATTACCATGACAGCATTTTTACACTAGGGTTCCTCCAGAGGTTCTAGGGGTTCCTTGAGCTGTGTCTGATTAGTTACCATGAGAAAAGTCCCTGAGACATAAGAGGTGACCATGACAATTGCAAGAGTTTAGGTTTTAAACTGCCTGAATAATGAAGAGTTAAGCCAGGTTTTTGAATGATCTTGATAATTTACCTTAATTCAAGAGCCAGTAGAGAAAAAAAACTGCCAAATCCAAACGTTTGCCTCAATGCCTTGGTCTAATTGGAGCCACGAGGCTGTTGTTAACGGCCCTATAAAATATAAAACTTTCGGACAAAACTGTTATTTCATGTTTCAAGAATGCAGTGTGCAGCCTTTTCCCATAGAACAGAATATGACTTAATGAGATATTAAAGATTTCCAATAGAATGTGTCGGATGTTCCGAGATTTATAAGGTTCTCCACCCAGAGGGGGTTAGAAAAGGAGCAGAGTGTGTGAAGTTCTTGAAATATATGGCTATTTTCTACTTGAACAGAAAGATTTACATATATTATGGGGGATTCAAATCCAAAAACCTATGTTGCCCTCACAGCCACAATTACAGCATTTGTGTATTTATTATAAAGACTTTGCCAAATAGGGATGCATTTCACCATCTCAGCAACACTAAGAAATTGGGTTTACAATTCCACAAATTGAATTGTCCAGGTAAACTCAGAAGATTTAAGAAGGAAAAAAAAAATCTGTCCTTTTTTTTGTTATATATAGTCCCATATGCAGAAGTTTACACAATGCACATAACACCATATCCCCAAGAAGCTAAGGCTGGGTCTATACTATTTAGTAGGGGGGCTGACGTATACATGGTACCCACCTGAGGTTTTCCCCACTATTTTGGCGCTGTTTCTGGAGCTTAAAAGGCATGGTTTTTGCCATGTTGGCAATATCGCGTTCTATTCATTTTCATGAGCAAACTATGCCCGAAAACACAGCAGCCATGTTTTTGCCTATGCCACATGACGCGCCAATTGTTTATCAGTGGGTGTGTTGTGTCACTTCGATGCATCTACGTGACATTGATGGATCCACAACACATTGCCAGGAGTCCAGCCTTATAGTCAAATACCACATACATAAAACTGGGGGAAATTTGTCAAGCCCCCCACACACGCAACGAGCGGTGGCCAATTTTGCCGTGCGCGCGCGCTCGTGGCTGTCGGCGGCAAAATCGACCACTCATTGGGGGTGCCCACATGGGGACACAGGAAGCTCGGTCAGCCAGAGAACAGACATGTCCGATACTCTTTGGCTGATGCCGTTAGTTTTAATGGGGAATGGCGTCTTCATTGAAACTAAAGGCCGGCACACAAAGAATGCCTGCCGATGCTGTGAGCGATGGAGTGTCATCACGCTGCACTCCATCTCTGATCTGTAAGCCCCTACTCAGTACGTGTGTGGGGGCCTTTAGCCAGTTAACTTATAAGTATATATTTTTTTTAGGCTAGAGGAAATTAAGATTGCTTGAAAAATTCCAACATGTGGAGGTCAGAGGAGGACAGAGGCTTTTGACCTCTCTGCCTCCACTTTCTTAGATGTTTTTACTTTAGTTTACATTTTCTCTAAAGGAAACTGAAATGAACACAGGAAGGCCATATCAGAAGTAGCTTACACAGATTAATGCACACATACGTCTTCAGGAACATACAGGAAGTAAACAAACTCTCAGCTTTCTGGATGGATGGGGATTTGACATACTGATGGACATCTTCCTTCTCCTTACTGTGCTCTCTCCTCATATTAAGTACATTTCCACTTGATAAGCCCTCAGTGTTGGCATTTCATTGGTGTACATTGCATCATGGTGCCCCATTATTTTATCAACACATAGTTAAAAACAAGTAATTCTTCATTTTTTTTTCTAAATGTGCCTGTGCTGTAACACAAATGTACTAGCACCTACTGCGGTTATGTGCTGAGTAGGAATTCAAAATAAAAGGCACTGTGACATACCATTTAAACCGATGTTGGAATTGCCATGGGATCTGCCATTAGATGTGGCTGTCATGTGGCTGCCCATTGATATCAGAAGTAAAAATCATCCCATAAACATCTACATGTGATGGCTTCTACACTTTTCTTCTCATTATAGAATCAGAAATTAAGCAAATCTGTAAGGAAATTCAACAATTGACATGATCATAAGAAACTGATTTTTTTTATTGGACAATTTTGATTGGCATATAAGGATACCAATGATGTGGTGTAGAAGTGATGTACAAATAAAAGGATTACAATCAAAATTCAAATACCTTTATCTTATTTATTTTAACTATATTTTAAATAAGATAACAAATCTGCTATTCTGGAATGGTTGATAATGAAATAATAATTAGAATACAGCCACGTCTTATGGACTACAGTTTACAGCCCTCAAAGACCTCTTATCAGAAGGTTGCAGACTGACAAACGAGTGAAGTACCAATTCACAAAACAATGTCAAAAACCAAAGACAGGTCAAAGATCAGGGGCAAGTGGCAAAGAAACAATCAGGAACAGCATGAGGTCAAGGCAGGAGGGTTCTTGGGAAGCTCAGGAAGCAAATAATAAATTCAGGAACAGAAACAAGAAAATGATCCTTTTGTCCAAAAAATATCTTTGCAAGCAAAGAAACTGAGAGAGCATAGGAAAACATAACAGGCAAGCAATATTTCAGATTGGGTAAAGGTTTTCATATCTAATGGGTTATTTAACAATATCTACAATAGTCAACTCTATTTCCACAAAAAAACACAATCCCAGCTGTGACTTTCTATGCCCATATCATTATTGATCTAGCCATCTAATTTCTTCAAGTGATCGTTCAATGGTTGACACCACAGCATGCACAACACAACCACCTTTAGAAGTGGAATAAAAATCTGCTCACTTTATTCATCTAATAATGGCTTTCGGAAAGATTTGATTATGACATTATTAATGGATTATTAACCATTTGGATAAAATATTTACTGTGCTCAACTTTAAAGCAAATAACATTTTACTGTAAATGATTTAATCAATATATAATCAATATAATCAATATACAGTATATATGACAAAACTGCAGCCCTTAAAGACTCAGTGACTCTAGTGAAAGACCATCATACAATTCTCTGACCAAGACCTGAAATTCTGCATATCGCAAACCTGGGCTAACACAGCCTACCAACCTGTTTCACCTATAAGTAAATATCCCTTTTAAATAGACTGGCTTTGAATCAAGGCATGAAGCAACTTGCAACAAGCGATGACCCAAATTACTTTATATATTCTATTATATATTTACCGCAAAAGAAGGGATTATATAAGTCCATTGTTCAGGTATAGATATACAGTTAATGTGAACAAATCAAAATAATTTTGTATAAGCTTTTAAAGTCAGGGTTCACACTGCACACAAGGCTTTAGGCCATCTTCCAGTTCTTTTTTAGTTATTCAAAGACCAACAATGTTGTTTGTTCCCCCAAACTATTATTGCGATAATACAGGCAGCCATTGCTTTACGGGTTGCCTGGTTGGAGTTCTGATTCTCACAAATGCCTTCTGAATCCTTGAACCCCCATGTGCAGCTAGTTGCAGCAGGTACATGTGTGCGTCAAGTGGTTTCTCTTAAACCATTAAGAGAAAGATCATTTTACGTTATAAGCTATGTTTACAATCAGTTCAGCAATGGCAGCTTTGTATAATTTCTTAGAGATGGGTGAACTTTGAGCTTACCAAAAGTTTACCTATCACAGGGAATGAAAGGCAAGTAGATACTGCTGGAGGGGCCACCATTACAATGAACAATGCATGAGAAAATCCACAGGTTCACTGTTAAGTGGGCTTTACATGGCTTGATTGTTTGGGGAATCAATACGCACCACATTGGGGAATCGATCCCTGGCCAAAACTTTGAGGTCCCCATCCAATGTAATTGTGATCGAACAGGGAAAAACTGACACTTCGGATCACTGTTTGATTTTTCCTTGGAGAGGGATAGAGCTCTCAAGGTGGGCTGCTTTAGATTCCCGAATTATTGATCCTCACGAATGCACACAATGATAAATCGTTCAGGAACTAAACAAAAAATCAACTCGTGTATGGCCAGCTTTAGTGGTGATGTTGCAGATGAAATCAATGCATTAAGTAGAGGCACCATGATTTGCACATAAATATTAGTATGGTTACTGACTTTTAAAGTGGTTTTATCTCTTTGTGAACCCTACCCACCTAAAGCCCCCCATACACCTTAAGATCGATCCATACAATCTCCATTAGTTCTACCAACAACTGTGTAGTATAGTGGCCTCCCTGATAGAATACATAGTGATTGGAAGGATTAGAAAAAGGTTGTCATATTACATGGTTTTGGTAGAATAAAATTTGATTGTACAGAAATAAGGTGTATGGGGGCCTTTGGCAGAGAAAATCTGGAATATTCCCAGCCCTGATATACTGAGAAATGTTTAGACCGTAGTTCTACCTGATCATACATCAAAAATTTCAAGAAATATCAGTAGGAGCCGGACAAGATTGGCCCTGGCTTGGGAATGTGGCTTTCAAGTCAGGTTTCCGAAAGAAGAAATTCTTACGAATTTGTCCCAGAACCACATTACATCAAAATGTTCTCTTTTTCCTCACTTTTCCATTTGTAATGTACTTTCTTCTAATTAGTTTCTGCTGTGTACAGATTACTGAGCAGGAAAAAGTGGTTCCTGAACATGAAACATTAAAACGTGGTTATTAGTTAATAAGTAGGCAGAATGTAAACTGTGAAATCAGGACTTTTACACGCCAAGACCCAGATCCTCTTTAATCTGTTATATAACAAGTAAATAATTGTCTTATGTAACCCTTTCTATATCCAAATTTAGAAACTAATTCGTAAGGGCAGACAACACAAGATGATCATCTTTATTTAATGGAAAAGTACTGTAAGGCTAGTTTCACACAGGCCCATGCAAAATCTTGTTGGGGGCCTTTTTTTGTGCACCATAATGCTAAGAGTTTCAACCCTTTGATGATCTGTACCTCACCTTGATACACTTTTAACCTCCTTAGTGTTCATGACGGGCTCACATAAAAGCCGCATATTCCCGGAAAGCTACGGCGATGCTGCTTCCAGCCGCATTATTTCCAGGGTTCTGCTGCTTCACTGATCGTGGTCACGGAAGGGGGCGAGCAGTGCCATAGACCTCCATGTTCATGGAGGTGCCTCTGCTTTTCAGCCCTCTGCTTTCCAGCCCTCACAGCTGGTGTCATGAATGACACGGGCTGTGTTTAGAGGGGAGGGGGGAGGGAAGAAAATGGCAGGGAGTGTACCTTGTACACTGCTGCCATTGCCTGTACCACACTGTTAAAAACAGCGCTTTTTCTTTCATTTCTTTTGAAATTAATGATCTGTTCGGCTCAACATGAGGCTGAGAAGGGGGCATCACAAGGTGTAAACAATGGTCCATGCCTGTCTAAATCTCCTGTAAACTGAGTAGTATTGGGAAGGTTAAGGAGTAAGGTGTGGAGCTTGGGAGCCCCCTAATCGTATAATGGGCCCTATGCACATGCATAGTCTGCATAGAACAAGAGACAGCATTGTTTATAATCATTTATATTGTACTAAAAAATTATGCAGAATTCCCCCTAGACCCAGATTTGGCATTAGGCAGGCCTGGAAAAAGACAAACTAGCATGGCCCCCCTCCTGGCAATAACGTCTTTAAGGCAGGAAGCCTCTTCTCCCCAGCAGTGGGGGTCCCAGTTTAGTGGGGGTCTGTGGGTGGGGGCCTGTTGGATAAACAAGGGACCCTTGGATCCCTATCCCCTTAACCTTTGGAGTACTGAGGTTCCTGGGACCTCTTACCCACTCCTGGGAGGTTGGAATAAAATGTTCCTAGAAATAAAGACGCAACATGGCTTTTAAAAATATTTATTTATTTCTATCATTTAACTAACAACTTACCCATCAGCATTTACTTCCATATGGGAAGAGTAATGAGTCTGTGTCACAAAAAATATTTGCTCCAATGAACAATATAAACCTCCCTGGCGTTACAGGCTTTTTGTGCCATGATTTCCCACCTTTCCCCGGCTCTCTACACAAAGCCAGTGTCAAAAAGACCCAGACGATGTGTGAGGGGAAAAGCAATGTCCCCTCCATTAACATGGAGGTCTATGACGCGCATCTTCGGCATCATCGATGACGCCAAAAACTCAGGGCCGGAAGGAGGTTCATGGAGCATCAGTGATTATGCCCTATTCAGGCACAAGCTGTACTGAGTTCCGGCAATTTATTCTATCTAAACAACATAAACTCACTTAGCTATCACTGTTGTAATAGCTGTGTAATAGCTGGGTGAATTAAAGCTAGTTGGATAGCATGAGTTATGTTTTTACATTATCTCATGCTATTTTTAAAAAAGAGAAATTAACATTTGCATCCACAGTTCTAAAATCTCTAATAAGAAGGAAAGCAAGGTTTTCTGATAAGCGTCTAGAAACGCTGCTGACTTGAAACATCAATGCAAAGTTCTTGCCAATGCAGTCTCTGACAGATTAAATATTTGTGATTCAGTCGGTTGTGATCGATGCAAAATAAGTTACAAGTGGTCAAATTCTTCCAGATACTAGAGGATTCTCACATTATATACAAGTAATTTACATTTTTAAAAGGAGGGTACCAAAAGCATAAAACGCTGTAGTGAGTACAGGTATCAGCTCTCCATTGAACTGCACACACTACAACCTGACCTTTATGAATGGTAAGTGCGTACCCAGCAAAACCCAATGAAGGAAAGACCATAGCACACCTATAAAATATATCACTGTGCTTTTTAAATGCTCTATTTTTTATAGCAGTTGTATAATTGCAGTGCAGCTTCAGTGCAAATTAACATTATACACAACCCTGCTAAAATGGTAGGTTTTTGTGGTATAAAAACTTAAGCCCCCCATAGACAGGCAGACTCCTCCATGCAACTTCTGTACAACCAACTTTTCTTCTACCAAAACCATGTAATAGGAGGACCTTTCTACACCTTCCAATCACTATGTATTCTATCAGGGAGGTCACTATACTACATAGTTGTTGGTAAGTCTCATGAAAGTTGTATGGAGGAGTCTGCCTGTCTATGGGGGGCTTTAGACTACAAAGAGGTGATTTGCCTGTACTAAGGGCTCATTAGTGTCAAGATGTTAGATGTCAAGATGGTGTTTTTTTGGTGATGTGCAGTATTGTACAGTAGTGATGATCGCGAATATTCGGATTCCGAATATTAATCGCGAATATCGTCAATTCGGAAATTCGCGAAGATGGTGAATATATTGCCGAATATTCACAATTCCGGATATTCTGTATTTTTTATCCATTACACTTCCCTCTCAATGTGAGTGGACGAATGGGAAGGCTGCAACAAGAGCTTAGCAACACCATCAACAGATTTTTTAATGAATATTGGGGTGATGCGAATATTGCGAAAATCATCACTATTAAATTCGCATAAAAATTCGCACCATGTTAAACATATATTGCGCGCGCGAAATTCGCAATAAACTGCCGACATTCGCAATAACAAAAAAAAAACGAGTATTGCCGAATGCGAATATTTTCCGAATGTTTTCCATAAAATTCGCGGCATGCCGCGAATATGAATGTTGCCTATGCCGCTCATCACTATTGTACAGTATAGTGGCAAACAGAAAGCATTTACTAATAAAGAAAAATATCCAAGCCAGGCTACATTTTGCAAAAAACACATCTGAAGTCTCCCAAAAGCATGTGGAAACAGTTGTTTTCTATTCTATCCAGTGGATTCACTGATATCCAGATCGCCTTTTTAAAGAAAAATAAAAGACTGTTTTATTCCAACACATGGACTGCATACCGACGCATTTGTTTGCAACTTGAACGGACTGTCATTACCTCTGTTCTGTTTTGTTTTGATGTTTTGATTTTTGAATCCCCAACGGGGGTATTGATATGAGATGGGGTGGCCTCTTTGAAAGTCCCCTTGCCTTTGCCTTCCTAGCAAAGGGAAAAACCAGATGGACGGTTGGCCAATTAAGGCCACATACCAGGCTGGCTGTGCAGAGCCTGGCACATATAGCATATCTAGGGGGGGGGGGGCACAGCTATGGTACTGAGGGAGGGGCAGAAGGAAGCCAACCATGGAGGAACTAGTGGCAGACAGTAAGCAGAGTATATGTAATGTGTGTGTCTCTGTGCAGTTTGAAAGGGGGGGGGGGGCTTAATAGTATGCCTATGTAGAAAAGGGGGGCCCTGAAGGCAAAGTTTAGGAACCAGCGACCTAAAGACAGAGCCATAGGTTTTCATAGATCATGGCTTCAGCGTCCATTGAAGCAGAAACTGGTGGTTGTGAATTACATTTTCAGCATGCACAGCACTATTGCTACGTAAGCAAAGTACATTGACAGAATACCATAATAATCATCATTAATATTTTATAATCAGTGAGCTTCTGAAACAATGACACAGATTGTTGTCTTGCAAGAAGTGAAGCTGAATATGGGTTTTGAGATGGGCTTTAGCAGCCCTCATGAAATGTAAGCGCCGTTCTCCCATGACCAAGGACAGATACATTTACCAGGCAAACACATTAACTCCTAACTTGTTTGGCACAGTCATCTTTTCACACACAGCTTTTAGAGCTTCAGATAAAATCAGGGACTACACAGCACAAAATGAGAGACACTTCCAGCTAAGTAACTGAAAAATAACACCAGTCAAGAATGGACAGAGACATCACGAGGTTGGTTCATATTACCGAGACATCGCTGAGATCAGTTGTTTTACCAATACTGTAAGGACACGGATTGCACTTCCGCCCACATTGCCAAATATAAGGCTGCACTTGACCAAAACTAAATGTAGCGGAGAAATAAACATTAACCTGTCATAATAATGATGAATGAAATCTACCTTGTTCAATATGTTAAACAGAACACAGTACTTCAGTTAATGCCCAAAGAATGATTTGCTTATCACTTAACAGCAACCAGAACTGTTTATCTATGCCATAGATGTCAAACTCTGGCCCGACCCCATATTTGTCCCGCTGAACAAATATTTTTGGCCCGTAGTAGATGTGGCACATCTGATAGATCTGCCTTGTTCGCAGCCCCCCTGCCTGTTACACTCACTGAGCTACAAGTCCTGGATTTTCAGCAGCAAGCTCTTATGATATCATAGTGAGCTGCCCAGAGCATGTTGGGATTCATTGTTCTCTACTCCCAGAGTGGGAGTACCGAAGCTCAAAAAAATTTGCAGGTAGGGGGCTGTGGAGAAGGCAGATAAATCTGCCACATCTTCCCAGGGAGGAAGGAGGAGTAGTGAGTTCTGTTTGAATGAGGGCTGCTAGGAAGAGTACCAGGATGGGTCAGGGGGAGTCAATGTGGGACTGAGTGACCCAGCCAGGTGGGTGTGTGTAGTCCATGAGTGCCCCCATCCCTGTGTATACACACATGGACTACACACAACATATGCACTATAAAGTGTGTGTAGTTCATGGGTGCTACCATGTTTTTGCCATGTTAAATGGCATGTTTTTATTAATGTTAAAGCAGGTGGAGAAGTACCATTGAGTCCCATGGAACAAACACACCAAAAACATGTCCGAAAAGCATTTTTGATGCCTCTAATGATTATTTAATGGATGCATTAATGTGGGTCTTCACACGCCTACTTGGGTAATGTCATTGATGATGCAGCAAAGTAACGCTGATGCACCTGTGTGTACATTTTTTTTGTGTACATAGCATGTAGTTTGCCCTCAAGTTTTTAACATTGGCCCCCTGTGTATTTGTGTTTGACAACCCCGATTTATGGCATTACTCTATAAAAACAAACAGCATTCAGAGACTAGGTGATCAATGGGTAAAGATGGCCATAGATGTTTAGATTTGAGGCCCATTTTGCCACCGATTGGCCGCTGTGCACGCTCATGACGGTTGATCTAGCAAATCTAATGGTTAAAAGTTGAATTCGACCATAAATCATCCTAGAAAACAAGAAATTACAGACATGTCCATCATTTCTTAGAACGATCCTATTACTAGTATAATGCTGGTCCCCATCCAAGTTACTGCCGGCACATAAAGGGTGCACGGCCGATTCTCGGAAGGACCGGCCGTGCGTGATGACATCAGCACGGAGATGGGCAGAATTTCAAAAGGCCTATGGGCATCTTTAAAGATTGTTTCAGGAGGCAATGGCTATTGACACTCCAAAGTTATTAACAAATTACCTTTTTTTTTTATAAAAGGGAAATAAAAGACTGAATTACGCATTTTTTAACCATTAAAATCAATGGGAAAGTGTTACTGTGTCTAAAGTTCCAAATATGAAATATCCTTCCTTACTGCACACTCTGCTCTGTGAGTCTCTGACTAGGGGGCAGTGCCCCTCTTTCTGAGTAAATACCATTATACAGCACGTATCAGCAGGTAAAATATTCACTGCATTCGCAACTCATGCATGCTGTATATTGCTGTCAAGGTTGCCTTTATAGGGGCCAAGGTTGGTCTGCAGGAAGGATTACTGAAAGACCAGGGAAGGACACACTCCTGTCCATAGAACAGAATGTGTGCTGTTTGTACACTACGTTTTTTGTTTTTTGTTTTCTATCACCTAGGAAGCATCACATGTCAGGTTTGTTCCCAATGACTAAAATCTTACAACTGGATTCAAGTTTAAATTTACAGAATTATATGGACAAGCCTTTAGTGATGTGAGTGGTTGGATTTGAAACTCCCAATATAGAAAGCTGGGAAACTCTACTCTAAATCATGAACCAGGCAAAACTTGGTAGAATATTAGAACCTTTAGTAGAACTGTGCAAGGAAGGTCATGGTCAACTATTTAATTTGGTGGAGCTATTGCTATGAAAGACACTGAATTGCAAGAATATGCCCAAACATGGCTTTCAAACAATTCTCAAATGAAGACAATGCCATGTAGACTCTCATTGGAATTTACATTTTTCTGGTGTTATATATTTTTTACATAGTTGTAGCAGAGACGCACTGGTATGACTGCACCAAAACATTCCAGATTTACATATAGAATCTTTACTTATTTTTTATTTTTTTTACTTTACCATCTGCATTTTTATCTTGCAATGTTCTGTTTGAGAGGACCTTTACAGAAAGTGAACCTGTAATGCAGATTATTTGATAAAGCAATAACCATTGTTTATACCCCATACTGACCAGTGATTAACTGGGCTCTATAAACTCATCAAGGTCAGATACTAGCATAAAAGGTTAATTAAAAGCATTTCAGTGTGTCTTATGGGCCTAAAGCATTTCGATCCAGGTAGCCTGGTGCACAGCCTAGGTAATTAACCGTGTTAATTAAAAGCAGGCATATACTAACTTGGAAATAAAAAAAAGCTGTCCAGAAGGTTACAACATTCAAGGTTATAAAGAGTGGCACAATAAATGAGACTTACCTTTATTAGTACTGTGTCTTGCTAGCATTGCATTATCTTTATTAAAGTATATTTTACCGACAACACAGCTTCGTAATTGACGTTAAATTACAAATAAGAATAGATAAATATACCCAACTGCCCCCAAAGAAAGAATACTCATGTCAGTTTTTCCCCATTTAAAACCAGTTGCCAGCCTACACCCCATTTGGTCCTCTGAGTTGGAGGACGACCAGCCTCGGTATAGGATTTATGATTTTTTTTGTTTGTTACTTTTTATTCACTTCTTTTAAACCCCAGGGTTGTGCATTTCTGTGGATCCAAATTTTATTTTTTTTGTTTATGGTTTAATAATCTTTTAACACACTCTACCTTTCTGCAGATATGTATTTCCTGAGATCCGATCCTTCTGTTACTGATATTATTTACATCTCAGCACCAGGTACTGTCTCTTCCGTTCGCTGCAGTGCCTATCTATGAACTTTTATTGAGTCTCCCTGTATTGTGTTAAAATTATGGCTCCAATGCCTGACCTACAGATGCTCACTGTTGCCTCCGACCCTTTACATTGAGCATTTCACAAACAGTGATTGTTCTGTTCTTTTGTTCTCTATTGCTGGGAAGGATAATGAATGATTCCTCCCCCACTTAAGACTTAACCTCCCTAGTGCTTTGCTAAGGTCCAGATTTCTGTACCAAAAGTGCACCATAGACTTTGATGGAAAAAAGGTTTTTTTGTTGTAGGCCTGTAACTTACCAAAATATGTCCATACAAGGGTTTGATTTTTTTTTCATAATTAAATTAACTGAAAAACACAAAAATCAGGTCATAGACAAAAAATGTTTTACTGTTCTGCCGTGTCCTAATGGTGCGGACATTCCATCAACTTGATTTTTTTTTAAGGCATTCAAAAAATAAAATAAAAGTCAATCTCTTTGTATGAACAATGTATTCCAATATAATCATGATTCAAAAAAAGAACAGTAAACAGTAAAAAATAGTTTTTGTCTATGATTAGTTGGGACGTGGCATAATTTTTTCAGGTTTATTGAGAGTCATTCCTAAAAAATCAGGTCAAACCGATACATTTAATAGAAGGCTGTAGGTGGAAATATCTAGTATAATTAGTAGAGATGGTAAAATTTTCTTGAGTTGCTGCATTTTGTGAGTTAATTGCAAGGCCCCTATTAAATCCCTCTCCAATTAATAAACAGGCCACCAGTAACCGTAACCGTCCACCAGAGGTCAGTGTGGTGCTGTTTGTTTACATTACATCAGCTGGTGTTGGAAACACAATGAAGCTTCACAGAGGCTGCCGATGCCTGCGATTCAGCTACCAGGGACAGGTGAGTGGACCCTGACTCAAGTATAAGCTAAGGGGAGCTTATACATGAGTATATACAGTATATAACAGAAGCAGCTAAGTCATTCAAGTCTAGGCTCTAAACTCTTCATCCTGTGCACCTGCCATACATTTGTATTAGAAATTAGCGTGCAGCATATTTATTCACTAATTTACTGCTGCAAGGAAGTAAATGAACTAGAAAAAAAAATGTAAAGCCTCCCATACACCTTACACTCTTACTATTCAATTTTTGTACACTCAACTTTCATTCTACCAAAACCATGTAATATGAAAACCTCTCTGAACCCCCCAATCACTATGTATTATATCAGGGAGGCCACTATACTACAGAGTTGTTGGTAGATCTAATGGAAGTTGTAAGGTGTATGGTGGGATTAAGTGGTACAGAGAAGCTTGTGCGGTACGGAGAACCAAATCTTGTCTAAAATATTTATCCTCCATATCGATCAAATGATCGCATGGATAAAAACATTTAAGGCCACTGTAAACATTGGATTGCATTGCTGGTTGCTTATAAAATCACAACTGTTTAAATACTGTTAAATTTGTTGCAGGCAAAGTAAAGGCACCCTAGATCTAATATCGTAATGCACAGCCACATAGGACAGGAAACCAAGCACAGAATGAGCAGTTGGGCTAGAGAAATTGGGTACCTGTTAATATCTAATGAAGATTAGACTGACTGAATATTAGACCAAATTGTATCTTCCTTCTTTAAACTACTTATCATATAATTCCAAATATAATGGATATTCAGAGAAATAGGCAATGGTGAGGAGGCACACACAAATGGAACATTTAGTAGATAAAAAATATATGCTGTTTTTTTCACGATGCTTTAAAGTGTCTGAGAGTGTCTTAACCTCAGCTATGTTATCAGCAGTTTTATGTGCTGTAACAACAAATCCATTGTTGTTGAAGAGGACTGGGTCATGTTCAGAGGGATGACAGCACCCTGGAAACACACATCAAGTTAGTCTTGTCCTAGCTACACATTCCCTGAGGGATTTTCACAACTTTGATGTGGCTTATCAAGGAGAGAAAATAATTATGGTCCCAAACCTTTTTGATTCCCTACAACTTCACAGGAGACCGTGTAAGGTGCTAAAAAGGATGACCTAACATGAAGGTTTCCCATCATAACCACTCATTTCAAAGGAACAAAACAAAGTTTTAAAGTATCATTCTGGCGTGGCCAAAAACACCTGCACTATAATGCTGGAGGCAGAAATGTGCTAAGCCTCATGCTCCTTCCACTTTATCTATGTATGATGCATGCCTGGTGTTTAAATGAAAAACATTTCTGTGCATGAAAGCTATGAAAACACACAGGACACAAAAAGCCGCTAGAGGCACCTTGTAACAGATGATGCCAGATCAACATCCATATGGCCCTGTTCCAATGAGGTTATAAAATGACAACACTGTTCATCAAACACCAGTAAGTAGCTCCCACAAAAGACACAGGATAACAAAAGAAAGAAAAAAACAATGTTTTGGGAATGTAACAGTAGTAGAGGAATAAGTAACACAGTAAATTACTGTGTTAAGCCGGCCATAGACGCCTTGATTTTGAGCTGTATTTTCGCTAATTGATTGATCGCCGTGGGGGAATAGAGGCTGCCCACAAGGATCCCGACCTCCCTAGCGGTCAGCTGCCACTGTTAAGCATGGCACGGTACAGGAGATTGCAGCAGAGTATGCTGTACCCTGTTTGAATTTCCTGCCCTCTCGTCTGCCCCTGTCCATGGCAACATGGGCTGGGGAGCCAACACCTTCCCCATTATAATAGCTGCAAAAGGGGTGGTCCCAGACTCTGTATAGAGAATCGCTGCAGCTTTCCAGGGGTATGGTTGGTTGTTACGATTCTGGTTTGTTTGAACTGGGTTAGACTGAACCTGCAAGTGAGGTTTAAAAAAGCGATCAAACAGGGAACAGACATGTCCGATTTTCCCTGGTTGATCGCTTATTGAATTCAGTGGTGCGCAACGATTCCCAGTCTGATCGACAGTCCCCTCTTTTTCTCTACCAAAACCATGTTATATGAGGACCTTTGTAAACCTTCCAATCACTATGTATTCTGGGACAACAACAATACAACAAAGTTGTTGGTAGATCTAAAGGAAATTGTATGAAGTCATCTAAAGATGTGTGGTAGGCTCTAGAGTTGAATTGATGCCCTAAAATGGCTGAAGAAGCTTTCATGAAGCTTCGATGTGATTGCAGAACACTTTCCGGGTTAGGAGAAGAGGATTGTATTGGCAGGTCCAGGAATGGGGGGGGGGGGGGTTGTGCTACCCGTTGACCCGTGTTTGGATACTTTTAAAGAAATTTATGGGGGCTTTATTGTCATAGGACATATTGACTGGGAATGAAGATTCATTTCTATAAACATCAGAAAAACCTACAGGCTTAGGGGTTCTGATTAAACATAAACACAGTATCCTCAAAATATGTGATACACAATTTTTTTTTTTAATTGGCCCAACATTTTTACACATCTGAAATCAAATACAAAATCTAAAGGTTCATTAACTTGCTATGATAACTTGGAATGGCAAATATGATATACACAGGGTCAGCTTACTACACATGTAGATTGTAAGCTATTCCTCACAACAATGTTGGTTTACTTTTATCACAACAACCTCAATGTTAAATGATATGAACAAGTAGTTAAATGATATGAACAAGTAGTTAAACCCAGAGCTGGTAGAGGAGTTTAACCCAAAGCGAGCTTAGCAACACCAAAGCCCAACACACTAGAAATAAGATCTTAAGACGACTAAAAATTGTTTACAATCCTATGTTCCTTGAAAGGCTCAGTTTTACCAAAATGTGATATTACACATGCAGTCTAGTGACCATAGTCAATTTCTAGCTTCCTAAAAGATTTGCATACTGAAAGTTTACTTCCGCCATAGTAGAAATACTTAGATTGAATGTGACCCCCTTTAAAATGCCAGACGTGGGTATCCAAATGCAGATACAAAAGATTAAATAGCATTTCAAGTTCTGTACTTCTTTACAACTACCTGAAAACAGGTGACTTCGCCCTTTGTGGGTTTTCCCCTTTGTAAAGCCCCCATACACGTTTAGATTTTTCAACCGCTCACAGCTGTTGATCGGCGGTCCTTTGGCTGAAAAATTGGGTGCCGACACTAAGCTTAACCTCCTGGGCGCTGTGCCCGAACTCAGTTCGGGCTCAGTTTGATCACTGTGCCGTGCCGGGACCGGGCATAAACGGCACCCCACCGTGTGCCTGCTGCTCTGTAGATTAGCCGGAGGCACACGGAGCCCTTCCGGCCCCGTGTCTTCGGCGTCATCTGTGACGCCGCAGGGGGCGGCGCCATAGACCTCCATGTTAATGGAGGTGGCGTCGCTCTCCTCCCCACACACCGTCGGCGTCTATTTGACACCGGCGTTGTGTAGAGGGCTGGGCAGAGAGCCGGCAATCACGGCGGAGTACAGTGTACTCTGCCACGATTGCGGGAGAAACGTGCCATAAAAAATGGCGCGAAAAGCCTGTTAGGCCCAGAGAGTTAAAGAGCCTTAATCGACAGCCAAATCAATCTAAAGCTGGACTTAGGTCGTTTTCCCATCGACTGTTCAGCAGATTATCTGGCTGCGATGACATCACGCACGGCTGCTAGTGTTGAGATTCGTCCGGACACCCTTTGTGTGCTGGCCAGTGGCCATTACTTCGGATGAGGACTGCAGAGCTGCTAGCAGCTCCAGCTCGTGCTAAGCTGACTGTTCTCACAGCCGGCATCCCTAGATGCTGTCTACCGGGTCTGCCAGACCCGACGGACAGCGCTGGCACACAGAGGGTCAATTGTGACCCGATGTTTTGGGCAATTGGCGGCGCATGATAACGTCATCACGCACGGTAGATCGGCCAAAACATCAGGCCACAATCTATACATGTATGGAGGGCTCAATGAAGAATATTTACACATGGCAACTTGTTTTATACATTTTTATGTGTCTCTTTTACAAAAAATAAGGATGCACAGGAGAATATAGAACTGAAAGTGCTTGCGTGTGCTAGAAAATGTTACCCACCACCCAGCCACCGCATGTGTTAAGGATGTTGGCACTAGTGATGGCTCGAACCCGGAATTTGATGTTCGCGAACGGCGAACGCGAACTTCCGCAAAAGTTTGCGAACCCGGCGAACCCGCCATTGACTTCAATGGGAGGCGAATTTTAAAAAACAAAGGGACCCTTTCTGGCCACAAAAGTGTTGGGAAAGTTGTTTCAAGGGGTCTAACACCTGGACAATGACATGACAGAGGGGGATCCATGGTCAATGGCATGACAGAGGGGAATACATGGCAAAACTCCCAAGAAATATTTTTTTCACACAATAAATC
>CM070042.1:45023921-45042737 GCA_036250615.1 Ptychadena robeensis | reverse complement strand
TCAAAGTTTAACTAATGTAAAAACATAGGGGGCGGGTCGAACTTGCCATATGTTCGCGAACACGTTAGTTTGCCGGCGAACAGTTCGGGCCATCACTAGTTGGCACCCTCCAATTTCATGGCATGATATTCTTTATAAAAAATCTTGCTTTCTTAACAAGGTCGGCTTCTCTTGCTCTTGATTTTCTCTTGATAATTCTTACAAATACATGGAAGTCTGCTACATATTCCACTTCCTTTAGGTGAGTAGTGTCTGCCAGGCACCTTTCTGCCAGGGTGGATCAGTCAGCTGGTGAGAAGGTCACTGACTAGCAGAGTATTTTGAAAAGTTTGCATTCCCAAACTTTCTTGTGGTTTTTTCTTTCTATGCCAAGGCTGTGGGTTTTAGCATGCCCTCAGGAGACCAACCAGAGTGGTGAGTCAGGCCTTTCATCCCAGGTGAGGTGGTCAGCCGTCTTTCTGAGAGGTTATGGAGAGGGTACCAGGAAAACTAAATCAGGAGAGATGGTCAAAAGATCCCCTGCTGAGCACACAGCTCTGTATGAAAGACAGGAAACCAGACCACAAGCATGACATAGCGCAGTGCTACGATATCATGACCCGAGTATAACACACACAGCTGACACTTTAGTGTATAGTTCCATGTACATTGCGAGGTTTAATGCAGATGTGTTAACAGCTATGGAGGAACACACAATGTTCTGTCTTGATTTCTTCAGTTACATAGCGGTCTCCAGTATTTTTAGTGTAGATCAGAAAAAACATCAGAAGAAATGTAAATGCCGCACTAAGCATTTATAACCTATAGGTTTGAGGTGGCCATAGACAGTTTGATTTGTGGCCAATTTCACAGCAGTTCGACCACCGTTCGTGTTTGCAGCGATCGATCTGCCGCAAAATGGGCCGAAAAACGAATGCGCCCACTTTACATGGGCCCAAAAATTTATCTAACAAATTGACCGGAGTTTTTAGATTGATCTCCTTACTTTGGATCCCCAATCCAAAGAAAATGCAAGCACCGGCTGACCAGCCGTGCCTGATGAGGTCATCATGCAGGTCAATCGAGGCATCTTTGGCTGGCTTAACATATATTCATTGGCATCATGTACATAACATAAGAAGGATTTACATATAACCAATGGTATAAGATACCGCCCCACTCCAAAAACTGGATTCACTCTAATTCATGATTCAAGGTGAAAGACCTTAAACACTCTGCTTGATTTTCCAGCTCTTCCCTACAAATACTTGGAAACCAACGCCCCTCCATTATAATGGAAGCCTATGGCGCACCAACTCCCCCCGCCCATTCGGCGTCACCGATAACACAGAAGGGTCGGTCCCAGAATCCCAGAATAGCTGCGGCTGTAAAGAGAAGCTTTCAGAACCCCAGAAGTTTTGACGATCCCGGTTAAACCTGTTTATTGTATTAATGCCAGTTGTAGTATGCAGACAAATTTTCATTGTTGCCAAGTTCTTTTAAAGGGAAACTAAAAAATATTTTCTGTTGGATATAGACTGTTAAAAGTTACATTACAGATAACTTTACAATGATGTTATGTCTTCCTTGGTCAATAGAGGACACAACAGCAAAGAAGTGTCCTTGTTTAGCAACAACTATTCCAACCTACAAGCAATATTTAAAAGGTAAAGGACAGTTATTTTTGTTTTGTTTTTTACTAAAAACAGCTTTTTATCCTATTTATATTATGACTATTATTCTATGGTCATATCAGATCACACCTCCTTTCTATACAGGTCTCCTTCTACATTTACCAAGAGCACTTGTGTGACTTTCTGCACATGGATAACATGCATAAGGTGAAGTGTACACAGTGGTGGCTACATACGTGGCTTCATAGAATCCCAATATCTAGGGTTGTTGTGGCAATACAGGATGTACATGCTTTTATACTTTTTTTATGATGGTTTAATGATTTCAGCAACATAGAGAAATGATTGTTCCGAGTGAATCAGACCTGACTAACACTGGAAGAACATGTTCAGAACTTGTAGGCATGAGATGGTTGCGCCTGATCTCATGGTACATCCAATAGCCCAGGCCAACAGTTGTGTGACAAAGCAGGCCGGTTAGAAAACCCTGTAAATCACTACTGCTCCCTTACAGCTCCCTTCAGCATTGTACACCTACTCCTTGTTCTCAAACCGCCAGCATGACCATACTTGTAAGACTGCACAGATTGTTCTTTAAACCCCACACTGCATTCATTCCTTCTTTTTACCAGGCACTTCCTGTGCTGCTGTTACAATGTTGTTTTGTATTGTATAAAGCCGTGTATGTAGTCACTGCTGTTAGCACACTGATCCACAAGTTCAGCTAGTAACTTGCAAGTGCTCTTTGGACATGTAGCTCCAGGAAAGAAGCATTGCATAGACAAGAAAGTGCGCTCTCCTCACAGGAAGTTTGGGGAAGAACTGGCACTGGAAAACAAATAGTAGTAATAGTTATAAAGAATTGAAAAGATCTAGAAAGTCCCTTGTCACCCCTCCTCTCTTTCTTTTTGATGACATAGCACTGCGGCAGGCAGGACAACATCTCCAGAGCACAGCCGGTAAAAATACCTGATTGTAAAAACTTTAATAAAAAATTTAAATGTAAAAAAAAAATACCTGATCGCACTCTGTATATAAAAATACACACATTTTCCACATTATAAACCACTATATGGCGTCTCCAGTAGACACTCAGCATATTGAACTCCAGGAAGCCTCGCAGATAAATAAAGAATATCTTATATTATTCCAGAGAACACCAGTTTAGTGCATTTTTTGGGGATTATGGAACGCTACACCATCATCATGCCAGCTCAGAAGTCAAGGTTTAATTATTAGATAAATATATATATCTGGTGGGCTCTAGTGGCCATATGTGTTACTGCAGTTCATTAACCCCCAGAAGACTAACAACAAGATAAAATATGGCCACTGTCAGACAAGCAGAGCAAGTAAATATATACTTTTTATCATTTTGCTGCTCTTCTGCACCATTGTGACAGCTCAGAGGTAAGAAAATTTCTTTTTGTTTAGTTTTTTATTTTATTTTAGGTGAACTTTAATCATTGCTTGAGTTTTTTTTTAATTAATAGATTATAATAACACTTTTTTTTCAATGCTTTAACTTTGTATTTAGGTTAAGTGGTCCTTGCCATGAAGTACTGGTATTAAAAAGCCCCATCTCCTTATAACAACTCAATGCCATCTGCCCGCCCTTTACCTCAGGTTACAAATCCAAGAGGCTGCCTAGCATCTCTGCACCCTGCAACCACCACACCGCACCCACGTGTGGGAACTGAGGTCGGGTGAAGTAATTCCTGGCATCAAGTTCATATTAAGCTTTGATCTTCAAACGCTTGGCATCTGCTGGAGATAAACTGTCACCCAAGTGACACCTCCTAGGCCACTTTGTACTGTAATTGACGCCAGTGATTAATGTGTTTAGAGAATAAATAAAGTAGGATTGCTAATATTAAACTTCAAGATATTAAGCTGAAACCCACTTGTCCCACCCTCTCTGCCCATTTCCTAGCGGCTGTGAAACCTCAGAGTTTGTTTGATCCATGTCCACTCATACTAGTATTTCAGCCAGTCCCAAGGGAATTTTAGTTTGCCTACAGAAATTCAGAACATCAGATCATATCACTGCACAAACAAAAGCACCTGGCTCTTGCAGTGGGCACACCCTTCAGACATGGTAGTGAGTGTACGAATTTTAAAGAAAAAAAAAAGAGCAAACCACAAGACATATCTGCCGACTTTGCTTGCTCACATGGCCTTTTTATAGTGAAATTGGTCTTAACTACCCAGAATATTGGACATTTCATACATGTATGTTTTACTTGTTCAAGAAAAAATAAATAAGATCAGTTGTTTGGAGATACCACGTAGGCTTCCTGTTCTGCATTGTTTAGACCTAATTTTGTGTATCCAGGGCCGTAGTCAGGGGGGTAGAGGGGGCACCCCTGTCCCGGGCCAGAGCAGCCAGGGGGGCCCGGCGGTCAGCTTGCGGCGGGCACGGCACCTGGTAGTGTGAGGCTCTGCTAAGATATCTATGTTACACCATCACCCCGCTCAACAACTTATTCTGATAACACCATTCCCCCCTCCCGCTCAATAACCAGAGGGAGAGGGAGGGTCCAGAGGGAGAAAAAATTTCCAGTATGGGGCCCCAAGATTTCTGAGGGGGACCCTGTGTGTATCAGAATATATGTTTTGCATATTTTATTATATTATCTCCACTTTACAGAAGGAAGCTCACAATCTAATGTCCCTAGTCATATATAAGTAACTAACACTGCCATATGTCACAGTCTAAGACAAAGGTATCTAACATTGATTATTTTTGGGTAAAGCCAATTAATCAGCATGTCTTTGGAGTTGTAACGGCACCTGTCACCTCCTTACTTACCGTTGCAGATCTAGGCGCCCTGTTCAGCAGTGATTCTGATTATTCCTACACACTTCCTTAAACACTAGCGCGTGTCATTTCCTGGGATTTAAGGTATTCATCATGTGACCTGGCTGACCAATAGTGGACCTCCTGCAGCTATATAAGCAGCCCTGCCCTTTCAGCTTTGCCTCAGTATTAAGGTCTCTGTGTTATGCTAAGCACTGCCTGCCATTGCTGTTCCTGTGAGATAGAGACTGCCTGTGTTCTGAGACTGATACCTGTTAACCCTTACCTGCCTGCTGCACTCTCCTGCTACCTGCGCTGCCCCGCCCTGTCACACTGTCTGGCTGACAACACCTGTGTCCCTGGAGTCTTCCCTGCTGTCCCCTGGACCAGCTGTCTTGTGTTCCTACCTCAAGAGGTAGTGACCTGGTGATCCCCTCAGGAAAGTCTATCTCCACCTTAGAGATACTGCCCGGACTGAGATTCCAACCTGGGACAAGCGCTGCATGACAGTGTGCTAACCCCCTGAGCCCCCCTTCTGGTTGTATGTACATTAAATGTTTGTTCAGTATATATGCATTATTACAAGTATTTATCTAAAAGTCCAATTTACAGTACTTATATTGTAGGAGGGTGACCTGTGTATGCTAGGTAGGACTTGTATATAAAGGGTTAAGTGTGCTATGCTGAGATACTGTAAGGGGAGTTAATGGGACACTTTTACTGGGCCTAGCAGGTGCCTGCGTGTGTCAGTGTTTTGTCTATTTAAAAGATCAAAAACATGCCAGAAGATTTCATCATGTAACCATGGCATGCTTTCTGGGAGTGTCCAGCCTAGGGAACATGTATTATAAGGCCAAGTTAGGGGTTGAGCAAAGTCTTCCCTGGAGTATGCATGTGCTGACATGTGGTTGTGGTCATAGAGTGTCTCGCTGGACACCAGCCCTAGTGGGGATGAACACTGCTGGTTCATGGGCTGGAGACAACAGACCCCAGAGATGTAGCCAGTGACGTGATGTTCCCCCATCAAGGACAAGGGTACCTCTGGCCTTTAAAGGGTGACACAGGGTGGCAGATGGGGCTAAGGAGAGAGAGACTGAGAAGGCAATGGCTGCTCCCAGATGACTGGCATGGTGACGGCACAGAACTTATGGACTGTACCTGTGAACATCAATAAAGTAACATCTTTTGCACCAACTTGGCCATGAGTACATAGACTTTATTGGGAGTGTGCAAGATCCTGCAATGTGTCACGCTTCAGAGGATGATGGAGGTTGCGATGGGGGAGAAGTCTGGCTCCAAGATGAGAGTGACTACCCATTCCTAGCGGTCTGACAGAGGGAAGTGCTGAAGATGCCAGTCCCCGAACCTTGGTTCACCCACTAAATGTTGTGCACTTATCTCACTCAGGGGTGGTGCATCTGTCCCTTCTACAATATTATAACAGATGTGCAAATGTTGGACCTGCTGTGAGCAGTAAACTGGATTAAGTACTATGCTCAGTAGATCAGCAAAAAGTGTTAATAAAAAAAACAGCAATAAAAAAGTGTTTTACTATCTTCTCCTCACCAAAAACAGGTGCCTCTCTCTATGCTCTAGCCCTGTGCCCAATTATCGGTTACCATCAGCAGGATCTTGCATCACAGTTTCCTCCACAAAGATACGAATGTCCACAGCAGTAGTCCTTGCAATAACTGGGGAGCTTTAACCTCCCTAGCGTTCTGCCTGTTGAAAACGTTGTGGTACAGGCAATTGCGGCAAGTACTCACATGCCTGGCACCTTCAATGGTGTGCAGTGGCTGCTAGACCGGGTGTGAAATATAAGCAAATTATGTTAAAAAGGATCTTACTAAAAGCATGCTACTGGCAATCAAGGCAGATTGCCAGTAGCATGCTTTTAGTAATCCAATCCGGAGAGGGGGACACAGAGGGATCATCAGGGATAATGATGCAGAGGGATGCCACACTCTTCCTCTGGACAAGTAAGTATGCCGAGTGTAGCTCGGAGTGAGTATTGTTCAAAGGTGGGCAAACATTTTGACTTCTGGGCTTCTTAAATTTAATAAAGGGGCCAGACCAAGAGCCTGCATTGTCCCCAAGGCAAGACTTCGACACCTCCAGACATTATGTGCACTCATTGCAGAGAAAAAGTAGGTGGGAGCATCTTTTCAACAAGGTGACAAAGGTCTGCAAAAGAAAGCTAAATGGGCTGGATTTGGCCCCCTGGTATTGTTCGTAAACAAACTTACTCCAAGCTACACTTGTGGTAAATGCCCAGGAGGTTAATTCAGCTAAATACATTACAGGGAAACAAAACAAAAATGGCTGCAAAGACCTCCTTTTGTGTTTCCTTATAAAGCAGCCACAACTTTCATAGTAAAGCCTATACTATGCCAGTACACAGTAGAAAAATAAACTTTCTCTTGTGAAAGTGAAATGTGCATCTCTGAAGATATTTCATGTGATAGAAGCTAGAGATTTCCAAGCAGCAAGGAGGGTGAGTTTAGCCGATTGCAGGAAACACCTTTTGTTTTTCTGATCCTGAAGCATATTTTGCTGGTTTAAAATGAAATTCAGAGGAGCTTTAACTCTTCCATTTTAAAATATATCAGCCAGTTTTTTTTTTAGAAAAGGGTTAAACGGCAAACAGCCTCTGGGTGGAAATAAAGCTTTCAGCTGCCAACAAACACTCAGATGTATTTCCCTGCTAATTCTGGCAGCGCTTGACTTGCAAGACATCTACATTACACAAAACCATCAGCCAGTGCCAGCCAATGTCTGGCAGGCTGCGGAGACCTCTCTGTGTCTTGTCATGTCCCTGGACGGTAGGGAAATACACAAAGTGGGAGATCCCTGCAACCCCACCACACATTAACTAAATAACATGTCACATTTACGTGTCAAACATGGCAGCCCTGCACAAGACTCCCTCTAGTTCTTTTTTTGGTCTTCTGCATCCTTTTCCATCTATCTTTTTTTCTGCAGGATAAGAAAGGCAAGTTATTCTGTTGTTCCATGAGAGCTGGAATTCAGCCACCATCTCCTGTCTGCTTTTACTCACTGACCTCAGCGATGATCTTGGCTGGACAACGGCCAACTATCCTGCATGAACAAAGGCATAGATAGCCAGCATATATGAATCTAATTGTTTTATGTTTACTGCACTGCTCAGGAGGATATAAGCATGTGCATTAAAATATTAGATTGTTTTTAATTCTTTCTTTAGCATAGGCTGTAAATTTAGACCAGAGTCTGGATTCAGATATGAGAACACCAGTTCTTCTGGAATTCGGCAGTGAAAATGGCAGGATCAGGGAGAAAGGTTTACACTTTCATCTGGGGGAGCGGGGAGGAATATTAGAGTATAAAGAAGTGGTGCATTCATTTAAAAATTACATTTCAATTTGTGTAGCGATATCATGTAATGTGTTTTAGGGACAGCTGTAAATAGAGGACTTTGTAACTTACTTGCTGCAAAAAAAGCAACAGAAGGTTTGAGTACTGGGAGTCAGATAAGGGATTAAGAGAAAAATGGAGACATAAACAAAGTAATGTGAAGAAATAAAAAAGAGACTAGGAGGAATAAAGGAATAACAACAGTTCCTGGTTAACTGTTTGATGTCTAGTTACACTGAAACCCTCAGTTAACACTTATTTATCAAGTAATACGTTCTTTTTAGTCCTAAGCACATTTACTAGGGTACCAAGACTAAGGTCCAGTCTTAACTGCATCAAAATCCCAAAAATTCATGGGGGAAGACACTGCCTGAAGTTTTCTATGGGCTATGATGTGCTTGTATACACAGGTGCGTCAAAGCCTACAAAGTGGAAAATGCGTCTATTGATAATCAAGCCTGTTATTTTTTGGGCGCATACTGTGTCATTCCCATAGGTTTTCAATGGATATGGTTTTAATGCGCCCTAAACCAGGACATACACCATCCCTGTCACTCATTGGGCGTCCTGAAACTGTACAGCAGGTGCATCCAGGACACCCAGTGAAAACTTGAGACAGCTGATGTGTAACCAGATAAGAAAAAAAAAGGAAAAACACTGGAAACATAAAAACTATTGCAGCCACCGCATGCAGGGATTGGTAAACTGTACGTATGTTTACGGTAATCTAAAAAAACTTAGAACCATATATATAGAACTCTAGTAACAAGTTTTGGTCTAGCTTTGTGGGCACAAATCTATGACCCTATTGGAAATTTTCCATCACTATCTATGTGATCTTTAAGAATATGAGGGGAGGGGGGCAAAAAAGACCATTCATTCACTACTTTCAGTTGCACTTAAATCCATAATTACATATTTGTTTTCCTATAGGCCACGTATGTATTCTCTGTTATTCTCGTTTCCTTTTTATGATATAGACAACAGATCTGCATATAAAACTGTGCACCTTACAAATTACTGTTTCTTTTCTCAGTCTAACAGTTGCAACTTATGTAACATTTACAAAGAAATTCCTTGCGCTTAATATCAACAGAACACATCATAAACGCGCCAGAATTTTAAATTGCTGTAAAGAGAGTTTACATTACATTACCATTTAATATTCCTAGAGGCTGAACTGTACTGCCTTGCTTCTGTCAGCTGTGACAGGAGGTCTGTTCACTGGGAAGATGATTTATTAGTGTTATCTTTTCACTCAGTGGATGTTGCCAAAGTTCTGAGAAAGTCAGTCACCTCAACTAAATATAAATAAATATAAACAGTGTTTCTGTTACCGATTTTACTCACATATGCAACAATCCATCTCACTAGGGCTGGTTACACACACACACACACACACACACACACACACACACACACACACACACACACACACACACACACACACACACACACACACACACACACACACACACACACACACACACACACACACACACACACACACACACACACACACACACACACAATCCCTTATAAACCAATTCCACAGGGGACTTTGTTATAAATGAATTAGGTGTATAAGGCATGCATTTGATCATAAGGTATAACCATGCCTTTTTATATATTTATATATATATATATATATACTGCTCAAAAAATATAGCATCACAATAATAAGATCTGAATAACTGAAATATTCTTATTAAATACTTTGTTCTTGAATAGTTGAATGTGCTGACAACAAAATCACACAAAATAATCAATGGGAATCCTATTTATCAACCCATGGAGGTGTGGATTTGGAAACACACAAAATTAGGGTGTGCAGGCTGATCCAACTTTGATGTAATGTCCTTAAAACAAGACAAAAGGCTTAGTAGTGTGCGTGGCCTCCACATGCCTGTATGACCTCCCTACAATGCCTGGCCATGCTCCTGATGCCCGGATTAAAGCAAAGAAGGTTTGCTGTGTCTGTTAGTGTACTATCCAGAGCATGGAGGTGCTAACAGGAGACAGGCCAGTGCATCAGGAGATGTGGAGGAGGCTGTAGGAGGGCAACAACCCAGCATCAGGAACGCTACCTCCGCCTTTGTGCATGGAGGAACAAGAAGGAGCACATCTGGTACATCATGTCTCGGTCCATCCACCAACGCTATGTTGTGCCACAAACTGTCCATGAGTTGGGGGATGCTTAAGTCCAGGTGTGGGAGGACCATCCACTACCTCATCAGGAGCATGCCCAGGAGATGTAGGGAGGCCAAACAGGCATGTGGAGGCCACACACACTACTAAGCCTCATTTTTTCTTGTTTTAAGGACATTACATTAAATGTTTTGAGCAGTATATACCGTTTCCCCAAAAATAAAGCATCCTCTGAAAAATGAGGCATCCTCCGAAAATAAGGCATCCTTTGAAAATAAGCCACCCTTACATTTTTGCCTCACTCTGAAATATAAGGCATCCCCCCAAAAATAAGTCACCCGAAGATACAGTACTGTAGCTCTGGACAGGGGGGATCAGAGGGGGCAATTAGCCGTTGAGACGAACCCTATTCGTTCGAAGTTCGGGTTCACCCCAACCGCTAGGGCAGTGGGCACTGGGTGTGCCGGATACATTATTTCTGAATTCGATCTACCAAAAGTAAGGCAAATTTCCTATATGGCTGAAAGAACTTTAATTAGTTAGGCCAGAAAATATCAAGTGACCATTCAGACATCTGATAGCTTTCTTAAATTTTTTGATGAATTTCTATATCACTGAATTTTGGAACATGTGCATAGACATAGACCTTGATTAACTGAGAGATGAAACTAAACTGACCATTAACTTAAACAGAACTGGTTGTGCACTGATTACTGTGTGGTAGTGGTCATTTATATTCAAACCACAAGCAAAATATTTATTACACAAGACGATCTGAATAGAAATCATTCTGATCTAGATCGAGATCGAGTCAGCATCAGAAAATAATTGTACTCCTTGTACTAATTATTCTTGACCTGAAAAGTGAAAATGAATCCATCAGTCACATCGAAGGATTAGTACACTGCAATAGATAACGTTTTTTAAAATATATTTTTATTTTAATTTAATTTAATTAAACTTTACCAGCTCCCACATATGTTTGCCGTTATTCCATTCGAGTGGTACAGTGACTAGTGATGAGCAGCATAGGCAATATTCGATGTTTATTTTCGCAATGCGAATATTATTTTCGCAATACATGCCCATATTGCGAATATTCGGAATTGCGAATATCCGCCAAGATATTCGAGATATTGGCGAATTCTCGAATTGCCGATATTCGCTAAAAATATTCAGCATTCGAATAACTAACAGTGACACATTATGAAAGTCATTCTGTTTTCCTTGGCTTTTACTCACAAGTTTGGCACAGACATGAAGGACTATTATTATGCAGTGCACATGGTACACACATTATAACACAATGCTGCATGCATGTTGGATGCACTAGTTCCAATACACTTATATTGGAAACACTAACCGATAACATATACTGTGTTTACCAGCACTGCAATGCAGTGCATATATTGTGAAAGAGCACTATGAGTACATTACAACAGTGCATAGTGCAAAGGAAAGTGCTATAGTGCAGTGACCCAAAACAACTAGAGTGCTTTTCTTCAGTTCAAAGCAATTTATACATTGAAAGATTAGGTACAAGCTCTTTACTATATTAAATAGGTTTGTAAAAGGCTGATTTATTAACTAGCAACTTGCAATGCTTTTAAAAGGATAGGAAAAACAGAAAGATCATGGAATTTTTTTGCCCAATACCATGAAAGGGGGACTAGATTTGTTTTGAATTTGTATTTATAAACTGAGGTTATAAGCATTACATAAAATCTTTGTTTTAGATAATACACTGTGCTTGTGGTTGCGCTCTACTATTCGCAATGGATCTTGCTCCACTTCAACATTGCCTGCAGGAGGACAAGATACACATGGTTTAACAGTGATAAATGTTCCACTTCACAAGCACCCTTGTGAACATACCCCTAATCTAAACCCTAACAGAATGGATAATAAGTGTATAATATGTGTTAAACACAAGCCCAGCTGACAGAGTAACTATGCAAAACCACAACTAGCTCAGACCGCCAACTGCTGAAAGTTGGTAAATCCTAATTTAAATGCAGTATTTGTTTATATATATATTTATATATACAATTAACCTCCTGAGCATTATGCATGTGGCATGCTTTTTTAACCTACCTAGTGCACTGCCCCATTTTAGAGTACAAAGTACACTGCCTGCAAAAAGGCCCCCCTCCCCTGTCCAGTGTCATCAATGATGCCGGTGGAAAACCAACGCCCTTCCATCAACATGGAGGTCTATGGCGCCACTGCCCTTCTGCATCACCATGAAGCGATAAGGGCGGTGCCAAAACATCAGAAATGCTACAGCTTTCTGTGGATGTATCGTGTGCACCCGATGCCCGCTGACCTAGTGGTTGGGGCGAACACAAACCCAGAAAGAACTAGGTTTGTCTTAATCGCTAGGGAGGTTAAAAATCGCACCACATGCGATCGTGGTGGATTCCTTTTTAAAGGTCAATTATGCCGGGGATGTGCTGAAAAAAACCCGGAGCCCCCTCCATAACATGGAGGTCAATGGCCCTGCCTCTTCAGTATCATCAATAATGCCAAAGATGCACACCAGGAGAAGATCAATGGATTCGGCAATACACTCCATCACCGTTGCCACATAAACATATAGTATTTTTCCAGTCTTACTATTATTAAAGAGTACCAAAAGAAACCATTTAACCAGAAAGAAACAATATTACATAATTAATACATTAAAAATAATTAAGATACCTAAACTCAAGCAGACAGACCACAAACACTTGTTTAGTAGTTAATGGAGAAGGTTTATTATATTGGCACTGAAGTGGTTAATTGGTTAGAAAACTTACTTTTTAGCACTTTAAATGTATTAAATGCAAAAAGAATATTTGAAAAATACAATGGAATCTATAAAAACTTACTTAAGACCACTGAACAAAAGTCTAATTTTAACACTTGTCTCCATCAATTAAATTTTTTTCATGCTTTGTCCATGTAACTTGACCATGTGTGCTGTCCATCCAGCGAATGCTCTTAGGTCAAATACAGAATAGCTGTAGAGGAAACTCATGCTGGGTTCCCAGCTGTAAGGACAATAAACCTTTTTGGCTGCAATAGATTAAGGGGAAATAAGACTGGGCCTCACTCTCCTGGAGTCACTCATCTTAGGCTCGAGGCCAGTTTGTCTTCCTCCCTTGTGGTACCTGGCATTGTGCCTAGGTGCTCTCCATGGATACATCCAGTATCAAGGTTGATGGGCCCCGAGCCAGGGTAAGTATTAACCCCCCAGTGGCAACTTTTAGACAAATAAATCCTTCCCAATAAATAAATGTTTCTCAACATGACTTCCACATCCCCAGGAGGGGGGCTAAGGGAAAGACATGTAAGCAAGATTGTACACACAATAAGCGTGGCCCAGAAGCATGCCAATTCCCAGACAAAACATCCTCAGGGGGCAAGAAACCTCATGGAGTATCCCGCAATATGATTTACACAGTAAACTGGGCATTCTTTAACTACATGAGATTGTAGAAAATACTGTACAACAAAAGTCCGCGTCCGCCAGAGCAAGCCCCAACATTAAAGGATCATTTAGGATCACCAGACGTAGATTCCTGCATGCAATCCCTGGATTTGCTCCTCTGCTCTGGTGCAGATAAGTTGGAGAAGTTGGGTGCGATTGTGCAAACAAACAGTTTAATGCTGGCACCAGGCACCCACAAGAGAGTGAAGCATAGTAACTAAAGGTGCACAGCAATCAGGGGTCTCTCGCATCTGACATGGTCCCTGCTAAGCAAGAGTAAGAGCTATCAAATAAGAAGGTACCATGAGCATTGTGTATTTTAAAGCTATATGCCTGACTTACATGGTGCCCAACCCTCTTAGCCACATTAATTCTGCATTGGAAGTAACGGGTGATATGTTAGGTCCTACCATGCAGCTGCTGGCAGTGGATAAGCTTTTCTACTCAATTGTACCTGAAAGGTTTTGGCAAGGATCATCCTTTAGACTTGTCCCAACTTTGGCGGCCGACCGCTCACGTTTTGGAGAGTCAATTGCATTATAGTGGAGAGTCAATGCAGCCACCCCTGATCGCCTTGGACCTCGCCCATAAAGAGTAAATGGACGCAGTTACAAAACGCGTCCATTCATGTCTAATGGGGCAATTTCTGACGTGCGGATCCTGCGTTTCAGATCACGGCCGCGGTCACCCGCCTAAGTGGGGACAGGCCAATTTAAATTAATGTAAATAGCTGGCCAAGGCCGCCAAAGTGGGGACAAGCCCTACATCTGCAAGAACCTACTGTTTTAATCAAAATATGTATATCAATTGTCCAAACTCAGTTTTTTTTATTAGCCATAAATAAAAATTTAGAAATTGATGTATGCATTTCTCCTGAACACACCAAATGTGTAAAGCATCTACCATTTGTGGCCAACAGGAAAAGATCCTGTGCACCAAACTATTATTTGTTCCTCCAGCAATTCATGAAATACCTATCATTATAAAATGTATATCACACCCATCTTGTAGTGATTTATATCTTACAGATAATTTTAAAAAATGTTTAGATTTTCCCCTTTAGTCCTAGTCAGTGCCTACTGCTGAGAGCATTGAAATGGTTAATGAAAAGTGCCCAAATCCATCAGAGTTTTGGCAGGCTCTGCAAGTCTGAAACAGCAGTTTCAAGCAAGTAGTATTACAAATCTTCTCCTTTGGGTTTATCTGGAGAGGAAATGACACATTATAAATCCAGAAGAAAAAGATCTTCTCTTCACACCTCCTCCTCTCTCCAGTACACCCCTCTACTATGCCATCTCCCACCTCCCCCCACATCACCCCCAAGTGCTGGCAAAAGATTTAACATCTAATTCAGCATCTGACGAGCTATTTTATCACAGAGCTGTCCACTATTTCGGCCTTGAGTAAAATAAACGGAACTGAATAGGTGCAAAGGCATAAGTTTACTGGCGTAAGGCGTGTATGCCAGGACGCAGTCTTTACTATTACAGTACTGGACACATATCATCAGCAACTAGTATTAACACACATTGTATATTTTGATTATAAATATCTGATGCTAGTGGGTATTCATTAACATTTTTTTATAGAGCAAGGGTTTTTTAAACTGTCACCCCTGATCCAGATTAGCTGTCATTCAAAGAAGTAAAAGGAAAGTCTCTAAGTTGTGACAACTCTTCCAGTGACAATTCTAGGCTGGATTTCCCTGTAATTTTATTTCATATTCAGGTCCCTAAAACAACATGAAAAAATAGAAACATTCTCAAGTTATCATCGTGTAAAATTTCCCAGTAAGGCCAGCTTTAGGCCAAGGCTCCACTGTCCACCTCGGTTTGTTTAAACCACATTGTTTTAATTGCAGCGACATGTGGTGTCTGCAAATTTGACCCTGTATGTCATATTCCGACTGCGCGGGGTGTACATGGGGAAAAAGCAGTGGACACATAGCCATAAGCTTCTTAACACTCTTTGCAGAAATAAACTTTGGTGCTCCCTGGACATCAACCACATATATTGTCCCCAACATGCACCTCTTGGCACACTTGGGTGTGCTAGGTCAGCGTCAAATTCTTAATGTAATGCATTTTACACACAACCCTAAGCCTAACAGCAAGAAATATGCAGTGAGAGGAGAAATTTACCAAAGAGCTAGCAACAATGTCGTTATTAACCCTAATTCCCCCTGTTAAATTTGCCAATTTTTTCCCAATGCCAATTAAGAGGCATTAGCGATGGTCAATTTTTTTATTGAATTTGACTAAATGACTTTGTGAATGGACTGCAAAGCCTCTTAATCTCCTGGGTGGTTCACCCATGGCATGCATTTTTTATTTCATTGTAATCCACCGTGATTTTCTGCCCTCCTTTGGCCCTGAAACACATGTGCTGTAAAAACCTCCATTACATGGATGTCATTGGTGCTACTAACTCCCTGCCCGTCCAGCGTCACATGTGACATAATCGGGGTAGACCCACAAAGATCTGCAGGACCACCGATAGAGAGGGCCGCTGTGGGCTTTCAGCAGATAGGTGAGTATGCCCACTGTTAGCTCAGGGTGAGTTGTGTTAGCACACAAACTCAACTCAAGTTATCTTTGGCTAAACCCCCAGGAAAATAATGTGGTATCATCACCAAAATTGCTGGAAAATTTAGAGAAGGCTTGTGGTAACCTGTAGTTTTTAGCATTAAACAAAGTTCAAAGTCAAGTTTAAATATCAACTTAACTTTGCAATTCACTCACAAAGTCTGTTAGATCAAAGAAATTCAGCCATCTCTTATCAGCATCATTGTTAGTTAAACTCTCTTCTAATCAAAGTGAAACATAAATTTTCATGCCTCTATGTTTTTTATCTTATCACTAATATATTACTGCATTAAATTATTAATTGTAGGGCTATGGTAAAAATGTATATCTATATATCTATCTATATCCTCTAAAAACTTAAAGCGGACCTACCACCAGGAATCTATGTTTTCATGAATGGCACTAGAAGTGCCAATAATAGGGAGGAATGCAGTGAAAAACCCCAAAAACGTACCTGTAATGAGCAATTTAGGAATATAATCAGCCATTCCTCTTCACTTCCTGGTTAATGGGCTCAGCAAAACCCGGCACCACGTCACAGCAGCAAGTGATTTTTCAGTGTAAAGGCAACACATGAAACACATGGTGGTGCAATATCGCGGGTGGCCACTGGGGGCGTTCAGTGATCTTCTATGGGAATTTTCAAAGCAGCTCACTGAAAAATCACGTGCTGCTGTGACGTGGTGCCGGGTTCTGCTGAGCCCATTAACAAGGAAGTGAAGAGGAATGGCTGATTATATTCCTAAATTGCTCATTACAGGTACGTTTTTGGTTTTTTTCACTGCATTCCTCCCTATTATTGGCACTTCTAGTGCCATTCATGAAAACATAGATTCCTGGTGGTAGGTCCGCTTTAAGTGGAGCCTTTCATCGTGGGGCAAAAATGAGTGGACAATTCAACTAACCACTGGAAAGTACGTAAATGTTTTATTTTTACTCCCAGGGTATAATTAACAATATTATTTTTAAAAAAAGAAAACGGCTTATGTAAATTTTTCTTATAACGATACCTTATTAAAGTGGGTGGGTTACGCAGGTCTGAGAGCCTAATTAAAGAGTACAAGGGCAGAGAACATCCTAAAAATATGTGCCCTTCCCTCCCCGTCTCATACGTACTGTGGTAGGTTGTTATTATTACACTGTCTGGATACCTGTCAGACAGTAACTTACACATGCTCAGTTAAACTGACAAGTTTAGTGCTGTATAATTGAGAGTCTAATAGCTGCCTGCACCGTAAAATTGGGAGCTTTCCATTAACAGCATGCTGAAGTCTTAAATACGCAGGTAGCTTTTTCCTGTTTCTCTACCCTGTATAAATTCCTTTTATCAATGTTTATTAATATAAACATTGCATTGCTTTCTATAGTGTAAGACAAATAACACCAAAGGGTTTGTTTTTTACATAGGACAGCCTGTGAGTACACTATAGTCAAATGTTGAACAGCTGCCTATTGTACCTTTTGTGAGCTTGTTGAACATCTCATCCCCAATTCAGGAGCATGGATATGGAGTTGACCATCCACCCTCTCTTCAATTATACCAGCCTCTCTCTATACTTGGAACGTTTTACTGTAGCGTGTGGGAATTAATTCACCATTCAAGGAAAAGATCATATGGTAGGTTAGGCACTGATGTATAAGAATATCTTGGCTTATAATCAGCGTACCAATTTATCATAATTTATAGGCTTATGGGCAGGGCTCTGTGCAAATGCACTCTCTTTTTCACACCACACTGGTAAAATCATTTCAATGCAAACCTGTGTTTGTGTACGTCAATTTAATAATTTGGTTGGAAGTCCTTATGCTTAAGGGATTACTAGCACTGCACACTGGACATATGCCCAACAAGGGGAAAAGACTCAGGACATCTACCATCTGAATGGGACAGTGTCCACTATCATGTAAACAAAGTATCCACTGATCCTCAGTGGGATGTGGAAAAGCATCTTTGTTATGCAAATTAACAGGGCACATTACAGTCAACGAGGCAGTAATGCCCATAAACTGTGGGCAAGCCATCAGCCAACAGCAGGCAATTGTGTTGTCTGAAAAAGATGCAGTGGAAACATGCCCTTTGACTTTATAGAAGTAACCATGAAGGAGATTATGAAAATATTTAGGTGCCAACATGTAGAGAGTAATGGTGATACAAATGCATGTTTAAATTTGCTTTATCACATGCTAGGATTAAAACTGAAATTTCAATCTGTTTAGTTCTTTTTAAAAAAAATGAATATCGAAAATATCAGTTTCATTCAGTTTAGGAGGTTTTCTGTGTGTTTTTTCGGGTTTAAATATCAACACCTACATAAATAAGGGCTTGTTTCCACTACAGCAGTCAGATGCGGATGGATGCGGTTCTATCCACGCGGCTGCGGCTGCTACCGACCACAACCATAGGAAATACATTGGCCAGTGTCCACATGTGCGGTCGGACGCGGATGCGGTTCTAAGTGCCACCCTACCGCATTTTTATCCGCATGCCGCGCTGAAATCCATGTCCGACCGCGCTCATTGGAAATGAATGGACGCGGTCCAAACCTGCATCCATAATCACTATGGACGCGGATTTTGACCACGTCCATTCATTTCCTAAGGGCGCGATCGAGGGGCAGTCACAAAATCCGCATCCACTCGCATTGACGACTGTGTGCAACTGCATGCTAAACCACATGGGTTGCCATCAGTAGTGGCCGCAGACGCGTGGATAGAACCGCATCCATCCGTATCTGAGCGCTGTAGTGGTGTTATGCCGCAGATCCTGGGTTAGCACGGGGGTACCAGGAGCAGGGAATCTAAGCC
>CM070042.1:44989561-45004414 GCA_036250615.1 Ptychadena robeensis | reverse complement strand
AACCAACTCAGTGATGCCCAGAAAAGAGTAATCAACGGTCATAACCAAAAGATATGTAAAAGTGTACCAATGTCTGAGACACATCTACTCTTCTCCAATTAATAAAAAGAATATTTTGTATATTTAAGGTTGAGACACGTCCACATTTCTACAAGTAATGCATGATACATCCTTAACCTATCATAGGATGTCAGGGAGCACTTAGTAAAACGTGAAGGTTTTGACTTTCCACGAAGTTGAAATTTAGGAAAATTAATTTATCAGTAGACAGACGGGTTGCAGGTTGTCTGTATGTTTTTGTATCAATACAGTTTTGAAATGTAAGCCAAGCATGGTATCACATATACTCAATTTTAAACCAAGCTAAATATAAGGCAATGTTCCTATTTTAACCCCCCAAAAAATGAATAAGCCTAGGGTGGAAAATGCAGCAGCTAACACACAGCAAATGGACTTTTGTTTTGGGATGTTATTATTATAGCATTTCAACTAGCTAATTTTTGAGTTAATTGCAAAGCCCCAAACATGGTATCAACACCAAAGTTGGATATATAGCGCAAAATTGGAGAAACATTTCCACATGCAATTAGTTTTAGCATCAATTCTAAATCCTAAAACAGAAGGTATTTACATGACACGGTCCATCAAATCCCAAAAATTACAGGGTAAAGCCTCACTTCAGGACAGTGGGCGGAGCCATGCAAATCATTCCTTTAGCCCAGCAAATGCACATCCAGAATCGCTGGTGTACAGTGCAAATATATCCTTATGGTAAAGGCCCATTGCACGTGCTAGAACAATAATTTTTTAAAATTTTCCCACAGCCCTTCCCTGCATTTGTATATATTTTGGTGATAATATCATGTTCAAGGATTTTGCAATAATTCAGTCTGACTTTGAAATGTAGTTATTTTCATCTTGACTCAAGTAAGCCGAATTAAATAGTTTCAGCAGATTTTAGGTGCAAGAAAATTGTGTTTATTATTGAGTATATATAGTGTATAAATAAGGGGGAGGGTCATCAGATTTTGGCTTTACCACAAGAAGACCATGTAATTGCATTCCTCTCCAAAACATCCTGATCACCATCGGCAAATGCACATTCCTATCATCACTGTCTGTAAAACTTCTGATTGGCCAATATATATATTTGTTTGTTCTCGTCTACATCCTTAATCTAATGAAGGCCGCAGAATGTCTTGAGAAGCCTCCCCACTGGACCTGCGGTAAAGATTTCTAAATGAAAATCTCAAAAAGTTCTCACTTACCACATGTCCAGCAGGTGGGTTTTAGGGAATATTAAGGCATCAAACTAATTTGTATGATGCCTTAAATATCCCTAAAACCCACCTTCTGGACATGTGGAAAGTGGAACCTTTTTGAGAGTTTTGTTTGGATATTTTGTTGGGATGAGGTGGTAGATCTTATTTGTTGATACTGCTCTACCTCGTTTTATGTCCATTGCCTTAAATGCATTTCATTTCCATTTAATAAAACGATGTGTGCTCCAGGTTCCATTAAACAGGGACCTGAACTCTGCCTGAAAACTGGTCAGTATGTAAGTCATATGAAACCAAGTTATAGTGAATACATGAATCTGAATACATGACCAACCAAATTCTTGACAGTTTAGAGTCTTAGATCAAATTCTAAGCTAGAGGAAAAAGCTGCTCTAGACTGCAGACAGCCCCTATTGATATAGTTATGTAACGTTATTCAGTGTTGTTTTTTTGGATTGCGTGGGCAGACATACGATTCCTGGAATAATGTGGGGGGCTGCTTTTCTCCCCTTATAGTTTTTCTTTCTTAATAGGCTGCTTTCTGAGCTGCAGCCTGGCAGAGATGTGCTTATGTGGCAGCCACATAGCAGCCCTCCTATGCTGGCAGCTGCAGCGGGTTGGTTAAGTGTGGTTATTCCCTGGCAGAAGAGGAGAAAATTCCGGAATAAAGGCCTCCTATTTTTTTTATAGTCACTCCTGTTTCCCCCAATGTACAACACAGACATTCAGCTTTCTTCTGGCTGTAACAAGTCGAAATGCACTGTACTCTGTTCAAACAGTGACAGTTATTTTCTCTTCTCAGCCACGGCTGTCCCGTGACATAAAGTACAAGTACAAAGGCGCGGTAAATTCTCCTGCCAAGATGGCAGCCATTGCCAACAGAAAAGATTCCATTTTCCAGACTCTTTACAGGAATGAAAAGAAAAAATATTTAAAAGGTAACATGAAAATTATATTTTAGAGTATCCTTTCCAGCAAATATGTCAGGAAGAATCCAAAATCCTCCCGCACACGCCACAACACCAAGTAATATCTACTGTATATGCTTCACCTTATCCATTGCTCACCCTCTACAAATCACAATGAGCAGCCCGTGATGATCAGCCAACGGCTAGAACATGGGCAGCAGGTTCATGATATTAGGAAATGCTGTTGAATTCACAGAGATTGTTGCTGCTATTGCTGATTTAGACTAAAGGTAGGAATATACAAAATATAGAAAATAGCATAGAAAACAAAATCTCCCCTGTGAAGGCTACAGGGGCGAGGAGACTGTAACGGCTTCAAGATCAGCAAATAGGTAAGCAACTGGTTAAAACAAGCATTTATTAAATAAGCATCCAGGTATTAGACCCAGATGCGCATTGATATCGAAAAATAATAATATATACAAAAATGTAGCACAAACCAAGAAAGGTGAGTATAAAACACAGGATACAGTTCAAAAAACATAAACCACAAGCCTAAAGCTTAGGCATTTGATCTGGGCATCCCCATTGGATGGATAGAGGATGTAGACCATCCACAGATGGTAATCGCCACCCCGACGTACGTTTCGTCGCTTGACGACTTCCTTAGGGGGTAGAGGTTAGCCAGATGGTTTTAAGTTTCTATATCCGTTACTCAGCCTACCCACACTACCAGGGGTTAGTTATAGACCCCGTTCCTGACACCTATTTGACCTGATTGATAATTATATGGATACGTATTAATAAGGCGCGCCTGGCGAATGTCCGCTGGTGTTTCTCCATTCTGGGGGAGGATCCACGTCCAGCACCCTATGTGTCATTGTTTTTATCCATTGGATATAGAAACTTAAAACCATCTGGCTAACCTCTTCCCCCTGAGGAAGTCGTCAAGCGAGGAAACGTAGTCCCCTCGCCCCTGTAGCCTTCACAGGGGAGATTTTATTTTCTATGCTATTTTCTATTGATTTCTGGGATGTTGGCTTCTCACTGTGAGAGAGTTTTTCTTTTTCAATACTCATATAGATTTTTGCACAATCGACTATAGATTGGATCAGGATGTTCGATATTTTAATCAAAGGTCGGTTGTGCCTATATCGAATGTTTACACTGTATTTTTGTTCGACTGTTCTTGAATGGAGTTTGGTTCGATCTTTGAACAAGGAATAGCTTCATTCAAATTTATTAGATCGAACAAAAATTATTGAATGAAACGATGGTACATTTGATTTACTTTAGTTTTTTTACAAGATAGATGAAAATTTACCAACATGTCCCATCAGCTTTCGATAGATTTTTTGTTTGATATTGTTCAATGTTGGTCGAAATAAACCTTTGTTCGGTTTTAGATTTTCTTTACAAAAAAATTCTGTTTTTATTAAATATCCTTTTTTACATATTTAACCCTCAATGAACAGGCAACTGAGAACCAACAGTGCCTGGTGCAAAAATATAAAGAAGCCACATCATAAAAGCAATGAACACTTTTATGATGTCCTGCCTCTAAATAAGCTAAGGACTTTGTACATTGTAAGGGGTTCCAGATGGGCCGAGTAGCCCAATCCACTGGGCCCTCTAATTCCCATTCCCTAGCGGGTCATGAATTGAGCTAAGCCCCCAAGTACTTGGGACAAGGGGGAGAACCTCCAATGAGTAGTCCCTTGAAGAGGGATTGCCTCAAAGAGGGTTTCTCCTTATTTAGGCTACATTTACACCATCGTTTCCTGAGCTGCTTTCAGTCCACAAGGCCCTCCCGCAGCCACATGGTAAATGACTGTCTGCAAGTGCCTGCAGACCTGTGCAGGCGCTCACAGGTCATTTTGATAAGTGCTATTGGGCCTAATGTTGCTTCTGGCGGTCGGTGCGATTAATGCTCGTTTACCCGGTGGATAAAAAATGGCAGTGTAAATGTAGCCTAAACTAAGTGATGTTATTATTAGATATCTGTACATCTGTTAACAGTGCAAACAGATCATGACACCTGTATATAGCCTCCTGAAAACATTTCAGCTCTCAGTCCTGATGAGAACAGTGGGTTGTCTCCTAGTAGACGTTAAGTTGAACATTACAAAGCCTTGATGGGTTTCAGTGTGGAAGTTCATAGGCAGGTTGTATTTACATGCTGACTGCCTTGGTCAACATGTGAGGCTTCCTTGTCATCCAGCAAGAAAAAAGTATTTAGGGCTTGTTCACACAGTACTGCAGCACAATACGGCTAGGGGGAATGAAATGTTTCCTATGACAACCTTTGTGCCTTTTCACTTGCATTTACAGTAACGCACAATGCTGCAGATTACTGAAAACTTCCTGCAGCACACATTTTTGCAGGTGGACTTGCATGGGAGTTTCTTTTTTAAGCTCTTTCTAAATAATTGGTAAGATCTGTCTATGCCCCAGGTTCCCAAACCTGCAGCCCGGGGGCCACATGCGGCTCAGAAACCTAACTGTAAGTGCATTGGAACTCACCTGTCCTCGCCCAGGATCTTCTTTGGGAGGGAAGAGGAGAAGGACTCGCTCTGGCTAAGCACATGAAAGCCAATAAGCAACCAAGACAGCCCCTGAGCAAGTCCCTCACCTCACCAAGAATATCCTATTCTAAGAAGATGTGTGCCTATGCTCCCACTATTCCACCAACAAACAGGGGATTATTGTATGTGGCACATAACCTCAGAATAGAGGCACATAACCTTTGATGATATTTATATGACACAAAATGTGTATTACCACACTACAGTGTTCCCCAATGCTTGAAGCATCATTAAAAACAAGTTTTGTTATTTAAAAATAATCTTCTAGCTATGCATGCTGTAATTTTTTTATTATAAAATGCTTCTACAAGTCAGTATAGATTTAAAATGTTATGTGCGGCCCTTTAGTTATGCAAAGGGCCGCACTTGTGGCCCTCCATATCAACTCACTTGCCCACCACTGGTCTATGCTGATAACAATTCACATTCTGGTACCTAAAATTTCAAAATGTAACAAGTCAACTATGCTTAGATTGCAAGTGACATGATTGAGTTCAGAACATCTTTGTTTGTTGTTATTATTAGTAGTAACAAATTACAAAAACCTGCAATTTGATAAAGCTGGCTATTGAATGTCTTTTCTTTTGATATGTCCACTTTAGGGTACCACCAGAAAAAGTTGCTTCCATTCCATCCGTTTTTTTCCCCCCATTTAGGAAGTAGCTACTGGAGAAGAAGGATTCCATAGGACAGGCTAAACATGAAGTGTGAGGATCTCTTCGCAGCATGAAAAATGTCTTGGAAGTTTTTTGCAAACTCGTCATCTGTAATTGTACCTCTATCAAGAGCCCTATTGTGCAGCTGAACGATGCCTTGTGTTTTCTCTGCCTCCCCAGGCGTAATCACCAACTACACCTCATCCCAGTCCTGACAAGTGCCTATTGACATATTGTGATGGTGATAATGGAGGTGGGAGAGAAAAAATGGTAGCGTGGGTTGAGGGGTTGGAGAGATGTCAGAGCATGACAGTGCCGGAGTCCCCTCGGTGTCACCTCCCTGTGTGACAGGGCCCTCTCCTGTGTTTGTAGTGGTTGTCACTTTTGCATGGCATTTTCCGAAACATGGGGTGATGCTCCTTTGTGATGCTAATTCTTCGTAATGACAGCTTTGCCCGACATGCAGAAGGCTACCCCTGCTAGAAGTAACAGTGTATGACAGTCACAGTATGAAGAGGCATTATTTAAGAAGCCAAAAGCTGAAACAATATTAACCCTTGCACTTCTGCATAGTTGTGATGCTCTATAATCTAGCACTCTTCTAAGGGGAATCTTACCTGCTGCTTTCCTCTTCTTAATCATAGCTTTCTGATGGTCATATTAGTCCCTTGACTTGGATGGAAAAAGGCATGTAGATTTAAAAAGTCAGACTAAAGTCAAGATGACAGCCAGGTCAAAGGTGGATCGAAGATGAAGAATCAGCAGTGGCACCTGCCATGTTGTACTCATATACAGTTTTAATGTAATAATGCAATTTTCAACTCATTGATTTCATAGAAATCAACTTTATGTTCATGATGAAGGCACACTACAGAAATGTGTCTCCAAATATGTCAAGCAAATATACAGGTCTTTGTAGGTGGTTATCCCTCTGGCAACAGAATATACAGCAAGCATGACCGATTAAGTTATTTGTTGAATAAAGTAACTGGAAAGGTATCTTGATTTTTTCTTCTTCTCCTATTGGTCAGATCTAGTTGTTGCTGCTATTATACTGTTGAAAATGATTAAAAAAAGTTACTTGATGATTACTGGGGGAGAATGGTCAGCCACTGACTGAAACACACGTGGAACCTTGAAGCAGATGGACTACAGTAATAGGGAACCACAACAAATGTATAGATGCTTGGAAAACCCTTCCAAATATTCTGCTGCTACATGTGATTGGTAGGGTCAAAAACATGAAAGCATTAGGTAACCATAGATGTGCAGATTCTCCCTCAATAGATGCGGGATCGATATCAGCGTGACGTCATCACCCTGCAGCCGGCCCCACAGAGGATCGGCAGGCACCCCTTGGGGACTACCATCCCCATCCAAAGTAATGGGATTTGCCGGGCGATTTGTCCCGGTGGGTCCACCCAATTTTTGGCCCCTCAACGATCGGTTGATCGGCTGAAAAATTGGGTGAAAATAGGCCGTGTATGGCTACATTAACCCATCCTGCCTTGTGTTATCAGTTGAGGCAGGTGGCTGTGGTGAAAAAAAAGTCAACAACATGTTTTTTTTGGTAAGTTTGTCTGACATTCTTATATATATTTTTAATGCTACCGAAATTTAATGACATATTTGATATCCTGTAAACCACACTGGACACACCTTTATCTATAGTAAAGTGTCCTTCAGTTTCTACACATTGTATACCTCTGTTAAAGAAACTGCCTGCTTGTCTTCTCTTCTCCATGTTGGGATCTCATGGGAAGGCTAATAAAGGTAGGTTATTATTGTTAATCACTTGTTCTGTTCATTGTAGGAGAAAGGATCAATAGGCCATTGTGAGGTCAAAAGGGTCTGGATTGATTAGTAGACTCAAATCCTATTTTCTTTCCTATTTGTTAAAGTCTTCATTTTCTCTTACGCGTCCATTTAGGTCATCCCCCATCACATCTTTCGTCCGTCTTTTTCACAATCACCCTTAGAATAATAATAATTTACCATAAATTGGGTCTATGCCAAGTTTTTCTTTCTCATACTTCATACTCTGTCTGCCTTTCTTGTATCAAGCAATACAGGTCTCCAATGGCTGTGTATTTAATGTCACAGCATTTATTACTATTTGATTTCTTCTGTTTCCTCTCTTTTTTGTATCTCTTACTTCATATATGACCACTTATTTCATTGACTTAGTTCCTTAGTTTTTTAACCGTTTGCCCTAGTCTTATTCTTTTACATTTATCTTTTTATATTTTTATTCATACTATTTATGTTTGGGGTACAATGTTTAATAATTTAATATTCGTGTTTGAAGCTTAATTTTTAGAGTCTGCTTAAGCTATGTGTGTACAATTAGATCTTCTGTGGCAGTCTCTACAACACAATCTTTTCAGGCTCTTTACAAAAAAAGTGTAAGTATAATCAACAAACCAATAAAAAGTAGGTAGGAAATATGAGACAATGCACAAATCATTGAACATAGCCCTGCCCAGATGTATGCAATTGGATAGATAACTTTATATGTGGAAATACACCACATGGCCAAAAAAAAGTCGCCATCAAAAAAGGTCACACACTCTCTTGGACTGCCTTTAGCTTAGATTAAGGCACACAATTACTGTGGCATTGTTTCGGCACAAGATTTTTTTCCATCCAGTGTATTTATTTTTCACCAAGATTTTGCATTGATGATGGTAGAGTCTGACACCTATGCAAAGCCTTCTCCAGCACATCCCAAACATTCTCAAAGGGACTCTGTGGTGGCCAATCCATGTGTGAAAATGATGTCTCATGCTTCTAAACCAGTCTCTCACAATTTGAGCCCGATTAATCCTGGCATTGTCATCTTGGAATATGCCTGTGCCATCAAGGAAGAAAACATCCATTGATGGAATAACCTGGTCATTCAGTATAATTAGGTAGTCAGCTGACCTCATTCTTGGAGCACATTCTGTTGCTGAACCTAGACTTGACCAACTACAGCAACCCCAGATGTATCCAATAGGAAGCTCTTGGCTTTGGGACAGTCAGTGTATGTGGACTTAAAATGAATTTAATTGTTAAGCAAGTATGTACTTATATTAGGTAAGGTCCATATTGTGGTTGGATCTTGAGTCACTTTGTTCAGAAAAATGCTCAACTTTGGTTGGTACGGTCAGGGACTATAACGTTTACCATTAATAGTGTAAATTCACTGATATTGTTTACTGAATGTTGATGAAACGGTTTCAATATTTTGGTTAAACACTTATGAGAATTTCAGGTGTTAAAATACTTTTTTAGCTGTGGCAATTTCTTCCATCCCAAATGTAATGTTGGTACAAGCAATTTATTTAATGAGAGGCAAGCTCAGGTCACGAAAACTGTCTAGAATCCCATTCATAAAATAAAGTATATGATATAAAGCTTTCCCCTTAGAGTTCAGATAAAGCTCTAAGATTGTTTTCTCTTTTAGTTCCCATTATTTCCATTGCACTTTTCCAATTTACATATTGCAAGCCACATTACTATTTTTAAATATCCTCTCAAGTTATCTTTTTAAACAAGTTTACTGTATATACGGTAGAACATAAGGCAGACTTTAAGACTGAAGCCCAAAAAATGATTACACTCGTGTGCATTTCTCCTAAAGTATGAACCTGACAAATAAAACATATCTTCCTGTAATTCACATGAAACAATCCTTAGAAAAATGAGGTGGTTGGTGTAATACAAGTCACATATTGTAGCAGGAAGGCGAAGGGTAGACTAGCTGGGCGACTGCATATTGTCTGTCGTGTCTGAGATTGAGGTAAAAGCAGAATTCTGCTGCCAGAATGTACATTGGGTGGCACTGAGCTATCCTGACAGTTGGCTCTGATTTGTATTGCACACAATTGCTGTGTTGAATAACACATTTTCATTTCATATGGACTGCAAGAGCTCTGGGAATGGAGCCCATCTTGATATAAGGGCAGTAGAGGATACAGCAAATCCATGTATTATGAGGCAATAATAGGAGTCATGTCAATAGCATTTAAGGGAGTTACCAGCAATACCAGGACACCCTGGAGTGTACAGGGCTAAAGGAGAGATGCTGTCATTCCTCTAGTCAAAATCTATTCAAAGATATTCAAACAGGGATTTCTGATCAAAAGCAATGGGCAGACTACAATTTCTACTAGATTCTGCACTGCAAGTGGTATGGTCATTCACCAGAGCTCTGATGTTATGCCATGATTGAGCACAGAGAACCAATAGGACAGGCAGATAAACCATACACATCATTAGAAAGACATTGATAGGGGACAACAGCAATTGGATGGGACAGTATGTAACTTCCACTATTTCAAAACGCTAACTGTGGTATAATAATATACTTACATAGAAGGTAGTCTAGAGTTCTAAGCAAAAACCTACAGCAACATACCTTGTAGTCTGGCCTGTGCTGTCCAAAGCTGTACAATGGAGCCATTCCAAAATGAATGTTGATGACCATGACATATAATAAACCAACACACTGGTGTACAATAAATTGAAGTCCATTAGTTAGTGATGGGCGAACATCGGCCACGTCTGTTCGCCAACAGGCAGATCATACTTTAAGAAAAGTGAGACGTCCGCCTGTTCGCAGGGAAATTCCAATTCCCTGCCTGTTCGTGGAAAATTTTAATCGGAAAAAAACTGAAGTGATGTCACTTCCGATGTCTGGAACGCACAGTTCCTGATTCTGATTACCGGATGCGATGTCACTTCTGGTTAGAACTCATTAAAGTAGAAAAAAACACTACAGGCTGATCCAACTTTGATGTAATGTCCTTAAAACAAGACAAAATGATGATCAGTGTGTGTGGCCTCCACGTGCCTGAAGGTCCTTCCTACAATGCCTAGAACGCTCCTGATGAGGTGGTGAATGGTCTCCTGAGGGATCTCCTCTCACACCTGGACTAAAACATCCCCCAACTCCTGGAATGTCTGTGGCACAACGTGGCGTTGGTGGATGGAGAGAGACATGATGTCCCAGATGTGCTCAATTGTATTCAGGTCTGGGAAACAGGCGGGCCAGTCCATAGCATCAATGCCCTGGTCTTGCAGGAACTGCTGACACACTCCAGCCACATGAGGTCTAGCATTGTCTTGCATTAGAAGAAACCCAGGGCCAACCGCACCAGCATATGGTCTCACAAGGATCTCATCTCGGTACCTAATGGCAATGTCAGGCTACCTGTGGCGAGCACATGGAGGGCTGTGCAGCCCCCAGAAGAAATGCCACTCCACACCATTACTGATCCACTGCCAAACCATGCTAGAGGATGTTACAGGCAGCAGAAATTTCTCCACAATGTTTCCAGACTCTGTCATGTCTGTCATGTGCGCTTAGTGTGAACCTTCATTCATCTGTGAAAAGCACAGGTCACAAGTGGCGAATTTGCCAATCTTGGTGTTTTCTGGCAAATGCAGAACGTCCTGCATGGTGTTGGGCTGTAAGCACAAACCCCACCTGTGGATTTCTATTTCTGACAGTTTGAACAGACACATGCACATTTGTAGCCTGTTGGAGTTCATTTTGCAGGGCTTTGGCAGTGCTCTTCCTGTTTCTCCTTGCACAAAGGTGGAGGGTCCGCTCCTGATGCTGGGTCATTGCCCTCCTTAGGGCTCCTCCACATCTCCTGATGTACTGGCCTGTCTCCTGGTAGTGCCTTAATGCTCTGGATACTACGCTAACAGATACAGCAAAAATGTTGCTACCTAAGTGGACAGTTTTATGTCACAGAAGTGTGATTGACTTGGAAATACATTGTCTTGTTTAAGTGTTCCCTTTATTTTTTTGAGCAGTGTATATGGATAGCCAGCAGTGGTGGTGGAAGGGGCACCTGCAGTAGAGGAAGAGAATGTTAGCACAAAACCAACACCAGAGGAGGCCCAGCGTAGAGAGGATAAAGGCTCCCCCAGTCGGAATTCAGGAGCTCAGTGTTCCTGTGAGAGAGGAGAAGGACTTAGTGGTGTTGTGTTCTCCATGAACGGCAGACACCAACTTCTGTGAAAAAGGAAATATATAAAATTTTTGATTTGATGTTAGATACACATTAATTTAAAGTTTTAAATGAATTATTAAACCCAACTGTTAATATAATCCATTTACTTGAACTCTAAAACATTTAGCTGTTACATTGACGGGTATAGGTCGATTTAGGTGTATCAGAACATTAGTGCTCAAAAAACAGGCCTCGAATGCCATTTTTAGTTTGCTTTGGGAGTTGGAGTTTGTGCCTTGAACATTCTGTATATCCAGAGAACTTAAAACAAACTGTACCTTTGTGGGTTTCTCCGTATTGCCATTGAACATGCACAAGCCATTCTTAATTTTACAAACTTCAAGGTAAATACCTCATATTTCTATATTAGGAGGGGGGTGTTATATTCTGGTATCTATTAATCAATGAACAGGATGTTTAGGTATTTAATGTCTCAGAAAGTCCTAACTGTTTACTTTTGTTCATGAGGAGATGACCACATCAACTGCCCTAGAGAATAAGAAGGAAGTGGCTGGTTAGAGAAATAGCATCAGCAAAAATTGGGGAATTTCTTTCAATCAGAAGGCATTTTGTAACTAGGAAAGATCATTTAGGAATCATAGAAATAAAGCTGGTAACATATCATAAAATGGGACATTATTGCACCACATGGGAAAGGCTTCCAAAAAATAGATCGCTGTTGACAAAGGTGGTATCATTAATGTATTTCTTGTTTCTTACGGTAGATTTGTCATGTTTGAAAGTATACTTATACACACAAACTATGAATATACACAGTGAACTCTGTTGAATGCTGTGATTGTTGTAACTTTTTTATACGGTTAATTTTTCTTTTTGCTAGACATTGGATTGACTTCTGATTGACAACTCTGTTGGTTCCTAGATTTGTACACTCGCTGTGGCCATTAAGCCATTTTTGTTTTAAAAAACATGGGGTAAGGAATTCTCTGGAAAAGAGGGACCCCCGAACAGTAAGGGGACCCCCAGAGCATTCCAGACCCTTGTGAAGAGCACAACAAACATAGCTCATTGATCAACGGTCAGGGCCCTACTTACCTGTCCCAAGTCGAATCATAGACACCGGCAGACTCTGTGAAGCTCCTTGTGTTCTCTGACACCAGCAGAAATTTGAATAGAACACTACACAACTTATGATTCAAACATTTAAATAAGTTTCCATTTCCTTTCCATGTATTGATACTAATAATAATAATAAATTTTTACATTTTAAATGGAAATTTATTTTCATGTTTGAATCATAAGAATTGCCTTAAAACCCATCCTGAAATAACAATAAACCTGTGTTCTCTAAACTTTATTAAGTTTGTGGCACTAAGATTCACATGTTTGACTCATTCCTAGGGGCAATGGTGCTTTCTCTATATTTTTATCATTTGGAAAACTCGACCAGCCCCCCTCAGCTTATCCTCGAGTCAGTAAGTTTTTTCAGTTTTTGTAGGTAAAATTAATACCCCGGCTTATACTCAAGTATATACGGTATTTAAGATGCACACAGTAATGTAATATGTATAAATACTCACTGAAACATAGTAGAGTTCAACTGGACTGAAATATTGGACAGATGACACAGAACTCACTGGAGAAGTCACCAATGAGGGGTCATCAAGACAAGGAGATGTGGCTACAACAAATATATATTATAAACATAGCACCACGTAAAAACATGGAGAATGGAGAAGAAATCGCCAACAGACTTGCTACTCTTTTGATCATGTGATTTTGTTTCATCTAGAGGTTTTAGGTGTGTCAGCCTCTTCTTTTCAAAGATTCTGTTTACCTCATTCGTAGGGTAAAGCCTGCCATACACCCACAGACGGGTGCCGACAGACGAGCTTCGATGAGCTCTGGAATGCAGCGTGATGACGTCACGACCCTTTGTGTGCCGGCCATTACCTTCAATGAAGAGCACGCGGCGATTGGCGGCCGATTTTGCCACCGACCGACAGCTCGAGCGTGCACACCCGGCGGTCAGCGGCAAAATCGGCCACTAATCTGCGTGTGTATGCCAGGCTTTAGTCTTTATCTCTTAGATTCTGTTTACTTTATCCCTTGGGTAAAGCTAGGCATACACGGTTTGATTTCAGAACGTTCGATTCGATTTTAGATTTTGATCTTTTCATCGGACACCTATTGAAATCGAATGCAAAGTAGTACCACATGGAAGGTTCGATAGTAATGCGATGAAAATCGCTGATTTTGGTTTCCATTAAAAAATACAGGAAAAAGTCATATATAAATGTGTCATCCAATACAACAGACCTGACCAACAAACACAATGCTACGATTTTAGTTCAACCTATGTACAATCAACAAATTTCAATGTTTTGATCGGTAAACAACAATTTTTGCAGATCGAACCATTTGTACAGCATACAATTTAAGTCCAATCAATGAAAACTTTGATAGTTTTAGGTCTTACATCAAACCATGTATGCCTAGCTTTAGTCTCATCTCAACATACAGGTTGGCTTTCCCATTGTGTTCTCCATGTGATGACTTTTTTAATATAGTGACTTGTCTCAGCATCCATTTAAATGTCACAAACACACATCTAATATCCTAGCTTAGAATGGCATGGATATTCAATATGCACAGAGAAGATGATGCTATCAGCTTTAAACTACATTTAAATTATCACAATTAAAACAGAATGCCCCAATCGGCATTCTGGCTTTTGTCTAAAGGCCCCCATACACGTGTCGGATTCCCACCGGATTCCGGCACGATCGATTCCGGGCGCGTGCACGCGAAACGATCGTGCCGGAATCGCATGCAGCCCACCTTGTCCAATCGATCAGGTCCGATCGTTCAGGGGCCCAGAATCGGATCCGACAGAGAACCAACATGTTGGTTCCATCAGATTGATTCTGCCCAGATCAGGGGGAGTTGCCATTTGTGAGGTGGACAATCGGACACAGAATCGTCCCGGAATCCGTTGGACAAGGTGGTATGCAGCGATGGATTCTCTTAATTGGCCGATTGATCACACCTGCGATTCCCGGCAGAATCGCCGGAATCGATCGGGTGAGTGATCAATTGGCCATGGAATCCGACACGTGTATGGCTAGCTTAACTTTTTCATCTACATATGTGGTCAGAAAAATATGAATCCTCTTGAGCTGATCTGTGGTTCTATAATTGAAGATCATCATCACATCAAAACTATATAATGAAGCTAAGGTGGGATCCAGCCACAGTAGTAATTAGGGTGTGCCCTAGCCAACTAAATAATAACCATGAACATACCCTAGCAAATAGGCCGTAAATGAATAAAGCCCATTCTATTTCTAAACATTATGGCATAACTCGCACATGGGTCAACAAAAAGTCATCAACATGATATTTTAATTAAAAAGTCTTTATTATAATCAGGACTAGTACACAAATAAAAGCAA
>CM070042.1:44969781-44984604 GCA_036250615.1 Ptychadena robeensis | reverse complement strand
TCCCCAATTGATTTGAACACTTAAAATATAAATTATTATGGTTTTCCTGCTCTTAAACTGGCCAGGTGTATCTTTTAGTCTGAAAAACACGGTAATTAAAATCTTAGAATGCAAATTCTAATCCACCAACAGATAATGATGGGCTATTGGTAGATGCATTCTAAAGGTGAGAATACATGGGTCGATTTTTTTCATTTGTTAGATTCAAAAAGATAGATTTTTAATCTTTGGAACGAAAATCTAAAACCGAACAGGTTTAGTTCGACCAAAATTTTAACAAAAGTGAACCATATCGAACAAAAAATCTATCGAAAGCTGATCAGACATGTTGGTAAATTTTCTTCTATCTTGTAAAAAACTAATGTAAATCGAACATAACATTGTTTCATTCGATAATTTTTGTTTGATCTAATATATTTGAATGAAGCTATTTCTTGTTTAAAAATCAAACGAAATTTCATTTGGTTGAATGAAAATATAGTGTATACATTCAATATAGGCCCAATCAATATTTGATCAAAATATCGAACATCCTGATCGAATCTATCGTTGATTGTGCAAAAATCTATACGTGTATTCCTACCTTACGATTTTAACTATGTCAGAATTAAACTTGGCTTTAACCCCATGCTTTGACTGGAAACTGATCGATATGGTCTTAAAAGTCCCTGAGGTTGGCCACCTTGTATTGGTTTTGGTTCATTGAATTGAGTTTCGTTTGAAATATTATCTTATGGGATGTGGCAATGCACTACGGGTAAAGGGACCTGATCCTTAAGCAGGGTAAAGACGCGGAGATATGGATGAAATCGATGGCCGTTTCGAGCGCCGCGCACACTCACGGCCATCTATCTGACCCATATAATCTGCCCCTTGCGCTGTTTCCGAGCAGGACAAATCAATCCCGCTTGAAAACAGCCTTTTCGGACATGACCGTAAATACGGCGATGTCCGATGCTTTGCCTGGGTCTCCAGCTCCAGCTCAGCTGAGGAGGAGGGCTTCTCCGATATCTGACAGCAGCATGAAGACGTCATCACACTGCTGCAGGGTACATCGGATGGCTCTGTACCCTGCTTAAAGGTTTTGGGTAGATTTCTTATCTAGTATTGTATGTTGCAGGATCTACACGCTCTGATTATTCTAGGTGTTGTATGACAATCTCAGTAATAGTAAACATTTCAGCTGATCTATTAAAGCTTCCGCTTGATCATATCGTCGCTCACCTAACAGTTCTCTTTACGGACACTTACGATTGTATCATCTCTTTCAAACTTACAAGAGACCTGTAAAACAAGGGTTTGACAATACAATCAAATCAATTTATACACAGTCGAGCAGGCACTGACAACACATTGTTGTTGGTAAATCTAAAGGTAGCCATACACAGGTCGATTTTCCACTAGATTTTTGACCGATTGATCACTGCGCGCGTTCACGAGTTTGATCGGCAATCAATCGGGTTTTGCTCACCCAGCCCGATCGACCCCAAAAAATCAGAATCAACTAAAAATCGGATCGGACAATGAACCGACATGTTGGTTTTTTTTGGTCGATCGCTTGGCAATCGGAGTACATTGGTGGACCCATGTCCAAATCAGCCACAAATCGGATTCCCAAGGTGGTGTTGCATCGATTCCCAATCCGATCAATTGCTGATTCCTGATCGCCTGGAAAGATTGGATCGGCAATTGATCGCTGACAAATCGACCCATGTATGGCTACCTTAAGGCTTTGTACTATACAATTCCCAAGTTTTAATGTTAAACTCCAGCCAAAATATTTTCTTGTGTGTGGGGTGGTGGTATTGGGCTTTTCCATTAATATACATGTCCCTATTAGAGATGGTTGATTTTTTTGGACTAGACAGACTTTGTGAGTTGAAGTAAACTGGACCCTTCTCTATTATTAATATTATTAATAATATTTTATTTTTATATAGAGGCAACATATTACGCAGCGCTGTACATTTAATTTGATTTGAGATGGTACACAAGATAACCCACAGCTACAGGTTATGACACAGTAGTTGAGGACCCTGCCCAATAGAGTATAATATAGGTACCCAATAGAGTATAATATAGGTGGGTGGGGTGGGGGAGCTGGTATGGTGGTGAAATTAGGAATGGAAAGAAGGGTAGACCAGACTGAAGAGGTTGATTTTCAGGGCTTTTTGAAAGTTTCTCTACATGCAGAAACTTCTGCAGTTTGGTGATGATATCAAGTCGAACTGGTAACATACAACTGGTAAAAAAACAACTATTCAACCTTCTTTAATTCCTATTAGAATGTCTTGTGTTCCAGTGAAATTAGATGAAATTAGATGACAGCTTTTCAAACTTAGAAGAATTCTCAATTTTTCCAGTTGTCACTGAAAAATTCCCTTCACTTTTTTGCTAGCAACACTGAATAGTCAATGTCTGAACACTGCTTTAGTTTAGTTAGCAACAAATGTTTACCACCATTTTCTGTCCATTCTCTTTTCCTATCTCAGTCTATAATGTCTCTGCCTTCCTTATTTCCTCCTTCACTCGTCTTTGCTCTCTTTATGCTGCCTTGGAAAGTCTTCTCCAGGGCTTCTTTCCCAATGGATTTGACCTTGTGAAGAGTAAAGGCCCTCATACACACAGCGATGGGATTCTCGGGAGACCGATTGCCCAGAGGATCGGGGCAGACCCTTTTTGTGCCGGTCATTACTGTGGATGGGGACGCCGGTCGCCATCCAAAATAATGGGACCGGCCAGAGAAATTCGGACATGTCCATTCTCTGACAGATTGAGATTTTGCGCGACATGGATCTGTCGTTTCATGTGGGCATGCACATTGGTCAGCCACAAAATCGGATGCCGATGGCTAGGTGTATGGGGGCCTTATGGCTAATCCATCCCTACTTTCTTTGTTTCATCTGTGTGCCATTTTTTTGCTTTAGAGTTGTCTAAAGACATCAGATTTTGGCCAATATGAACCAGAACTAGGACTAACAAAAAGACCTTTGAAGGCAATGGAAAAAAAATCCATATTTCCATAACTATGGATTAGATGAGTATGAAGATGTTTTCTCTAGTTCCAGTAGGAATTCAACCTGGGAAACCAATGTTTTCCCCCATAAGGCCACCCAGGAAATTGCTTCCATCCATTGTATCTATTTTACTATTTAGAGAGCCCATATTTGGCACTCCTAGATCTAGTTTCCTATTTCAGTGTTATAACTGCCCACATGGTCAAGGTAACTTTGAGGCAAAAAAACGCTCAAGAAAAAAAAAGCAGCCCATGTATTTTCAACCAGGAATACACCACATAAACTTCTAAATCTTCGTACAAGGTCATGGGGGTAATGACTTTTGCACAGAGCAACGTGTGCGAGAAAATCCTATGTATCAGATATATAAAAATGACTGTACCTGGTGAATCTATCTCTGTTACCACTTGGGCGGCAGATCCCTTGGCATTTGATCAAGTATGGAGACAGATTGGTCCTGTGTCTAATCACTATCATTAGACAGCTAAACAAACAAAACAAAAGTGCTCAGGACAATAACAAAGTATCCATTGACTAAAGCTATTCATACACGGCTAAAAATTTTTATAGAATTGAACACAATCGAGAGCGTGTGCATTCTATCTGATCTATAAAAAAAATCAAGTCGCCCAGCCCTGACAATTTTCTGTAACCTTGGCCAGATCTGTGCCTTGCCATAATTCTGTCTCTGAGCTCTTCAGGCAGTTCCTTTGACCTCATGATTATCATTTGCTCTGACATGCATTGTGAGCTGTAAGGTCCTATGTAGACAGGTGTGTGGCTTTCCTAATCAAGTCCAAACAGTATTATCACACAGCAGGACTCAAATGAAGGTGTAAAACCATCTCAAGGATCATCTAAAGAAATGGACCGCACCCGAGTTAAATATATGAGTGTTATAGCAAAGGGTCTGAATACTTAAGACCATGTGCTATTTCAGTTTTTCTTTTTTAATAAATCTGCAAAAATGTCTACAATTCTGTGTTTTTCTGTCAATATGGGGTGCTGAGTGTACATTAATGAGGGAAAAAAGAACTTAAAAGATTTTAGTAAATGGCTGCAACATAACAAAAAGTGAAAAATTTAAGGGGGTCTGGATACTTTCCGTACCCACTGTATTCTATTTGCATCAAGCCCAATACAACCCCAACATTGGGCTTAATGCAAATAGAAAGATGTTTGTCGATAACAGAGCATGTTATCGATGTTTGTCGATAACAGAGCATCGCGGATAAGGTTTTAACACTGTTACTTCGTGAATTTGCAATAGTTAATTATAATGATATTTAAATGTTTGTACAGATAAATCAATATGAGATTGAATTTTCCCTTTATTCCTGTTAAATATCTGCTTCTGTCTCGTTAGCAGGAATGAAAAGAAATGAGGATGAACCCCCAAGCAAGGCCAAGGGGCCCACCTGCAGCAATAACCTAGTTTAATGTTAGCCTGGTTTCATGGATTTTAGAAATGAGACCTTGAAGGATACCCTGTGGGTTGATATTCTGGGGAAAACCCCTCAGTCTCCAGAGCACACTACACTTCGGGGATGCAGATATTAAAGTTAAATAAACAGTGTATACTGGAACGAAATAGACTGCGAGCAAGGAAAGAAGCACCGGAGATTAGTGCTGTGGCTTTGAAGACTGAAAAATATCAAAATTTTCAGCTTAGAAGGGCCTAGAGACAAACTGAACACAAACAATTTTACTTTTAAAGGAATCCCCTACTTTTTTGTAACACTTACTAGTCAACTGCCATAAAGCAGCAAAACATATGAATGTTAGCATATGTACCTAGTTTGGACAGAAACCCAAAAATGTCACCTGTTTTACAGCGTCACTCTTACCATTGCCACATACTGGAAAAGGTGAGCAGGAAGGTAACAATGTTTCTTGCCTTTTCTCACATTAATTAACATCCTACTGGTTACATATGCAAGTGTCACACTTAAAGGGGTGGAAGGCCTTGTTAGCACTTGTAAAAATATCACAGTATCTAACTAATAGCAGCAGACAGCCCAGTGTATAGAGGAAAATGAGTATCTATTTATATATATAATGTGTGTATCCATGTTTAGGTATAAACACTCACATTACTTAGTTACACACAATAACTTAGCTACTTAGAAACTATATATGAATTCTTCTGTATTTATGACAAGAATATACAGTTTTTTCGGACTATAAGACGCACGGACCATAAGATGCACAGTTTTTAGAGCAGAAAATGAGAAAAAAAAATATTTAATAAGTTTTCCCATCACTTGGGTTAATGGATTAAATTAATGCAATATTAAATTCAGCCAGTAGATGTCACTAGCAGCAGTACACTCACAACACAACCTCATCTCCCTCACTGACTGGGAGGAGCAGGAGGGGGAGCCGGTAGGGGGAACAGCTGCAGAGTCTGCCTCTCCTCTCTGGCTCTGCCTGTGTCTGTGGAAGCTGCAGTGATTGCAGTTTCCACAAATACGGAGAGAGGTATAGATGGCAGTTCATCTATCTCTCTCTTTATTGCTTATACCAGCAAGGCTCTGCTGGCATAAGCAGTACAGTTCAGATGATCGGTGGGCAGATCTCTCCTCTGACAGCTCCCAGGCTACTCTCCTTGCCGGGAGAGCTGGGAGGCGCGACCACCCGCAGCCACTCGCGTATTCGTACTGTAAGTCGCAGGCACTACCCCCCCCCTCCGATTTAGGGGGTTGAAAAGTGCATTTTATAGTACTAAAAGTATGGTAAATGCCATATATTCCCTTTCTTCCACCATTCTAAGCTTAACAGTGGAATTATATGAATTAGTAGAAGCAGGCCACATGTCAATATTACCTTTATTAGTGTTGAGCTTGAATATTTGAATTGCAAATATATTCAACGAATATCGGCTATACGAGAATTCGCAACTTTTATGAATATGACGGCAGATATTTGCAATGTTGACTATTCATGATATTAGGGATTGGGAAGCTTATGGCCATGCATTGCGATTTTATATGACCATTCATTTTGAAGGTTATTGCAATACGAATATATTTTCAATTCATGACCATACACTTGAATCGTGGATATCAAATCAAATATTAGTAGAATTATTTACTGAATATCGTAAATTTGAATATTGCCTATGCAGCTCATCACTTAATCATATTATACTCATGTTCAGTTCAATATATATCTTAACAATATAAGATATGTTGCTTTCACCCTATATTGAAGGGTTTCAATGGGGGGGGGGGGGTTCTCAGTTGCCAAGGCTGGAAGAATAGAAGCTGATCACAAGCTATTAATCACAACTTGTTAGTCTTCTAACCTGTAACTGCTCTAAACAAAAATAAAATACATAAGATTCTGCTTTAAACAACGGGCACCTCTTCTTAGCCTTTTTTCTCCTGGAAGAAATTTGACTCATATAACTTGTTGGTCTGTATTTGATCATCTCACCAAATAGTATCAAGGCCCTTCCCCAATATTTCACTCATCAATATACCTCTACATATGCTGCACCACTAAACCACTAAACACTACATGCATGCAGCCAAACCATCCCGTACTTTCAAGTTCTTCAAGACTTCTAGTGCCCTGTTGTCCCCTTTTCTTTCTCTTGAATGGTGCAGGTTTAAGTACTTTTTTTCTGGTGTTTTATTTCCACTTTAATTAAGATTGTTAAAAAAATGATGACTTTATAGATACAGTGAACTGCATTTGATATACTGTTGCATGCAGTGTTCTGTGTATGATACAGATGGACTTGCTATGCTAGTGTATAATACAGATACACTCCTCAATGGTTAGCTCTCCCACAATCAATAAATCACATCATTCACAGATTAGGCTGCGGCTAGGTTCATTTTGCAGAGGAATCTCTGCGGGTTCATCAGTGGGTTAATTGCTTTGCAATAAGGAGTGAAAAAAATAGACCTGGATTGTCCCAGCCTTGTAGCCAGAGAAAAGAAAACAGGAAAACCAGAGAGCAGGAAAATGCAAACTGTATTATTTATTGTGTCATACTTTTCTCATTACACTGCTGTCTCTCTTCCCCTCCATATACAAGCATTGCTTTTTTTTCTTAACATTTGATTATTCTTAAAGCGAACAAATAAAAAAATTGAAAAAAATATAATAAAAAGTTGAGCACAACTGTCAGCAGTGATTACACAGTGGCCAGAAAGACCATTAGGTGGTGTATGGAGCTGGGTTAGACTCACAAGTTAAAATGTGTAAGAATGGCTGCTGCCCAAAATTCTCTCTTCAGCACCCATAAACAGATAGCAATGACATTTGTAACCGGTAAGTGACATCCTCCAGGTATCCACACAGTTGGAGAGACACACACGGCAACTCCTATCCTTGTAAAAGATCACTACTCTTTGCTAAGGCCACATTGTACATCCATTTTTTGTAAGTGTATCATTTACCGTATTTTTTGGACTATAAGATGCACCTGACCATAAGACGCACCAAGTTTTTAAAGCAGGAAAACCAGGAAAAAAATATTTGATATATAAAAGTTTTCACATCAATTGGGTTAATGCAATTGATTAAATGAATGCATTATGAAATTCAGCCAGTAGATGTCACTAGCAGCAGTGCACACACACAGCACATCTCTTCACTGATCGGAAGGAGGAGGGCAGGAGGCTGCCCAGTCTTCTCTACTCTCCCTCTCCTCTCTGGCTGTCTGTGTCCGTGGAAGCTGCAGAGTGATAGCAGTTTCCAAGGACTCGGAGAGAGGGATATATAGGAGTTCATCTATCCCTCTCTTCATTGCTTATACTAACAGGGCTCTGGGCTCTGTTGGCATAAGTAATTATACAGTTCAGATGGGAAATCCAGCTTTGGGCGGATCTCACATCTGACAGTTCCCCGGCTAATCTCCTTGCCGGGAGAGCTGACGGGGAGCCAAAGCGCGACCAACCAGGTCCGAGTAGCCGCGAAGGTCTCGCATTCAGACCATTAGACACAGGCACTTTTTCTCCACAATTTGGGGGGTGAAAAAGTGCCTCTTATGGTCCGAAAAATACGGTAAACTTTCCCTTTACCTTTAAATAAATTAACTTTGTTGCATTAGTTTGTGGACCTTGAGTCCTTGTTCCTATATATAAAAAATATGGCTATGTGTTTATTGAGTTAAAGACGATAATTACAGCAACATAAACAGTTAAAACATACAAATTATTAGCATTTCTGTCCAATTTGCATTTCTGTCAAATTTATGATTTACACAGTTGTGTAAGAATGCACTCACCTTTTCTAGTTGCAGCTAAAAAAATATAGATAGGACCACCCTTCTGCACTTTCTGCACCCAACATATGACTGTACAATAAAATCTCAGTAGGGGATACATAGATTCCTCTTTTCATTTTACACCCTGCCTGTTTTTTTCTTAAAGGCACGTGTTAATGTAGCACATTTATTTGGCTTCTTGCCCTGCTCCTTTAAAACTTTTGTTAAAAGTTTCATTTACATGTGCACTATAAGGACAAAAGACATCTAAGCATCACAACTATATGATTGTATCATTGCCTGTCCATTCCAAATTCATGGTTTAGAATTTGGAGCCAGTCTGCACTTTGGTGTTAAAACATCGAATACTAGTTTTAAAAGGTTTTTCATAACATTCAGATTGGGTCTGTGGGAATTGTGTGGCCATTCAGCCAAAAAAAAAACATTTGTGAGGTACGGGACTGATTTTGGACTTTGGATTAGATTTTTTCTAAACCAGGCTCATCGTACCATGTCTTTATAGAGCTGGATGTGTGATCATGGGCACAGCCATGCTGGAAAGAATAAGCTTGAACCACACAAAGACCAAAAATGATATTTTATTGGATATTAAAATATTAAAATTAAAAGTAGGAAAGGACCTTCTATAAACTGTTCTCACAGGGTTGGAAGCTCTAAATTTTCAAAAAATGTCTTGTATGCAAGAGCAATATTGGTAGCTTTCAATCCAAATTGGAGAACTTAAGAATTGTGTGTGATTAGCCAATATGTTGTATATTTAATGTTGTCCTGGAACACTGGGTTGGGTTTCTACCTGGGAACTACCTTGGGGGGATAAACTAAATGTTGATGGGCCAAGGTATGAACTATAATGCTTGAGAGTTTAATATGCTACAAATTTCTAGAACTTGCACAGAAACCGCCCAGTTCATGATTGTGGAAGCTTTATACTGGCATGTTTTGCTTTCTACTTTATAAGTTTTACTTTTATAAGTCCCCCATTACAATAAGAAAGCTGGTCAAACACTTGATATGAGAATCTGCCCGCTGAAGAGACGGCAGCTTAATGAGGTGTGGAGTACACTTGGAAGAAGTGACCCTAGCTGTAGAAAAAGTTAGGTCAACTGTGCAGATTAAGCATGTATGTGCTAAAACATTGTCAATATAGTTATGTTTCAGTATGAAGGCAAATGCAATTGTTTCCTCAGGAATACTCAGGATAAGAAACACACACCTCAGAAGCATCCTTATAGTGGGATCAATAGTCAATTTCCAGCTTTCTGACCCCCAGAATTAGAATGAAGTTGGCATTTTGGAGGATTAGGTAGCTATAACAAGTTCCACACTGGTAGAATTGTTCCATAAAAGTCAGATAAAGGGAGAAGTTGTACAGTCAGACATTTTGCTATGATTAACAAACTATATTTATAGCAAAGCTCCCATTTTAAACATGGAATCTTAAAAATGGACAAAAGGGACCAAAGGGCCACTTTGGTCAGTTAGTGGTCAAGGACAAAATACTCAATGTAAGTGGTCAGTTAGAGGGCACTGGTGCTCATTAAGGGGGGACAGAAATGTGCCCCACATAGGTTACCCCAGATATTACAAGCTAATTGAAGATTTTAAAGTGGGCAAGCAACATTAGGGGCACCATCCACACACCACAATGCAATTTTCATTGTTTATTTGATTAGATTGAACATTCATCAGACATTATCCAACAGGGTTAAAGAGAATCAAAAGTGTGCATCTAAGATTGAAGAAAAACAGCAGGGTTTTAAGGAGAACAAGTGTGCCCATTGGAGGTAGGAGAAAAAAAATAGTGCCCAGCTGTGGCAAGGAAGAACAATGCTGGCCAGCAGTGGTGAGGTACAATAATTGTGCCTATAGAGGAGACGCATTAATGAACCACAATAGTGCCCATTGATGGTAGGGAACTACAATCATGCCCAGTTAGAGTAAACACTGGGGCCAGTGCAGCAAAATTCATGTTTAATAAAGACATGTTTAATAACTCCATGCGAGGGTTAGCCCCATCTGTTATATATTTCTTTCAATAAATTTGGGCAAGGAGCCCTTTTACTACTATCTTGGCTAAAGCGAAGTCCATGAATTGGTTATTGCTCACAGTACATACATCTTACAATGAGCTGCAAAGCAGGAATATTGCTGAACGTGCCAAAGGTGTATTAATGCCCACTGGTTGGTAGTTTAACTATGAAAGAAAACATAAATCTAACCATTTGCAATATTGCTTCAAAGATGGAAATAAATGTTTGTGGAACATCTGATTGAACATGGACATTTATTTGCACATGTCATTACATTAACCAAAACTGCTTAATCCCCTTTGTTTTTATATTACATTTTATGTCCCTTTAGCTCTCATGGGGTTAATGGACCAGAAACCTATGGCGAATTTGAATTTAAATTGGTCAAAATCATAAAAGAGGGGAGCAGCAAAGGTAAATTTTCCAACCCTGACAAAGAAGCCATTTCTGGCAATTAATGGTTTGTAGATCACATTATATATGCAGGAGAAAGTAATTAGCTCAGCAGGGGACAGACACACAGGCCTTGGTCGCAGCTCTAACCAATAAATTACCACAAGATCCCACTGCTTGTTTAGATATGTGGAAGAAAATACCTTGGCGTGGAAGATTTAGGACACAGCTGTACTTTTAGAGCGGTGCAGTTGAAAGGGGTAAAATCCTTCTATATTTCTACATATTATTCTGCTGCACATACTCTCTGTAAAGCTAGAACATAGCAGACTGTAAGTCCCTGAACCCAACCACAAGTCTTCTGCGTCATGAGAGTGTCACAGCTAGACACTCAAAAAATATGAAACAAATACTTCCTAATACAGCTACATATATCATTATATTCCTTTAAAAATGCAAATCATTTTATTAACTAAATCTTTTTTTTAGGTTACTTTTAAATAAATTCCTGCAAGCAGCCATAGCAATATGAAAGGTTTGTATTGCTGGTTGCCCAGGTTCTGATGCTTCTCACACTTAAGCTGGGCATACTCTGTTTGATTTTTTTCATATTTCGTATTAAGTCAATCGTTTCAAAATTGATTCCTTTTTTTTTATGAAAAGTAAATTGGATCCAAAATATTGGAAATTATTTACATTTTTTATACTGGGATGGAAATTGAACATAATATCGAAAAGTGATCAGACATATTGGTAAATTTCCATCAAACTCTCAAGTATTGTAGGGAATTTATAGGTATTTCAATGGATTTGTAACCAATAAAACTATGTAGCATGTGCACAGGGCTAAGGAAAGGAATTGATCTGATCTGTTTGGAATTGATCACATTATGTAGTGGTAAAAACGATCCAAATGTTATATCAAATTTAATAGGATCATATTGTAAGTCGCTCTAATGCAAAATCGAACTGTGCATGTTGCATTGGGTAGTTGTAATGGAATAAATTAAAGTAACTGACCTGGTGTTGTCTGCCTTGGGTACCTGGATCACAGGACTGCCTAAAGAGAAATACACTTTCTATTAATGAATACATACATTTCCATTTGTAAGTATCATTTGATGCTTAAAGTGAATGTAAACTGTGAAAATAAACACCGTAAAAAAACCATATACACATAACTCACCTATATCCAGTCTTCATCCAGGGGTATTTCCTGTTCCTTCAGTGACCGAACCTTCAGGCAGCAAGATAGACCGATCCCACCAATCGGGATCTGAATCCGGTGACGCTCTGCCCCTCTAGAGTCACCAGATTCAGATGTGACTGGCTGCCAGGTGCAGGGGGGCTTGGGAGGGTAGACGTCAGCAATGCACCAGTTCCCCTTGAGCAAGGAGACTGTGGAGATGGATCCTCACGGGATTTGAAAATTTTTAACCAGGTACGTTTTTGTGAAAAAGATGTTTTTTTTTTATCTCCAATCTACCCTTTTGTCAATAGAGAGACGATGGAGAGGTAGTAGGTCCAATTTAAAATGACTAAATTATACAAAATGTAAAGATTTGAAAAAAATTACGTAAATTATAGACCCTGATATTGAGGGGAACTAGTAGAGGAAAGGGGATTGTGGAAGGTGGGTTTAGTGGTGGAGACAATGACATACAGTAAGGGAAAGTATTTGATTACCTGCTTCTTTTGTACGTTTGCCCCCTGACAAAGAAATGACCAGTCTATAATTATTAAAGGAGGCTTATTGTAGCTGTGCACATCCACGGACAAACTAATAGATAAAAGCCGCAATCCTTTTGAATGGTGTATCGTACCAATTGCGTGTGCCAAGGCTGTGGACCACTCGTAGTCTGACTTTTAGAAGGAGAAGCAATTCTCTTACACTGGTCTAAAGGGCTGCAATCACTTAGCATTTGGTAAAAGTGGCAGTGTAGGGCCCTAATTACCAAGTAATGGGCCCTCGGAGGGAGGCAGATATCCTGGGGCAGAAGGATAGTTGATCTGTCCCTCTAGTGACAGCCCTGGAAAGTTCAGACTTGTAAACATGTCAGAAGGAGTGTAAAATAGAGCTCTCTGCTCTAGTGAGGCTGATTAGCCATCAGTCACAGTGTCACACATTAAACAAGTGTAGTGACAGCCCTGTATCCTCTGGGTTCTGTCCTTTCTTCACTCTACTTCTCACAAGCTACATCTATAACTGTAATACTATGCCCTGCAGCACCCTTAACTGTCACAAAGAGGTCCTGTCATGTAAAGTAAAAAAAAAACCATACAATCTTGATGCAAGCTTACATGCCTTATGTACTAATCTCAATATATATTTAATGATGAATGTTGTAACGGGGTGGCCTATGTTATGCATGCAAGGGACCTGGGTATCTGAGATTAATAATACAAATTGTATGTGTAACTTTAATGAAATGATGGTGTGACTGTGACAAATCCATGTGGAAGTGCCCTGCCAGGGAATAGGGAATATAAGGCCCAGTCTTTATATGAGAGGGGTCTACGTCCTAGGGTCCTGCTGGGAACTGGTTCTGAGAGGTGTTCAGCGTGGACACACCACTGGTCCATGGGGCTGGAGACCTGTCACCAACTGAGATGTAGCAAAGGACATCTCTCCTGTTTCTGTATAGGGTAGGGATTCTCCTAACCCTTCGGGTAGATGACATCTGAGGACAAGAGGGCTAGATCAGAGTCCATAAAGAGGCAACGACTCCTTCCACATGGCTGGCACAGAACTGCCTGCTGTACCTGTTATGACATCAATAAAGTACCAGTTCTTATACCATCTGGCAGTGTGTGCAACTGCCTCTAAAGGTGTCAAAATGCTCTGCCACCGGGTGCAACAATCTGCAGGGGGGGCTACAGAGAAGGTGCTGGAAGATGCCAGACAGTGACCCTGGATTCACCCAGTACATGTTTGTGCATTCCACCAAGGGGGCAGTGCCGGCATTACAATGTCATTCTGTCACCTACTATGAAGAATATATGGGGAATAAAAGTAATTTCTTGACTATAGCCTGGTTGTGCCAGCATGTACCAATGTCTAATAATGGTCTTAGATTGGTCATGGCTGTATTTGGCAATCTTTTGGTGTCCAGTAAGTTCTGAATCCTAAGCTGGCATTAGGAAAGTTGCCAGGTATATGGCCAGCAAAATTGTCAGATGCCCAATGAGCAGGAACAAAGAAGACATCCTTCAAGAGGGATGGCTATGCCAGTGACTTCTCTGTGAGGATTGTCACGCTATAGATTTCTACAGACAAAAGTGGAAATTCCCCAACAGGATACAGACATCAGAAGAAACATGACATGGGTTTCACTATGTCCTACTCAAAGTGTTTTCTTGGAAGTAGATTGCATTAGTCGGGTATTTTCACTGCTGAAAGTGGGAACCAGCAGAAAATATGTGCAAACAAGAACCCAACATGAACAGTGCCATAATAGAATAAGGAAGAGTATTAATAATGCTGTACACAATCTCATGGAGGGGTATGGATCTACTAGGAGCTCTTCAAAAAGTGATCAAAGAGATTGTTGCCCCGATTGTTGTTTCTGCTGCTCATTTGTTGTACAAAAATATGAGAACATATCTGTTCTACTAAATAAGCTGGCCCCTCAACACCATTTTCTATTTGATGGGTTTCCAAGACCAATCTGTGCCTGGTCAGCATAACCCTTCTTAGAAAACATTGGGTTTCTGATGGCAAGGTGAAGCCACTGAGGCATAGCTAGAAATGCTCTGCTCCTGACCAGGGGGGTTTGCAGACTTTTCATCCATTGCAGGGACGAAGGAGAAGGCCCCCCCCCCCAAAAAAAATAAAGACCAGGCATCCTGGTGGAGGGCCCCCTTGTGACTACTTACCCTATAGTGGCCACTATGGCTGCTATGGTGGTTCCTACGCTACTGTTTTCAGCAGTGCAGCTTATAGAGGCCCAAGATCACTCAGCAGGAGTTTAAGCGGACCTATAACTGGCTTCTGTACTTTCTGTGATCGACACCAGGAGCAGCCAGGAATATGGCAAAAAGCAGCAAAAAAACAACAACAATATAATAAGTAGTAATGAGTGGCATAGGCAACATTCGTATTCGCGGCATGCCACAAATTTTTGGGAAAACATTCGGAAAA
>CM070042.1:44944092-44955859 GCA_036250615.1 Ptychadena robeensis | reverse complement strand
TGAAGGTACCAGAGTGTGCGGTGTGTGTATGTGTAAGTGGGGTATGTGAAGTTGGGAACTATTATTATTTATTCTTAACATGATTTTAGATTTCATACTTTTTGTGATATACATATACATAAAGGTCCAGTTTTATAAATGAAGACCTTTAATTATAAACTATATCATAGTTGCTTTTCCTCTGTATTTCCAGTGCCTTGAAAGCCCTATATGAGATGAATGGAATGAGGTAGGGATATTTATTTTCTGTGATATATGAACCCCAAAGACTTGATAATACTGTGAGGCCATGAGGTGGCCAACATTATACTGAATTCATCAATAGGCACTACAAAAAGACCCTTAGCTGTGTTTCTCGACCCCTTCTCAGAAATCACAGACTGTGTCAAATATTCTGAATATGGAACTGCAGTGCCCTCTACTGAGAAAACTCATTTATTTAGAAAGTAAAACCATGATGTATAATATTAAAAGCAAATTATGGCTATGTTTAAAAACATTTCTCGCTCATTACTCAATACACAAAAACGTTTGTATAATGAAAACTCATTTTGAGTCAAAATATTATTGCAAAAATATTTAATTAACTGTGTAGGACTGAGATCATTTAATGCTGTTAGTAAAGGGTTAAAATTGAAGGATTATCATTCAGATTGTAGTCCTTAAAATGTTATTTTGCCAAGTTTAGGATTTTTTTGATTCTCTTACAGACAACTTTCTGTTTAAAATACTCAATTCTATGGTATTGCTCCTACCAGTCTTGATGCATCATTGATCTAAGATTCTGAATCCCTTTGGCAAGCAAAGACAAACTTCCGCTATGGAATGTAGAAGCTGAATTTTGTAGATTCTGGAATCCCAAGGGAAAACATGGTAAGTGTAACCGTAAAGGGGGGTACAAAACTCTACTTTGTATATAACATTCATCATGGGTTTTTTTTTTTTTGTTTAGTCTGTATATTCTTTCCAAGCACCTATTTAGCAGCATGGAAAGAGAAAGTTATCCTAATACCAGGGGGAGGCACCTTCTGTCTTCAGTATCCTGAAATATTCATGTAGACACAGCACAGGATAATTCCTAGAGTTTCTATTTAGGATGGAGACACAGATACTTTACAGGTATTTTTGCCCTTTTGGGTTAAAATCTGTTTGTTGTATATACTGTATCATTAAAAGTTGACCTACTGTACATATTTTTCCTTTTTTTTTACCAATTCATTTGGACAATAAGTATTATACTGGATAATCAATGTAACATTCTGAAATATGCAACAGCAAAGTCTGTATTTTAATTTATTTATAAAAACATACTGATGGGTTTGTCATGGTTTATACTGATAGTACAGATTTGCATTTTTGGAAATGTTTTAAAGTTTTTAACTCGTAAAGGGTAACTCCACCTTATTGTACATAATATAGCCAATCATTTGAATGACAATCTAAAAACCACTCCACGTGCCCTGATAAAGTGCATGTGTATCCATAATGAATGGTATGTGCTATTCAGTAATATGTAGAAAAAGGGAAGGGGGGGAGGGGACTGTACCAAGATCTAGTCTGACACCCCCCCCCCCTTTCTTTAGTGTCCCGGGCCCCCCTCAACATGTTTCAGCCCCTGTTGGTTGTCCTCCTCAGTATTTCACATGTTGGTTCTAAAGTTGATGGTTCCTGGCCACCTTGAGGCCGTCCACCTTTGGTATGTTAGCTCTTTTGGGTTAAAATCTGTTTGTTGTGTATGTTGTGAAGTTTGTGAGTTGTGGCGAGAAACTTATCACATACAAAATATATGTTCACTTCTGCCCAAATTTATTGAATGATTTAAATGATAAGATTTAAATCTTCTCATCTATTGAAAAAGTAATGATGTTCCTGTTGGCCAAGTAACAATGTTATAATATAAATTTAATATGTATATTTGTTTTTTATCCTGATTATGTGACATATTATTGTAAATTTGTTTGATTTATAGAAACGTATTATATCACTGATATGCTTACTCTAGCATCCCCTGATGAACTGGAGACCCATGAAACACGTAGGGATCTTGCTTCAGTGATTTTCTTTCATACCACAATATCATGTAAAACGATTTGGAATAATATTTATGTACTCCTTCAATATGAAGTGGGGCATGCTAATGCCATCTGTAATCAGGAAGTGGCTAGCCTCTTATCACCTAAATTAATTATGTTTGATACTTTTGTGCCTTAAAGTGTCCATGTCCCTGTTAAGAGATTTTGGAGCAAACAATATACCCCATCAAATATATTTTTTAAATTTTTCAATTTCTATATATATATATATTATGATCTTGGCACTTTATGATTTAGGTGATCTCTCCTATCTTATACGTATGCACTCTGATCATGTGAAATCTTGTTTAATTAGAACACAATTTAATAAGTAGTTTTCTCTTTCTCTGTATAACATACATGTATGTATTTGTGTATATATGTGTGTGTGTGTGTATGTATATATTAATGAAGTGCTTCTGTGCAGCTGGAAGGGAATTTAAGATCTACTATTCCCAAATCCCTCCCCTCTTCTTGTCAGAAAAGCTCAGCCCCCACAATGAAGATGGATGGATGATAAAGGAGGAGGGTGAGAGGGTAAATATTAATCATACACACAGACCCTCTGACGTGTGGGGTGATGGAGCTGGGTCCCTCTGGAAGTTGTTATGAGATGATACAGACGCCCGAGGGGCTATGGGTTTAGATTTGGTGTTTGATTTATGGTGAGGGAATAGAGGAGTGCAATGTGCTGTGCACTAATATATATACATATATATATATATATATATATATACATACACACACATCGACACACATGCACACATATATTCCTGTGCATACACATATACTACAAAATTATCCAGATGATATCTTAAGTACAGTATCCTTATATACAAAGCATATAATAAAACATTAATCTTGTATATATACCCTAGGTAGACATAAACAAATTAAGTCCTTGTGTCAGACGTGAGCTGACAATGAAAGAAATCATCTTCTGTTTCCAATCCTCTTTAATTTAACACTTGAGTTTATCACAGTTTAATTTACTGATGATCTGCAAGAAAACCCTTTTTTTGGCTTTAGAAAAAAAAAAGCATTGAATAGTTAAAATTGCAGGCAACAAGTGACATGACTATGTTGCCGTAGACAGGCATGGCCACACAACCAAAAACTGTGGTATTAGTAACAAACTTTGGGGAATGTGGTTCAATATTCTAAGAGGCTACCTTTACATACCTGCATATACTTTTTCAGGTTTCAAATAGTAGGTCATATGCATATAAAAAAGTCTGGCTGCACAATGCAAGTTCCTGCTCTACATTACTATGGTAGATCACGCCATTGCTACACAGATCCTTGCAGGATCATGACATCCAACTTCCATGTGTGTAAGATACGTCAAATGACAGACTAGGCCAGTGCTCTTCAAGTCCCTGAGCTCCCTTGCCATTGCTTTATTCAGGCGTTTACATGTTTGTATTCCTAAGCATATAAAGCTATGACAGGCAAATGAGTTTCCCAGGGAGGAGAGCCAAGTGGTTCTTTGGCTTTTGACACACAAGTGCAAATACAGGTTCATCTAGTGAGAGATGTCATGCTCCTCTCAGCAAGTCTATCTCATTGCAAATTGACTCAACAGCCTTTTAAATACACATGAGGTTAAAGCAGCATTTTACTCTGCAGGAGAGTGTATTATGGACTGTAATGGCTTATTTTGTATAGTGATATCCTATACAGTACATTATATGTACACCAGCAGCAGGCTCTCACTTAGAGAAAAGAGCCATTGAGCCTCAGTCAGCACATATATATAAACCGGAGCACAAGTCATCGAGAACAGGTACCGTGTGGATATAGAGACCGAAGATTTATTATATCCACTATTCAGCAAAACCTCATGGCTCTAGAACAAAGACCACAACTTATTCAAATTAAATACTGAAAGCCCTTACCATGTATCATATGCACACCCCAAAAAATTGTAAAAATAGTTATGTTCAACTATCTGAAGTGTTAATACAGTAGATGAGATGTCAGTGAACAGAAAGACCATTAGGTGGTGTATGGAACCAGGTTACGCTACAGGGTAAAATACAGGTGATGAAATAGTGAATGGGGCAGTATGTGAGGTGGGTGATGAAAGAGTGTGCAGATGCAAGGGAAGTTTGGCATTTCTGTAAAAGACAGACAGAACAAGGTGAGGTGAAAGACCTAATGCAACACAAAGTTAAAGCGGTCCAGCTCTATGCTCAAAATAAAAAAGCACATACAAAACATTGAAATTGTACTCACCTGTCAGCAGATTACATCTGTGAAAACTGCTTAAGAATAAAAAATAAAAAAAAACATACCATCTTGACTTCCCGAAGCCATCATGTTTAGTAATGGCAAAGATAAGCTGTTCCACTCACACTTTATGAATACTTCATTTTGACTATGGAGCTGTATTTTTAAAAACAGCCACTTGATGGAGCTTCGCTTACATTATATTGGATCCCGCAGATTTGATGCTGCCATCAAAATCCTACGGGACTATGGCACTTCACCCAGGTGCCCTTGCGGGCAGTATTTACAAAACACGCCGCGGGCAGGAAAATCCCACAGTGGGAGGAGAGATCCCAAAAATCGCCTCTCTGGCTGTAGGAAACATTTTTACAAAAATTTTGAGAAGTCATTATCTAATTGCCGATAATATAAAGTGTCCAGTGAGGTGGTAGGTCCACTTTAAGTTCCAATAATGGTAAATGAAAAGATAAAATAATGCAACGTGTAATAATACAGTGAAGGCTCTCTCTGTGCGGCATAGGTGGGGAGGGAAATGGACACGCTAACTTCACTACAGCCAAGCCTGACTGCAGGGTAGTGATGAGCGGCTAGGTGATATTCGAATTTGCGCAATGTTGCAAACACTCGCAATGATATTCAATACAGCTTCAGCTACAGCTTTTACAAAAGTCCCACCTACCTACTGAGGGGGAAACTTTTATACCTTTTGGGCTGGCTACTCCCACATGTTCTGGCACATTTCATACTGAGAAGATTCTGTCAGGTGCTAGAATCTTCTTAAACTTTCAGTAATACAAAAACAACTTTTAGTTGTTAAACTCTCAGAGGGGGGAACAGGGCATACATTTCACAACATATTAAATCTATTGTCTTGCACCCTGATACAACATCATGACTAGTCAACTAGATCACGACTCGAGCACAAATCAAAATCACTAGTCATTAATGCCCTATGTTCTATGCCTTATCTCCTGTGTCCATGATGACCTACACGAGTAAAGTAATGTACAAATTTACAATGCATGCCCTTGGAGGCCAAATAAACCAGAATGTTGAAGTTTCCATGCATTTTCCATGTTTTCTGTAGTTACGAACTTGATTTTGGATAGATGTGGAGCACTTTTAGGGGACCTGTTTGACACTTACACACCATAGTGATAAAAGGAGGGCTAAGTACTGTCTTTAAATTACAGCTTTAAAAAAACCAAAACATATGGTTTTAAATTGTATTAAATGTGCACACCTACAGAAAAAGTTAAAATGCAGGCAATAAAGTTAACTCTTTCCAGGGCACTCTGATTCCATTGTTCAGAAGTGTGAGAATGTGCTGCTGTATTTACTGACCTAGCTATTAATAAATTAACATGGTTAAATTAAATTATAATTGTTCAAGAGTGAAAGCCTGATAACCAAACCTTCTCCAGTCTTTGTATTTAGACGTCTCTGGCACAGAGTGTGTTACAGTCTTGTTCTCTCCTGTAGGGTGCGGTGGGAACAAGCAGGTGCTTCTGGATAACAATTAGCTGCCCAGAATGTGTATTTGGCAAGAAAAAAATGCTGTTGCGGCCTGTCTTTAAAAGTAGTAATTAGGCTTCTGTAACCATCTTGCTGGGTAGTGCTGCCTGGTGCACAGAGGCGGCCTCCTCCTCTGCACTGGGATGCTGTCTTAGTCTCTGCTCTGTCTTTGCAGGAATCGCTCAAAGTTTGTACAAAACACAGGTGCACATGCTGTGCGCTCCACACAATTTTTCATACCAGAACACATTGCAGTGTATGAGAAAAAACAAATGAGACCCACTACCACTTGGTTGTGCCAGACGTGAAGGAGCGCAACCCAGACATATCAAAAGAGAAGCAAACAAGACCGAGCATTGTGTTTACATATTTTACATTTTTTTGAAGATATATGACTCAAGGATCCTAATGGGCCCAAACAAATCAGGATAAGGATCCCCTGAAAGATACTATACTCACCTTGCCAGTGACCTGTGCCTACCTACCTTTCTTCACTCCATTCTGTATCTAACATTTCTGGGAATGTGAGATTACTTAAGCTAAATCATATATTAAATAAATATATATGTAAATTCTGATTGCAAATCATTAAGATTTTAAGGATAATGTTTGACAACTGGAACCCTTCAGATACCTCCTCAAATTTTCTGTGGGATCAAGGTCAGGAGCCAGGCTAGGCCACTCCAGGACCTTAATTTGCTTCTTCTTGAGCCACTGCTCAACTACCTACCCATGACCCATTTTCAATGCCCTGGTGAATGACTCAATTTGCTAATTTGACCACAACACTTTCACCGAGTTTGCCACTGGATCATTTAGATGTTCATTGGCAAAGTTCATACAAGCCTGAAGACCTTGAAGACTATGCAAAATTTCAGTCCTTCACGGCATAGTGTGCTTTCTTGGTGACTCAGAGATGATGACACATTTCCAAACCTCCCACACCAAATGCTTAGTCACCACTCTCATAATATTGCAAATCTACAGGGCGAGATGGCATGGAGCCCCAGACCAAGGATATTGGCAGTTATTTTAGGTTTCTTTTGCCAACTATTGTCTCCTACTCAACAAGTTACTTGTCGATAGTCTTGCACTCCAGTGCAGCCATGTGTAGGTTTACAACCTTGTCCTCAACATACTTGGACATCTCCTTGGTCTTGTCCATATTGGCTAGCTTAAAATCGGATTGATTAATTGATTGATTGCTTCTGTGGAAAGGTATCTTTAATACAGGTGTAGTGTAATGGCAGTGCATGTTTGGCAAGGAGACAACAGTTTCTCTGTACAGTATGGTGGAGGTGCTGAGATAAAGGGTATACATTTGATTGACAACAATCTCCCATATCCTCCATATGTCTGGGCAATGGGGCATTGTTGCCTTTTCTTACAATTAAAATATCAAGGCCTGACTAAAATCCCTATGGTAAAACATAGTGCTGGCAACAGTTTTATACCTTGAGTTCTCTATTTTCAGATGGATCTGGGGCTTCAATGAAGGTGGAGAGAATTATGATTCCTAATGCCACTAACTTTTGTTTCAAAACCTTCAACAAAACAATGACCCCAAATGTGCACCAAAAGAATAGCTTTACCAGAATACTTGAAGTATCCTGTGAAGATGTGCTATGATGTGTTGGACCATGGCTGTCAAGGTGGGGGGGGGGGGGGGGGGGGGGGGGGGGGGGGAGTAATGTTTTTTGAACATCCTTTCATCACGGATATGGATCTGTGTGTCCACTGTGTCCCTCTCATTATTTGCATGGACAGAAGATGGCATTTGTACAACTGTCACTGTGAATTGGAGGGGCAATAGGCAGATTCAGAGATGTCAGATGGTAGAATGTCAAATTAGCTTTTTTGATACACTTTAAGGTACAAACAGACCAATGTACTTTTATGTATAAGTGCAGTTATCCTTTAACAGAAAATAAATAGAGTTTGACACATAGATGTGTTTCAGTGGTGTGATGATTTTTTTTTTGCCTGGAGTTTTTCATTTACATGACTGAAAGGGATATAATAACTTGTGCTCCAATGCATATCTCATATTTTGACAGCTGTCACTGTGTTACAACTATGCTCTTACTTGTGTCAGATTTATACTGGGGCTTTATGTGCCAACATATACACAGCTGTTAATAATGGCTCTGTGCTCCGTTTCTGTACACTGTGTTTACCTCTTACATAAACAGTAGGTGCGAGGCATGTACCTGTGAATTTTCTTTGTATAATTCATCAACCCAAAAGTGCATGCATCTGGATGGCTTCCATTTACGCTGCTAGAGCTCCACCAGGCTGGGATATTAGTATTCAGAAGGGTTGTGGGGTGACTATGTCTCCTTTATTTGGAGTAATTGGGATTAATTAAGCACGCGATTTTGGCCAGTTGCAGCCTCAGACGTTTTCAGGAGGGGTTTAGATCTGCCTGAACTTGGCTCCTTTCTGCAATATAGCATGTTGTGTGTCTCTGGTCGGGGGAAGTAGTCGGTCCTCGCTGTTACCACTCCAAACCATTTATCAAAATGTCACTTTAATGACAGAAAATAATATATATCCTGCCACGGATTCTTATACACCTGGCAAGACTGACTTCCGCTGCAACACTCTGCTAACCTAATTTACTAATTGCTGCTTTCCACATTAATTTTAAGACTGTCTCGTTTGTTGCAGATGAGAAAAAGCGATGCTTAGATTAAAATAAAGTCTGTTTTTGTGCTGGTGTTGCACTGACAGGGTTAAATTCTGCATTTATATCATCAAAGAACATTTATAAAAACTGAAAAAAGACCAAGTGATGTTTTTCCACACTGCTTTGATATTTGAAAGACTATTTACATTTGTTTTACAGATTCAGGGATCAACCGATGACAAAAGGGGACTTGCGCCTTTAGCACTTTGTTCTGTATGAGGCCCCAAAGGGTCTCACCCCAATGCACAAAGACAACAATATATAATGCCTGAGAGGAGAACAGATGCAGGGTGTTCCCACTAACAAAGTAGTCCAAATAATTTAAAATCACAATGCCCAAGTTGGATGCGCTGGCTCTTTATAGATAGGGCTTGACATAGAAATTAGTGCTATTATGCTCCCCAGCTGCCCGCATGCCAGACTAGGCTGATGTGGGTGTATGTAGTGGAGTGGACAGTGTGTCCAGAATGTACTGGAGTGGACAGTGTGTCCAGCTACATCAGTACCAACCTCAATGAGCAACTTCCTGGGGCAGAGGGCCCTTATATGACCCCTGTGCCCAAGGGGATCATGGTCTGAGATCTTAAAGGGGACAATACCTCTGGCTGCCTGCGGTAGTGTTATGGTCCCCAACACATTCAACGAGCAGTGGCTGATTTTGCACCAACCGATGTGCGTGCGTGCAAAATCGGTTGCCGGACGCTGGTGCCCGCATGGGGGAACAGGTCCCTGTCGCCCCAAAGCTCAGTCGGCCACAGAAAGGACATGTCAGTAAACCTCTTGCTGATGCCATTAGTTTCAATGGGGACTGGCACTCTGATTCAAACTAACGGCCGACACACAAAGGGTGCCTGCCGATGCTTTGGGCGATAGAGAGCAGTGTGATGACATCATCACGCTGCTCTCCACAGCTCATCTGTCGGTCCCCACTCAAAACCTGTGTGGGGACCTTAACACAACACATTCATGGACTGAGGGACCATCAACGAAGATGTACACATTACCATGATGCACAACGTTAATGTGGCCAATGATTAAAGAGCTGCAATCAGGAGATTACCTATATGTCTATATGCAATAAATCTATTGATTTACAATAATTCAGTTAAAGGGCTATTTCAAAAGCTGAAAAAGTATTGTCTTTGAAACACTTGGCCCTAATACCATCCTGGAACTAGGATAAAGTGGATATTTTATAGGGAGCATTTAGAAATGTTAATTGTGTGTAATATGTTGTACCCTTATTTATCCATTGTCTGGAATTCCTCTTAAAGGATAGTAGTGTCTCTTAAAATGTTATGCATATCGTTTCATTCTAATGCTGGATATTGGGTTAGTAGCTCTAGCTTTACAAGGAATGGGTTTAATTTATCATAACAAAATAAATAAATATATATATATATAAATACCATTAAGGTCAGTATTCATCTTATCATGCAGAAACTGTTCCCCATAAAAGAGGAGCAATAAAGGTTCACACTATTAGGGTACATCCAAACACTATTATTTATAGAGCATACATGAGCAACTGTGCCTTAACCCTTTCTTCTGACAAAGTGCTTATTCATTGTCCATTGGCCTATTTGGATTAATACTTCAGTGTCAGATCTTCTAGTCTTCTTTTTCATCTCTTTTCTGCAATCCCCATATGAACTTGCAAATTAAATCAAATAAAAAAACCTGTGTGCAATGCAGCCATATCTTGGCTAGTGGAAATGACAGGTCTGGTACAGTACTATCTCTGTAAACAGGAAACGATGGTGATGCTCACCAGCAACAGTGTAGGAACCACCATAGCAGCTGATTGGCATGGGAGGTCCAGCATAAGTGTTGGGATGTGATAGAGGTAGGCCAAAATTAATTGGGGGGGATTCCTCACACCAGAGCAGAACATTTAGTGAGAGCCCAGAAGCAGGAGATGGCCAGGACCAGGTGGATTACAGGAGATTCTTAGAGGTTACTTTCAAAGACTGTTTGCTTTTGTGCCTGAGGTTAGGGCTCTGGACTGTTCCAGCATCTTGGCGTGTCACTGCTGCTCTGCAGTGTGGTGTGAACTGCAGGGTTTTAACGCATAGTGGAGTCTAAGGGTACCCCTTATGCGGAACCCCTGCGTTCAACGCAGTGCTTGACGGGGGTCCCAATGGATCACATACACATTACCTGCTCGGCAGATGCTCTGTTCTCACTGCGCTGAATGTGCAGTACGTTAACCCCAGTTCACACATGCCCCGGGCAGGTTAAGTGTATGTGATCCATCTGGACACCCGCCAAGCACTGCCCTGAGCGTAGGGGTCCTGACGGATCATAAAACTAAGTGGAAACATGCCCTTACACATGGCTTGCATTTATTGGATCTGTTAATGCTGCTCATTTTTAACGCATAGTGGAGCCTAAGCCTTACAGACTGCCTCTTTTTGCTACTACTTTTGTTACAAGTTTTTGTGCTGTACACCAAATAGAGTACAAGTTGCACACAATTGGTTCTTCAAGTGGTCCTAGATCACTGACACCTGCCTGTTACACTGGATATCCTCAAGATCAGAAACAGATGGAACGTAAAAGTCTCATTACCACACACAAACCCTTGTGCTCAGTTGTCCAATTCAGCTAGCCAATGGCAGCAATACATGGAGAATAATGAGCCCTTCAAACTGCCATCAATTGAAGTTGAATTTTACTTCTAGTAGATTGTGAAAAACATTTCTCGGGTCATTTTGATAAATGTAACTATCAGCTTAATTTTATGCTAGCTGCTTCCAATATTGTTTGGCAAAAATTTAAAGGCATAAATATTTTACTAACTAATTAGGAGACATAATCAAACATGGGAATATTGTGGTCTCTGATGGTTCAGTCCAGGCATTATGGTTCCTCTGCACAGTTTCTTTTAGAACATTTTGCAGTCAACAGTATGCATACCCCAAGAGGTGCTGGTGACAGGTAAAAGGGGTACTGCTAACATTAAATCATGTACAATATCAAACAGAAGATGCAAATTATTTAGGACTTTAAGAGATTGTTTTAAAAAGTCTGGGCCCCATGATACATTTTTTATGGGGCCAGTCCCTCCCAGACCTGCCACTCCAATCCCTCCCTTCCCACTGGACCTTCCTCACCTGAACCCCCTCCTAGACCTCACAACCCAACACCACCTTGTACCTGACTGTCCGGAACTAAGAATTTACCCCTCTGCTGGTCCAATTAAAGCGGACCTACCACGTTGTAGGTCACTTTGCACTATCGGCATCAGACTGCCAAT
>CM070042.1:44915749-44927109 GCA_036250615.1 Ptychadena robeensis | reverse complement strand
AGAGGATGATGTGGTCAAAATACTCATTTGCCTAATAATTCTGCACTCCCTGTATTAACAACTATTGAATTATGTGCAATTAAATGTCCTGTATGTCCTTAACCTCCCTAGCGATATGCCCGAAGTCAGTTCGGGCAAAGGGACGCTGCAACTATTGATACGCCCGATCGTGGGAGCTCACCTGCTCCGCCGCATCCATCTTCTCCCTCCGCCGTCGGCTTTTTCCGGGTCCCGGAGTGACGTGTGACGTTACGGAGGCGGGACCCGGTCCCCGGTCTTTTTTTAAATCTTTTTTTTTTTTTACTTTTGAGCTGGATTATAGAAATGTCTTTCTATAATCCAGCTCAAAGTGGATCCCGCTAGCAGAAACGCTCAGTGGGATCTGTGTCCGGCTGCACACGAGCCAATCCGAAAATAGCCGAGGTCTTCGGCTATCTCCGTGATCTGCTCTCGTGTGCCAATGACATCATCCGGTGGGCGGGAGATTTAAAGGTACAGAAAATTTTGTTTTTTCTTAGATTTTTTTTTTTTTTTTTTTTTACATTTGTTTTTATTTTGATTGGATAAATGTTTTATAAATGTTTTATCCAATCCAAATCAAAAGAAAAGAAAGCAAGTGTAAACTTCTAAAAAGTTTACACTGTACCTCTAAAGCCGCCATAGCGCTTTCTTCTGTGGCCGATTTTGCAAATGATCACCATGCGCATTCTGGGTAATAGCTTGGTGATCAATCGCAAAATGAACGCGCCCACCTGGAGCAAGTACTGGCGCAGTCTGAACGTGAATCAAACTGCGCCTGTGCCAGAATCAGGTGCAACCGCTGGCTCTCTGTGTGCCTGCAGCATTTCTACAAAGCTGCAGGCACACAGGGCCTTTCCGCCCCCATCGGCGTCATCGGTGACGCCGATGGGGGCAGAAAGGCAAAACACTGTATCACTTTTGGTACAGAAATCTGCACCTCAGTGAACCGCCAGGGAGGTTAAACCCCTACAAAGTGTAGAGGCTGTTGGCCAATGCTTATTTGAAAGAATGTTTTATTCGGGTTGTGGCACAATTTTTTACACAAAAAGCCCAACCAGATATTAAGGTGTTGAACCATGTAAACATAGCCTAATGGTGTCTTAGAGGAGGGATATATGTGACCTTGGGACGCAGTATTGTCAGCCTGTGGAAATGGTAATGTTAGATAAAGTCATAGATTTAGTCCAGTTATAGGATGACACATTGCTCATCCTCTTACAATAAATAAAGTAGATGCGTAGATGGTAGATGGAATTCTGACATATCAAATAATTGGGTATATCATTTTGTTTTCTCTTCCCATTACTACCGTGTTTCCCCGATGATAAGGCAGGGCCATCAAATAAGACAGCCCCCCCTTTTTCGGGAAACATGTAAAATAAGGCACTCCCCCGGCAATAAGCCACCCTCCGGCAACCCGTGGCTCCAGAGCTCCCCTCCCATCTGCGCCTGCTCGGCCCGGTTCACCTCCTGTGTTTACGGAAGTGGCTGTTACGTGTCAGTGCGGAGCATTGTGGGAGTCCGACTGATGGCGGAGTGGACGGGCTGACAGCTCTGCACTGAGCCGGGGACATGTTCTAGGGGCCGGCAGGGCTGTGCGGAGGCCTGGCTGCTCTGTGTGCGGCTCGTCGCTTTGTCCCGCTTCTCTTGGTGTGGAGGCCGGAGGTCCTGAGCCGGAGACATGGCTTCCACCACCAGCAGCCCCGAGGCCATCAAGAAGCTGCTGGAGAATATGCAGAGTGACCTGAGGGGCCTCTCCATGGAGTGCAAGAAGAAGTTCCCCCCTGTCAAGGAGGGGTCCCCCTGAGGGGAGGGGGGCTTCCTCTGCTTATATTACACCCCCATAGACTGCACACCCATCTGTTCATATTACACCCCCATAGCCAGCATACCCCTCTCTTCATATTACACCCCCATAGCCAGCACATTATATGGGAGTCTGGACCTGACATATTATATGGTAAATAAGGCATCCCCTGAAAATAAGCCCTAGGGCATATTTTGGCCTTCCAAAAAAAATAAGACAGTGTCTTATCATCGGGGAAACAGGGTAGTATGTATGTGATGTTTCTGCCGGCTAAAGACCTGGAGACCCTGGACTCCATAGTGGCTAGATTGGAAGCCATGTTTGGAAGGGGAGGAAGCTTACACACCCTGCGGGAACAGTTCGTCTGCCGGCATCAAAGGGCCGCGGAAACTATGACTCAGTACGCAGTGGCACTGCAAGAGTTAGCTGCACAGATTTGCCAGAAACAGGCTGGGAAAAAGACAAAGGGTGGCTCAAGGAGCAGTCGTGCGACCCCTACTATGAACTTTCAAGAGTTACTGGAGGCGGCCATGGTGGTGCAGGAGAGAGAGAACCTGAAAGTTGCCACGCCACTTCCTCTATTGTGTGCAGAGCCCAGGCCGGGCCAACCAGGCAGCCACGCCCACCTCATGGGAAAGGGCCATTCAGCAATTGGCTGAAGGGATGTCACAACTGAGGACCGAGCTGGCTATGCTCCGCGGTCAGGCGGGCACGGGCTGACGGCACAGGCCATGGGATGTCCCCTTGGCAGAGAAGGGAAGCCCCATCACCGGGATTGCACCCCCGCCGATCTCCCTCTCCCCGTCGATCGCCTTCACCAAGACCGCAGCCACGCCGATCCCCGTCCCCAGAGTGGAGCTACCGGGAACGAACAGGACCCCAGGCGTCTGTTAAACTAGAACACCCCGCTGCATCGAGTCAAGCAGTGGGGCGCCATTTCAAACGCAAGACCTCACATTCGGCTCAAGATCTAGTAAGAGACTGCCCCACCATTATCGGCCGGTTTGACGGTCAAGAGATCGACTGTCTGTTTGACACCGGGTCGCAGGTCACCATCATGCCAGAGATGGTACTGCGCCGATACTTTCAAAAGAAGCGCTTGAGTCCTGACACCCCATGGATCTCCCTAACCGCGGATAATGATTTGCCGATCAAAGTGGTCGGAATCACTTGGATGAAAGTCAAGCTGTGGAATCAGGACTTGGGTACTTAAGGTATCATCGTCACCCGGCCACCAAGTCACACGAGTCAATTGGTCATCCTGGGCATGAACATTATTCAAGCATTGGACTATGGAGCTCTACATCGGGCCAGCCCAGAATTGAAACTTCCCCGGGACATCCGCCAATCAATACGAGCTCTGCAAAGTCTGGACGATGCTGGTTCCGCGGTGGCTCATATAAGGGAGCAGGTTGGCGTAGTCCGAGTTCCCCATGAAGGCAAAGTTAACTTGGACCCCGGAAAGGAGCTGGTGGTGCCCATGACGATGTGCTCGCAGCATGGGTTACAAGGTCTCTATGTACTGGTGGAGCCCATATAATCGGACATTGCTTTGCATATCGCCAGGACCGTGACCCCGCTGCGGATTCCTCCTGGGCAGACGGTGGCCGAGTTAGCCTTGATACAGGAGGTGGTGCCCCCGTGGGTCGGCCACATAGACCTGCAACAGTTTCATGGCAGGCGGTATGTTGCAAGAGTACATCAAGCGCAACAGCGCCCTGAGAGACCCCAGAGCTGGACCGGGAGAGACATCCTGCCGCTAATTGACTTAAGTAACCAAGAGCTATCGCCTGCTCAGCTCCAGGATGTGGAGAAATGGTCCAGAGTCTTCTCACAGGGTGATCACTACTTGGGCTGCTACAGTGGCGTGGAACATGAGATCCCCACCGTGGATGGGCCCCCGATCCGGCAGTGGTACCGCAGCATTCCTCCACACCTGTATCAGGAGGGTAAGCAGCTGCTGGGTCGTATGATGCAGCAGGGTGTGGTGAAGGAGAGTAACAGTCCGTGGGCTTCCCCGGTGGTCCTCGTGCGGAAGAAGGACGGGACCTTGCGTTTTTGTGTGGATTACCGCCGGCTGAACTCTGTGACTGTTCGGGAGGCCTACCTGATCACTCGGATTGAGGAGAGCCAAGCAGCTCTGGGCAGCGCAAAGTTCTTCACAACGTTAGATCTGGCCAACGGATACTGGCAAATACCGGTGGCTAAGAAGGATCGACCCAAAACAGCTTTCATTACTCCGATGGGACTATGCGAATTCCCCCGCATGCCGTTTAGACTGAAACAAGGCGTTGGCTACTTTTCAGCGCACAATAGAGCACTGTCTGGGAGACCTCAACCTTGAAAGCGTCTTGATCTACCCGGATGATGTGGTAGTGTTCTCGGCCACCCTCAGTGAACACTTGCGGCATCTAGATGGGGTACTGTCCCGGCTGCATAGTTATGGACTTAAGCTCAAACCAAGCAAATGCCATCTCTTCCAACAGGAAATCGAGTATCTGGGCCATGTGGTGTCTCAAAACAGGGGCCCATGCTAACCCCAGCAAGGTCCGCGCTTTACAAAATTGGACAGTTCCCTTCACTGTGACCGAGGTGCGGGCATTCCTTGGCTTGGCAGTCTACTACCGCCGGCTCATTAAAGACCATGCCAAACACGCCGCCCCGCTGCAGGAGTTACTGTGCAGAGTGGGACAGAAAGAGGGCCATGTGAAGATCCAATGGACGGTGGTTCAGCAGGAGGCCTCTGATTTCCTTAAGGAACGGTTGACTACTAGCGTTTGCAGATTTCACATTGCCATTCCGGCTACGTATGGACACCAGCAATCATGGACTGGGAGCCGTGCTCTCCCAAGTACAGTAAGGTAAAGACCGGGTAGTTGCACATGCTAGCTGCAGCCTACACGAAAGCGAAAAGAATCCCGACAATTACAGTTCATTCAGGCTGGAGCTACTAGCCTTTGTGTGGGCCGTGACAGAGCGGTTTGCAGATTACCTGACTGGAGCAAAGTTTGAGGTCTGGACCGACAACAACCCGCTCGTCCATCTCCAGACAGCCAAGTTAGGTGCCGTGGAGCAGCGTTGGGCAGCCAGACTAGCCAAGTTTGACTTTACCCTTTATTATCATCCCGGGAAGAGTAATTCTGCGGCGGATGCTTTGTCTCGATACCCTCAACTGCCCAGAATAGGGACAAGGATGTAGAGTTGCCAAACCTCAGCAGACTGCGACCCAAGGACAATGCTAAAGTGAATATTGTGCAAATGCGGAGGGGGTTATGACTGGGAAGACCTACAGAGGGAAGGTCCGGTAGTGAAGCCCGTCCGGTGCGCCGTGTACCATGGCATATGGCCTTCCAGACAGAAGCGAGATGCAATGCCTCGAGAGTCCAGTGCACTGTTAGGTGAGTGGTCATGGATGATTGTGAGAAATGGAGTGTTGTACCGCCGTATCCGGTTCCCCCACAAGTCTCAGGTGACCTGGCAAGTGGTCTTGTCCAGGGCCAGTGTGTCTGCTTTGGCCGAAAAGATCCACGCTGCCGGTGGCCATTGGGGAATACACAAGACCTACGCTGCCCTCAAAAGGAGAGTGATGTGTCTCAAGTTGATGGAGATGGTGGAGCAAGTGTGTAGGCGCTGTGCAATCTGTAACGTCACCAAGGGGCCTGAGGTTCGGGTACCTCCGCACACCTGCGTCACCACGACTCCCCTGAAGGTGGTCACTATAGACTTTCTGGCCTTGGATACCTCTGAAGACGGATTTCACCACGTCCTAGTAATGGAAGTCCATTTCTTGAAGTTCGCCGTAGCAGTTCCCACCCGGGCAGCGGCCCAAGCCGTGTGGAAACATTTCTGTCTTCCGTACGGGTGCCCACAGAGGATACATTCAGACCAAGAGCCCTGCTTCGAAAGTAATTTTTTCCAGGAGTGGTGTCAACTTGCCGGCATTCAGAAATATCACACCACCCCTTACCACCCCCAAACGAATGGGGCATGTGAGCGGTTTAATCAGACTTTGACCCAACTGTTGCGGGGACTGTCTAGGGAGAAGTGGCGCAAGTGGACTCAGTTCTTGGACGAAGTCGTCTGGAAGTATAACCACACGATTCACTCCTCTACAGGACGTTTACCATACCATGTGATGTTCGGTAGAAGCAACGGAGGACCCACGGATCTTTGGGCCGCGGTTCCCGCAGACGAGCCGCTGCACTCTTCCACTTCTTGGGTGCAAGAGTGGAGGCGTCAGGTGGATGAGGTGTTGCAGTTCGTGAAAGATAAGACTTGGCTCGATCCGGCTAGCGTTGACGCCGCAGACCTGGAGCTGTACCCAGGGGATTGAGTGCTGATCCGACGGAAGGGAGCGCATCAACAAGGCAAGCTGCAAACCCCATGGGAAGAAACCCCAGCCACCGTCATCAAACAGCCAGTGTCTTGTAGTCCCGTGTATGATGTTCGCATTGAAGATGGTACCCAACGGGTGCGTCGCTTACACCGCAAACTGTTAAAGCTTATCCTGTCCGACCACCCTGACGTGAGGATCCCAGCGGGGCCGGCATCGAGAACGGATCTCTCGGGGGACCATGGGCCCGATTTATCCCTGTGGCTGGCAGTTGTGCCCCCCCTGCCTCACGTCTCATATCTACGTCGGAAGAGGGGGAAATTCAGCCTTGAGGCAGCAGACCCGGTAACCTTGGAGACGATGCCAGCCTCCGATCCTGCGATGCCTGTAGACCCCGTGTCCCAGGAGCCAAGGCGCTTGCAACGCTCAGAAAGGTATGCCCATGAAGAGTTCCTCTGGGGTCCTGTCTTGCCGGGGTCGGCAAGTTCAAGTGGGGTGGAATGTAGTGTAGTCGCCCAAACACCGTGTGGTGTGGTCCCCTTTAAGGAAATCTCCCAGGAGGCCCTGCAGGCATTGGAGTTAAAAGCCCGGTTCCAGGAAGTGGGAAGTCAGTCCAGAGCAGGGATACCTAAAGAGACAGTGGCGACCGGGCACACGAGCTGGCTCCAGGTTCCCCATGCTCCCCCGTTTATACAGGCGTGCGTGCAGCCTGTGGACCCAATAGCACGCGGCTTCTTCCGACCCGGTTGCCAGGAGAACTGTCTACCTCGAGGCTATCCTGAGTGTTCCCTTCAAGTGGGGTGGGCCAGTAACTGCCTAGCGGGGCCTACACTGTTAAGCTCATGTCCCGCACACCAAGCACCGGCCGGGTGGTATCGCTGTCTAGGCCCTGTCAGCTGCTGGGATTTTCTCCCTTTCTACCTGCGCCAAGGACCTGTCCCCGTGTGCTGAGGGACAGGTTGAAGCAGCCAAAGTTAAGGACCGCAGAGTGGAATCATTATTAAGAACAGTTCCTGCTGGGTTACTGTGAGTTGCCATATTGTTTATTCCCTGTTCCTGCTGTTCTGGTTAATAAAGCAAGGGTTATTAGCGTGTCTCCCTGTCGTGGGTTGATCCTGAACCTGTACACCAGTACATGTCCGGATCCTTCTGAAGTTTGCTAGACAGCAGGTATACTATAGGTATAATATGGGGTCTCACAGGTACTCTCCCTTTTCCTTGCAATCAGCATATAAACATGAACCTCAACTTACGGCAATGACGTGCAGAAACAGGAGCTTTTAGGGTGTTCGATATTCTCCTGCATAGACCAATGCACATTTTCAAGTATTTTTAAGTGGACAGAAAGGGGAAAAAACCTTATGGGAAAAGCAAACGAGTTTGGCTATAACATTTATAGACTGGTTATCACCAATATTTAAAGTTCTCTGTTTGGGTTCAGATGCACCATACAAACAGCACTGATGAAGTGCAAGGAGCAGTAATCCATAGCATCCAATCAGAAATCATCTTGACAACCTTAATTTGAAATCTAATAGGCTGTTTAGCGTTACTGCACATTTCACATCACCATTGCTCTTTGCGGTGCATTAGGATGGTGTACATGTTGATCACTGGATGGTACTGGTTAGCAGAGCAAGAAACTTCCATGAAATCTTGTCTATATCATCCGATGGAGGATGCACAGGCAACCAGCTCAATAGATCTTAACTGTTCCTGTCACATTGAAGGCAAACAGGAGTAATCTCCATGTGCTGCAGTTACTCTGAGCCTGTCACATAACAGTGAGCGGGAGGAGGTAGACCAGGCGCCATAACTCCATTGTGTATGTGTCACCTTGTCACCAACTGATCCATAGCGATGCAATAAAAGAAAAAAATCAGTCCCGTTTCTGTTTAACCAGCCGGAAAACCTCTCACAAGTAGCTGTATTCTTCCTAAGTAAAAATCCATTTTTATTCCCCCTAGAGACGATCATTCGTGTGGCGTTCCCAGCCTTGATCTATGTTCCTTTTTTTACAAACTTCTCCAAGCCGCTCGCTCTCTGGTTTACAAGACCGTAGTCACACTTTGGGCTTCCAGGATCCTTGAGAAGTCTTTGGTGATTGATTTACTTAACATGAGAAGCTCCCAGGTCAGATTTCTCTTACTGGCTATAAACTGTAGAACCTCCTCAAGCATTTGGAAAGAGCAAAAGATTAGCTGCTGTGATGAATGGCTAGGTCCATCTAGCTGTGATAGTTACTTGGGATATGGAGAGGGTGATTCACAGAGATATAAAACTGACATCTAGCTAATATAGAAAGTGCACGGTTAACCCTTGCCATGTCCAGGCCCTCAAACCTTCAACAATTTGGCAAACATGGCCAAGCAAACTAAATAAAAATTTGCTATACATTTACAGTACTTGCTGCAACTTTTTACATTAGTAGATATTAGTAAAACATAAGGATTCCGACTCTGAGAAATGTGAATATAATCCACAAATGACTTTGTGTCTCATTAAACTGTTATTTAATGTTTGCAGCTGCATTAAGCTGGTCATACACATTTATATATCTGTCAGATATCCTTTAGTACCCTGAAGTATAGGGTCCTCTGCGATTGAACACAGGTCGAGTTGATTATTAAGAATGTCCCTCATATAACATGGTTTTGGTAAAACAAAAGGAAATCTAAAGGAAATCTGACAGAGAAATCTAAAGGTGTATGGGGGCCCTTAGATTTCTTTTTTCACTTTTCCCCTTTTCATACCTGTCAAGAATCCCATTTTGGCCAAGAAAGTCACGTTTCTTTATGTCACTTTCGCGGCCAGATCCTGATTTCAATAAATCCCAAATTTTGAAATCGAGGTAACTTAGGAGGGAGGGGGCTTTACCTTCCCTCCTAAGTTCCCACTCCACTTGTGTAGATGATGATTAGGGTGGGAAGTTAGGAGGCAGAGTAATGCCCCCTTCCAAATTAGCCAACTAATAGGAGGGAGGGGAGGTAAACTTCAAGATACTGGAAGTGATGTCCATGACGTCACTTCCTGTATTTGCAAAGTGAAAGTGCCAAGGTGGACCGAGAACATCACTTTCTGTATTTTTTACCTTATTTAACAAGGGAAAACTTGACAAGCATGCATTTTATTTATACCTAGTGATTTGGCCAGTGACATACATCCTGCCATATGAGCACTAAACTACACAACGCCAACCCCTACATCCCCACCCTTTAATTGTCAGTCAGTGAAGAGGATAATGTTAAATAGTTCAATGGATTTAGATGGGCTTTACATACTTGACCAACAAAAGCTACCTTTTGCTCACACATTTTTGTAACAGTTAATGCTTTATTTTTGTTTTCACCCCTTAAGAGAGATGTTTAAACTATTTGAATTTTTTTTTATGTTTGTAAGAGCCTATCTGGCTTTGATATGATTGTAAGAACCCATCCACTACACTTACTTTTGCTATGTGTTTAACACCAAGCACAACACCTTGATGTTTTCAAACAAATGCTCAGTGCTTACTCCAAAAAGTGAAAAATAACTTTTCTGAATTCAAGTAAACACACACAAAACAAAATAAATAGTTGACCTTGTATGTGTTGCCTTGTGTGTGGTGTTGCGTTATGGCATACCACAATGCTACTTGCACTTTGGATGTGCTAGGGTTTCCAAAATACTTGTGAAGGGCATGTAAACGCAGCAGGTCTGATAATACATACAGTGCGTACTGTGCAATTACATGAAGGGTGCCACCACACAATGCAGCTCAGAAAATGTGAAAGACACATGCGTCTGTGCATGCATTTATTGCTCAATTACGAGCCTGAAAAACACCAAGGTGCTTATCAAATAATGGGAGTGTATGAAAATGTTTAAAATGCTATTGTTTAGCAGGATTAAGGTGGCCATACACAGGTTGATTTTTCAATGGATTCCCGAGCAAATGATCGCTGTGCGCATTCACTGTGATCGAGACCCGCTTGAAGAAAGCTCAATCGAACTGGGAACCAACGTATTGATAAATCCTTATTTAATTGTTGTTACTTAGGATGGCGGCCAAGGGTCACCATTAGTGATGGCTCGAACCCGGAATTTAATGTTCGCGAACGGCGAACTTCCGTAAAAGTTCGCGAACCCGGCGAACACGCGAACCCGCCATTGACTTCAATGGGAGGCAAATTTTAAAAAACAAAGGGACCCCTTTCTGGCCACAATAGTGTTGGGAAAGTTGTTTCAAGGGGTCTAACACCTGGACAATGACATGACAGAGTGGAATCCATGGCAAAACTCCCAAGAAATTTTTTTTTCACACTATAAATCCGCACCAAGGATTTCTGCAATGATAGTCAATGGGAAAATAAAGTGCAATGAGTGATTACCCTTAGACCGTGTTTGATTGGACCTATCTCCTTTGTATGACCCCTGCCACAAACCTGGACTTTGCATCTGTCACTGTTTCTGAACTCACTCCCTAGAGGGGGGTCTTGGAGGATTTCACCGGCCTCAGTTCTCAGGTGAGGTACCTTGTGCGTCAAGTCCTGGGGGCAACCGTAGTTGGGTATCCAAAAAAAAAATAAAGTTTGTAATACGACAAATTATTAAACCGATCGCTTTTGGTCTGGTTTGGTTTTACTTGCCATAAAAATTTGTCATGTACATTTGACAGAAAAATTAGGTATGGTAGCAGCCGCTGTTGTAACAGCGGCCAGAAAAATTTATGTTTTCCAGGCAGAATGAAAAATTAAACATTGCGGCTTGAACCCTAGTTGGTGGTGGAGGATTCATTCAAGTCGGTATGCGGTATGCAGCGTGGGGACCATTTTTAGGCCAAGGCATGTAATCAGGCCTTTTGCTAGGCAAACGTATCCCTCACTGTCAGTCCCTTCGGAATCCATGCCTCGTTCATCTTCAGGAAGGTGAGGTGATCCACACTTTTTTGACCGAGGCGACTTTGCTTCTTGGTCACTATGCTGCCTGCAGCACTGAAGGTCCTTTCTGACAGGACACTAGAAGCAGGACAGGACAGAAGTTCAAGAGCAAACTGGGATAGCTCTGGCCACAGGTCAAGTCTGCACACCCAGTAGTCAAGGGGTTCATCGCTTCTCAGCATGTCAATATCTGCCATTAAGGCCAGGTAGTCTGCGATCTGTCGGGTCGTTCTCTCAGGGTGGATCCCGAAGCGCTGTGGCGATGCGTAGGACTTAAAAA
>CM070042.1:44883561-44915649 GCA_036250615.1 Ptychadena robeensis | reverse complement strand
CTGACTGCTCCAGGGTCAAAGTTTGTTCAATAAAAAAAAAATATGGGGCGGGTCGAACATCGCCGTATGGTGGCGGATGCGAACATGCGATGTTCGCCGGCGAACAGTTCGGTCCATCACTAGTCACCATTTGAAGGATCGAACGGGAGTCGATTGCGTAAAGTGGTGCACATAGATTCACCTGGTTCAATGGGCAAGTGCTGGAGTGCAGCATGTTGACGTCATCCTGCTGCACTCAAGCATTCATTAATCTTGTGGGTATTGACCTGTGTATGGGCATGCTTAGTGTTTTGGGGGCTTTTTTTTTTTTTTCCTAAAATGGCTAATGTTGTGTTCAGTTGGAAGCTCTGTCGTTAAACAACTCATTGACTTTAATGATAAAGCTCTTTAGACGTCTGTCAGCTTTCAACTGTCCTGGCTTTTATCAAGCTTCTGATTTTTATTAACAACTTGCCTTTAGAAGCCTGATAAATGCTCAAGTAACACTTTCAGCCTCTGATGGGTTTATCACTGTACTGTGGCTGCTTTGTACCACGCACACACTGCCTACACTGGAGTGCCAACATAGAAGGCAGAAGAGTTCATCACTGCATGCCTTGGGCACTGGTGAGCGCCATAAGTTTTGTTAGACTTGACACCTTGGTCACTCCATCTGCACACAGTACTAGTCTTTTCTGTCTGATGGGTAAGCTCAGGTAATATAATAGATTGAGGCAGTTCATAGCAATCATTTATCCAAAGGAAGGCTGCCTTGTAAACGAAGAAAAAACATGGAGCGCTTTTAAATAACAAAACTTGTTTTTAATGATACCTCAAGCATTAGGAAACAGTGTAGTATGGTAATTCACATTTTGTGTGATAGATATAATCAAAGCCTTTGACTCAAAGGTTATGTGCAGCAATATATATTATACAATCACCCCCTATTCATTGGTGGAATAGTGGGAGCATAGGCACTCATCTGTATGCCGACTGCTCCAGCTGAGCACTTGCTCAAATACCGTCAGATTTTTTTTTATACAGAGTCATATCAAATAAGTGACAATTTGTAATACAGCACATACCTTGTAATAGGTATATGCTATGATGGCAGGCAGTGGCAATTTTGAGAATGCTTTATTGGTACGTTTGATCCAATTGGAAAGCAATGAAAGGGAACAAAATGCACCCCATAGTTTATTCATGCCTTGACCTGCTGACTCTGCTGTCTCTCCTCAGTTGCACCTTTGTAGTAATATTGTCAAGTAAATTAAGCTGCAACAAAAAATACATGATGGATCACTCACCAGGGATGTGTTTGTTTCATTATGTGTAGTCTTGGAATTGACCCTGATTGAGACTGGTCAGCACTGCCTGATATGACTTGCTTTGTTTGGTGTTAAAGGTCGTGGATTGTTCACTTCTATGAGTGATCAAGTACCAATTATATTCTTAGTATTGTGTCATTTGCTTGACTAGATCTACCACTTCCTACTCCTGTTCTCTAAAAAAAACTGTCCCTCCATTCAGCAACCAATTTTTTTGTCTGTGAAGAAATGTAGACTATAACCAACAGTAGTGGTGGCTTGCGTTCTGCCTCAAACAAAATCTAAAAAGAAAGGAACTACATGTACGTTACATATTAACCTCCACTGCTTGAGATCATCGGAATATCACGTAGATAACTACTTTGATAGGTAGGAGGAAAAAAAGTAAGAGATAGATGAAATTCTGTACTGGTACTTGTACTAGTAGTCGTGCAGGTAGAATGAAATCCAAAGTCTGGGAAGTAAGTAGAGAATGACAACAACATGCTTACATGTTAGCACAGTAATGTGTAGGTGAGCAATAATACAAAGTGGCATACCACTTGGCAAATTTGGCATTGTTTCTTGTGAATCAGGAATAGTAAATGGTTACCTCTCTTCAAGTTTGGTATTTACTGCTGCTGTCTTTGTGACACTTGATATGATAGTGTGCCATATGTAAGAATTTGCGTTCACAGATTTTGGGCAATTTATTTACATAATAAATGACTGTATGGCTTAAATGGCTTTAAGCACAGAGCTTAGGCATACCAGTCTTGGTAAGTTATTGGTAGTAATAACTTGGGAAGTTATTCCCTCCCCAATAGATCAACGTACCAACATCCCAATATACATACATGAACAGGAAAGGAAGGGAGAGTAGGTCAAGCTATCACGTCTTCCCAACAAGAGCATGTTTGGAAATTACTGTATTTTTCAGACTATAAGACGCACCTGACTATAAGAAGCACGCAGCAGGAAATCAGAAAAAAAAATATTTCATGTGTTTAAACGAATTAGTGAAAAAATCTCATGCAGTACCCAGCACACTGATCTTCCAGACTCCTCTCTGCCTGCAAGTGCAGCTTTCCCCACACACACTCTGCATTGGCTATATCTGTGGGGCTCTGCAAATATAGCTGGCGGGGAGCCAAGTTGCGTTCACCGGCGGCCAAATGGCCACGGGTGGTCGCACATTCGGACCATAAGACACAGGCACTCCCCTTCCCAATTTTGGGGGTGGAAAAGTGCGTCTTATAGTCCAAAAAAACGGTATGTATGTAGGGAATTTTGGCAACACGTCACTCAATAACAAGACAGATGGATTTTATTAATACAACTCTATACACTGTTTGTACATTTAAAGCCGCTTAAAGCAAATACAGAAGTACTTAGCACCTCATCATACTCAGTAATATTACATGTATGTTGAACCTTATTTTGCTGAAAATGTCTGGACGCTTTTCGCTTCATCAGGAGATCAAATATTATAAACCTTATCATTTAGAAAAAGTATTTAAAATTTTTCTATTTTCAGATTGTGTTAAGATCATGGATTGATATTGCTAAAGGTACAAATACTCACAGCTTTCAAGCATGATGAGGTCATAAGGGGTTGATTGGGTGCTCCATCGCACCAGAAAGAATCATAGGATGCCAATGCAAGACCATTCTCCCCCCAGTCCACAGAGAAGGGCAGACCATTTCAGCATATGTTTTCACAATACATCACAGTCACTATTCAGATGCTGACCATAGAGATGATAACCTGTGATCTGTTAGTACTATGTACCTAGAGGTCTAGAGGTGTCCACCATAATATGGGTGCTGTCTGAAGGGTAGTAACCACCACAATGTTTCTTGTCATTTGGCTGAAAGTGCTTTACCATTTTGTACAGGACAGGATAGCTAGATCTAAAAAGGCATAGATGTTCTGAGGTTTATGTGAGTTTGTCAGACTGACACTTGTGGTGCAGTAATTAAGACATATTTTATGGATACAAGGACTGCAGCATACTTCACGTGTGCACCGTTTATAGCAAGTTGGCTCAAGTTATATTAAAAGTGTTCGTAAACCAAACCGCATCCCTTTTGACATAAAGATTAAGAAGTCTTACATAAAAAAATACATTGCTAAATCACTATATTATGAGTCATATAGATAAGTTTTATAGGCCCTGCTAAGCTATTCAATAGTAAAGTGCAGTATCACAAGCACTGCTTCCACTTGTGCCAGCTCTGACAAATGCAGCAGCATCACTAGCCAAAACAGCTTCATCCAAACATATGACAAGAATATAAGCAGAATGTAATACAAATGGCCAGCCTATACCTCAGCGTCGATAGTCTGATCTCCTGAATAGAACAGTGTGATGAAGACATCGGACTTAAACCAGGAAAGCTCCTTTTTCAGAGACTTGCTAGTCCACCTTCAAGTGTTCTATATACCAGTAAATTTATGTGGCTGATTAAATCATCACCCCAAACTGTACAAAATTACAAAATGTGCACCCAGGGAGAATCGGGTTCATTTATTAAAATAATCTTGCATAAGTGTAAATTTTCTGCCACTCTCCCAATAATGATATCCTTCTACCACTATATACTATATATATAGTCCACTGTCACATGATTTACCAATAAGAGTTTATCCAGTAAAACTTCATATTCATTTATAAGTGCAACATTAGAAAACATAGACCAGATGCTCGAAATACATTCCAAAGGGGTAAACTTTGGAATATTTATATATCTGGACGAGGCTTTGTCATAGTCTATACCGGGGATGGGCAAACTTTTTGACTTGTGGGCCACACTGGGCTATTAAATTTGACAGAGAGGCTGGACCTAGAGCAGAAAACACAAATGCGTAAAAAAGGTGTTAAGGACACGTTTAATCTATTTTTAATGGATGTATTCGAACAACTTAACATAGGGTTATGCAGCGAGCCTCCTTTAACACAATGCTGAAGCTTCAATGTGTACTGTTCCATTGATTATCAATAAAACTATTTTAAAGCATCAAAACACCCGATTTTGACACGGGTCAATCACAGGAGTTTGACGCCAGTGGAAACTAGTAATGCAATATTGTATTATCACAGAGGATCCACATTCTTACCTGCTTCTTGCTGTATTTGCCACCCCCAGTGATTCCCCAAACTGGGGGGTGTGAAGGTATTCCGGGGGTGGGGGCACAGGCCCTCATTCTGAACCTGTGTTTGAATAGGAAGGGGGGGGCTCAATAAAGTTCCTAAATAGAAAAGGGGGGCCCTGCAACGAAAGTTTGGGAACCACTGGCCGCCCCTATGTCAACTACCTGTGTGGTCATCCTGACTCCCCTGCTGTGCACTGCTTGTGCTAAACTACCCTTCTCTACTGCATTGGCATCTGCACGTCGCTTATAGCAGTGGTCCTCTAACTGGGGGGTGGGCCACCCTGGGGGGTGTGAAGATATTCCAGGGGGGGGCTGGCCCTCATTCTGAACCTGTAATTGAATGGGGAGGGGGGGCTCCATAATGTTCCTAAATAGAAAAGTGGGGCTCTGCAAGAAAAATTGGGAACCACTGGCTTATGGGATAATGCAGGTGCCTAACAAGCTTTAGTATTGATTTAGGGCACTGTAGAATTTTGGCTGGTAAGGGGTTTGGTAACGCTGTCGCCTCCATTACTGGTAAAAGCCTGCGTTTTGCAGTGCACTAAGCTTGTGTCTCCCTTACGTTTTGAATGTAAATGGTAAATTCTCTGAGAAGGCTTATATTTTTTGGCGAAATGTGTCAAAGGACAAAAACACTTGCTCTACATCTATCACTAATATATTAAGTATAAATATTTGCTATTGACAACCTGTGGTACAAATTATTTTATTTTTGATATAATATATTAAATGATATATATATATATATATATCTGTATCTGTATGTCATAAAAAAAATTTTGGTCCTTTGCAATAAAAAGACAGCTTTTTATTGCAAAGTTTGCAGTCTTGATAGCTATGTCCCAAGTTGTGTCATACCTTAAAAACCCTGGTAGAAGGCTAGGCGAGTCCCAGATCGTCACGAGTATAAGAAGAGTATTAGCTTTTTCCCTTTCCTTGTTGGTGTTCATTTTTGTAGCTTGAGTGCAGCTTTATGTTTATGTTCTATTCTGAAAAGGTCATTGCCAATACTCAAATCTCAAAAAATCTTTATAATATGTCAATATGCACCCAACAAAGGCAAATGATTGCTAAAGACAGTAGCTGTGGGCACTGGCATTACAACCACCAGAGCCCATCGCTCTGCCTGTTTTATCTTTCTTTTGGCAGGTCTGGGGCAGGGGTTGGATAGAAATATAAATATTGCAGGTCCCAGTGGGAAGATTGTAGTAGCCAAGCTGTTTTTAGTGGCAGGTTTGCGTGGGGGTTCTGGTGCCACAATCTATACCAGTGATGGTGAACTTTAAAGAGACTGAGTGTCCAAACTGAAACCCAACCCCTACAAAGTGCATGCATGGCAATTGAGCCTGAATGCCTCTGCTGCCCTGCCCTGGATGGGACTCCAGCCACTTGTTTGGACCCCATTGGGTAGTCACGTGAACCCTCTGAATACTGGGATTGGGTGAACACTCTCACCTGAACCCGCCAAGGGGACCTGGTCAGGTGGCAGGGACCTATTTACAACACACCCGTGGCAAGGAGTGCCCCCTTGGGTGGGTTTTCAGCCCTTATGGACGCGCGGCACAGTAGTGTCACTCTATGATGCGGATGGGCACGGACAATGGGACGCTAATTAATCCTTAACAGTAATAGCCATCTTCCCTGAGGAAGCCCAACCGGGCGAAACATGGGGGTATTACTACTGCTTTACATGGATCATATAGCATCCCCTAAGCCAACTGTTCACGTATCAACAAAAATATTTTATACTTTTACTGTTATGTTTTGTGTAACAATGGTCTTGATTATGTTTGAAAAAATACCTTTTAGAAAAAACAGAAACAACACAATGTATTTGATGCATGTATGCCGGTAAACCCTGTTAGGGAATATTTTCAAAGGTTTCCTTTGATGAGTTATGAAGGTTATTTCTACAGTGTAAGGGGTGGCATTCTCAATTAAAACTTACCACACCCTTAGTAAATTCTATACATATAATAATAATATTAATAATAATAATAATATCACTACTAATGTAATCCATGCAATGCATACCAAGTTTCTTAATAATATCAATATTTCAACTGACCACAGAGGAACAAGATAAGTTACTTATCTTCATGTTTCAATACATTTTAAAGTTAGAAAAGACACAGTACTATTATTATTTGGAAAAGGAACATTTGCACTGCCTAACCAGTGTATGTGCTGCATCATGTCTGCATTTTGCGTATATCTCACAGTTCACTATTGTATAATGTTATAAATCAATTATTTTTGTCATCTTAGTTAAAGCCCTCTAACTTAAACTGTTCTTGCGAAATGCAAGAAAAACTGCAGAATCATGGGACACATTAAATAAAATATGCTGTAGCCAATAAACTTTACCCAATCAGCCTATATACCTGATAGAGAAATTAAAGCCAATGCCAAAGCCAACTGATTGCTATTGCTTTGGCACTTTATTTAAAATGTGTTCGTAACTGTTTTGAAGCTCCAGATAAATACATCATCATTACCAGTTTTCATTAATCAGTGAAAATCATGGGTGTGAAATGTCAAACAGAATGCAAAAGATGATTTCTTATGCCAATCATGCCTGTGCAGCTTATCACCCCCTCCTTTCTCTCCAGTTTAACTGTAGTGATAATTCAGTGCCCTCTCTCTCTCTTCCTTTCTTTATAAGTAGTTCTGGCCTTGAACGGCTCTTCGTAAGATCGATACAGCACTGGGGTCCCCTATATCTCCCACTTTAAGTGCCTCTCTGTTCTTTAATGCTCTTACTGATAAACGGCCACACGGATCAGCGTTTATCTCCTGTTCCAAAACCTTCTTTTAACCGCTGCTTACTGTCCCCTGATAATCTAGCATTTTATTGTTAATCGCACCTGTAAATTTACTGATCTTGGCCTGCGGGTCGAGATATGAGCAATGATGTGAGTTAACAGAAAAAAAGGAGAAAAAGGTCTAAATCACAAACGTTTCGCAGAATGGGAGTTCAGCCGTTTCCATTTGCTGAAACATAACAGAGCGGTAGTGAGTAAAGAAGTGTTTGCAACAGGTTAGGTTAATTATTTTGTTTTATAAATAAGTATTTTGTTTAAGTTTAGTTAATGCTGATTCCTTCTTCAGTTATCATCTAAATGGTTGTAAATGGATGACCAGTTATTTTTCCCTTTAGGCATTGGTGGGTTCTCCAAAAAAACATTCTCCTGGATTAGCATGTCTGAAGTGTAATAAACCCAGAAGGCATCCACAGATCATGCAGTGAGCGAAGACAAATCAATCACTTATGGTTGTGTTGAGCTTGAATATTCCACTCGCATATATATTCAGCAAATATTGTCTTTCCAAGAATTCTCGAATGTCGCAAATATGTTCGCAATCTCAAATATTCAAGATATTATGCAACTTTAAGCTTCTCGCCCATGCATTGCAATAATTATAATCACATTGCGATAATAACTATAACATGTGACCATTCATTTTGAATATAATCACAATGCGATCGCCAATGCATGGCCATACACGCAAATTTCCTATTTTTGAATATCAAATCGAATATTAGTAGAATTATTTGTGAAATATCACAGACTCAAATATTGCCTATGCAGCTCATCACTGATTTTTGGGGGGTTAGGGAAATGGGTTTGGGAAAATTCAGCATCACTGATATTTGAGTTCTAAGTACAGGATAAGATGTCTATGTAAAAAAATGACACTTTGTATGGTAAGGCCTTACATGTTATGGGCTTGTATTCATAGTACATGCACATATCATTAAGACCATTAACTCCTATGGATCCCATACTCAGCCAACCATAGGAATAAACTGGGTTACACAGTTCAACAAAGTTCATTTAAAACCAACCCATGTAACACAATGCAATGTTGTACAATAAAGACATCTGAAGTAGGACACAACATATAGATTTAATCACACTAAAGAACTTAAGAAATCTCCACAACTTGACGTAGATCACCGCAAATAACATTTTCAATCTATACTGACATTTATAAGCATTATTTAATGAAAAAGGCCAGACATAGCAGAATACATAGAAGACAATATTTTAAATTTTTTTTATAACAAAACTTGATTTCAATTCTACTTCAAGCATTAGGGAACACTGTAGTATGGTAATGCACATTTTGTGTCATATATATAATCAAAACCTTTGATGATATCTATAGGACATATAGGTTATGTGCCCCTATTATTAAGTTATGTACTTAGGCACTCACCTGACCGCCAATCCCTCGCCAACACGTTTTTTTAAGGCAGAAAGAAGAGGAAAGGCAAGGGACATGCTCAGAATCCGTCTGGGTCACTGACCCTGAGCGAGTCACTCGCCTCTCCTGCTCTTTCTCTTCCCAAAGAAGATCCCAGGCCAGGACACGCCAGCGGGGGATCAGTATACAGGTGAGTTTCTTTGCATTAACAGTTAGGTTTGGGGGGCCACAAGTGGAGGACAGAGGAGGGCCGCTGAAGAACTCCCAAAGGGTCGCAGGTTGGGCACCTGGGATGTAGATGATAATTTTCTTTATAAGGTTAGGGCTGAGGTAGGCAAAAGTATTGGATGAGGCTTAAGGGTAAGGTAGTGTTTGCAACGTTTCTACAATTAAATGAATGTTTCCTTTTTTATTGTCGGGTGTATTCCTGAAGGAATGCCACAGGGGTGGAACCACATATCCAGATCTCCAAAATGTTAAGTTTACTTTAAATATACAGGACTCTTTGAACAGGTTCATGAATGTGTAATTCTAAGAAACAGGAAATAGACACTTAACTGTTGCACAAACCCCAGTTGCAACTGGAAATGAACTAAACTAATTTAAATAAAAAAATATCTAGCCAATGAAATATCTTGAATATGTATATATGAGCTGCATGAGAACCCTTAAGATAGTAATCTATTAAGGACGGTTAATGGACTGTTGCATGACAGAGCAGTTCACTCTCTCCAATTTCCTCTCCAGAAATACAGGGTGCGTCTTAAAGGTGTGTCTTATAGTGTGAAAAATATGATGGGTTCTGTTCTTTTAAATGCAGGGCTACCTCAAAAACCATTGTAGTGTTGACTGGGGTAACCTTGGAATCACCTGACACGAGGGCAAATGCTGTCTCACCTCAAACAACTGTGGGTTTTACACTCCTCTATAGTAGGCGCCCCCCAGGATCAACCAGATTCTTAAGGCAACTAAAGTGACGGGCAAGAACACTTGGTTCAGTAAATAAAGGAAGGTCCACACAAGCTGTATCTTTTTACTAAACTATAAGGAGTAATTACATTTTCACACTGCCAAAGAGCCCATTAGCAGGGTACAGTTCTTGGGTTAGTAACAAAAAGTCCAATCCAATACATAGAAAGATCATGTACAAAGGAGCTTAGGCTCCAATTCATTAGGAAGGTACTGTATAGAAAGGGTAAGGTAAGTGAAAGTCAGCTAGCAAGAGCCCTGGGGCTTCCCCTATCATTCTCAACCCATAGCCATACATGGAAACACACTAACATGGTTTTGCTGGTTCCTAGCTGAGAAGGCCCAATCCCACCAGGACATCCTCAGGAGGTACACAGAGCCCTGGTACTCTTCTTGCAATCAGCTGGCAAGAGCCCTGGGGCTTCCCCTATAAATCTTTTTTATAGTGTATGTAACCCATTAGCACCTCCTCTGTTACTAGGCAGATCACCTGACTGTACGGAGGGATTTCAAGCACATGATGGAATATGCTACACATTTGCAGCAATTTTAAGCTATATACAATTATGTACACAGAAAAAACATTAAATGTCTCATTGCCAAACGAACATAAGAAATAGCAGCAGAGATTTCAATACACTATACCATGTGCACAGGCAAAAGACATTAGCTTATAAATAGCAAACTAAAGCCTGTAAATACATTTACAAAAGGTACAGCCAGCTAAAATCTGTCCTCAACACAGGATGGAGCAATTGGTTGCATTAAAAAGTGAACATAGGTTTTATGCAAGGAGAGTAAAGCAACTGGTTCATTCCAACTACTCCATGCTGCCCATTTGCCTTAAATTATATCCTGTTCCATTTAGTCCACAGATACAAAGAGAAATATCTAGCATTAGCAACTATGGAAAGCATGTGACTTAAAGGCCCAAAGCAAGCAAGTGTAGGCTCTGTCTTATGTTCTTCCTCTCTTACCTCCTACAGGCCAGCAGAGTAGGAGGAAAAGAAAGTGATGGAAAGCATATATAATGGTTTGAGGTACTGTCTATCCTTAGTACAGATTCACACTAAGGTCTTCATGAATGTTCCTTGAACCTCAATGTATGTGTTGCTGAGCCTTAGGGTAGATGGCTTTGATTTAGGAATGTTCTTCCTTCTTAAGGATCCATTTAGACACACACGTTGTTCACCTCTGTGACTCTGAAAACCCAATGAATCAACTGCTTTAGGAACTTTGCTGTACTGAAAGGCTAATCAGCTTTGGAATATAGGCAGTTGAATCTAAACAGTCGGCAAGGGCAGTGGTGTCACTTTTCTTTGCTCTTGTTTTTGGAGAAGAAGGCTGGCATAACATGCTGGGAAAAGAACTCTCAGTGCATTCCACTATACTACAGGGACATCTTCTGTAACCATGAAAGCCGAATGACATTGTTTTCCAAAAACATAACTGTAGATGCAAACACACTAATCTAATCCCAACAGTAATGTATACTGGGGAAGGTATACTGGGCTGATCTGAATCCCCAGTAAACAATTATGGAGCTAACAATTATTTCCAGAGTGTAACAGTCATTTCTACATAAGAATTAATTAGTACAAGCTTAAAGTAATTTGGGTGACAAATTAGTCAACTGCTATATGAGCAAGTAAATCACAGAATATATGGAAGGCATTAATGTTTAGAGCTCCCTTACATACACTGTTTCCCCGAAAAAAGGCATTCCCCGAAGATACAGGAATGTAACTCTGGACAGGGGGATTAGAGGGGGCAATCAAAATGACACAAGAGGATCAGGAGGGGTTACTAAAATGGTAATCCCCCCTCTGAGTCTCCTGTGCCTTTTTGATTCCCCCCTCTAATCCCCCTGTGTTATTTTAACCTCCTTGGCGTTATGTCCGAAGCCAGTACGTGTGCAGTTTCATTGTGAATCAAACTGCACCTGTGCCGGGATTGGGCACAACCGCTGGCTCTCTGTGTGCCTGCAGCACTTCTACAGAGCTGCAGACACACAGAGCCTTTCCGGCCCCATGTGTTCAGCGTCATTGGTGACGCAGAAGGGGGCAGCGCCATAGACCTCCATGTCAATGGAGGGGCGCCGCTTTTCTCCCGATGGGAAAGCCGGCAATCGCGGTGGAGTACAGTATATAAAATGGCGTGAAAAGCCCATAATGCCCAGGGGGTTTAGAGACCCCCCCCCCCCCCCCCCAACGTGGTAACCCTGTGCTGTATTCTTATTCATGGAAAAAAAAGGACATCCCCCGCATTTAAGTACATAATTCAAATATCAAAAAAGTCATATGTAATTCTGTCTAGCCAGTTCTAAGAATTATACAGGCCTGCCAGACAGCACATTGTGTTATTTTCTCTGCTGCATTTAAAGGGCACAGCAAGGTCACCTGTTCCTATGACTGGACAGTAAAGGGTCATCAACAGGATAAACAGTTCACTTTCCCTTGTCATTATGTGAATGAAAAACCAATGACCCCTAGTACTGACCCTTTCTCCTTCCTTCCTGTGTGAGTTTTGCAGTATGAGGGATAACAAGAGACTAAAATCATGACCAATTTGGAAATTTATACAAGCTGCACTTAAAAATACATTGTTATGTGACATGAGAGTAAAGCTAGGCACACACGGTTCAATTTTGGTTCAATCGATGCTCGATTTTGGTATGGAAACGATTGAAGTTCAGATTGAAGTGGTCTATGTTATTATATCGAATCTAATCGATCCAGGAGAAACACCACAAACATCGACGATTATAAAACGATTTTGGCACAATCGACGATGATTTTCCAACATGTCCGATCCAAATTCGATCAATTTTTCTGCCTTCATCGAACAATTATCGTCGATCGTACCATGTAGGCATTTCTCGATTTTCGTTCAATCGATGAAAAAATGCATCTAATCAAGCATCGATTGAACCAAAATCGAACCGTGTGTGGCTAGCTTAACACTCAACACGCTGGACTGTCCACAATATAAATGTACAATATCATAGCATATCATTTAGACCATCGCTATCAACAACATAAATAACTGCACAAAAAGGAAATTAGGTTATCTCAGGCATAATAATTATCAGGGAAAAAGGTACTAAAAATAGGCTTCAGCAATAAAAGGGATTATATAGTCTTTTTGAATACATAACAATTGTCCTTAGGCTATGTTAGAGACATATGAATATGGGAGATTGTGATCTTCTCTAAAGGCTCCCATATATGGGTCGATTTTTCGGAATTGACACAAAATCGAATTGGACATTAAACCGACATGTTGGTTTTTTTTGGTCGATCGTTTTCCAATCGAAGTACGTTGGTGGACCTTTGCGATCAATGGATTTTGTGGAATCAGCCATTTTGGAGATTGGCTCATGTCCAAATCGTCCACAAATCAGATTACCAAGGTGGTGTTCCATCGATTCCCGATCTGATCAATTGCCAATTGATGGCAATCAATTGATCGCCTGGACTGATCGGATCAGGAATCGATCGGTGACAATTCGACCCGTGTATGGCTACCTTAAAGGATAGTTGTGATATGAGTATTAATTCTGTAAAGGGCTGGAAAATAAAAATATACCACATAACAGTTCCCTGTTACTAAAGATACAGGTCTAGGGTGATTTATTCACATTTAATAAGTATTACAAGTTCTATATTCCTTTTTACGGGTTTTACTTTCATTTGTTATAGATATTCAATGTGTTGTCAATTCTATGAGCATCACAAAAATGTCATGTTTAAAAAAAGCGTCAAAAGCGTTAAGTGTGTTTTTAGTCCCCTTGTTTTGTGATCATTCCCAGAGTTTCATTAACCCTCTGGGCGTCACGCCTATTTGCATACTTTAAAAAAAGAGTGGTATAGGTAATAGAAACAGATTACATAGTAATCTGTTTAGAATTGCCCATCCTCTCTCCTGCAGTGGTCAATGGCGCACTCCCTGCCTCTTTGATGTCATTGATTAGGCCAAAGAAGTGTCATTCAGAAGGATACAAGGGGACACCCCCATTCAGAGATGCTACAGACTCCCTCCAGACAGGCATGATGCCCCAAGGTTAGTTTTGTTTGTAAACAAACTCATACCCAAACTAAATTAGGGCTTATGCTCAGGAGATTAAATAACAGAACTGTTGTCACCACTGTGTGTGACTTCCTGATACATTGCTATACAGACAGGAGAGGAAGGGAAAGAGGAGAACCTCCCCCTAGGATGGGGGAAGTTCGGGAACATGCAGGGCCAAGCCCAAACAGCCAGAAAGAAAAGCCATGATATGAATTATTCAAAATATTTAACTTGATTCATCAGAGTGTTTTAGCTTTTCTCCATGTTGACTACTTCACCTGCCCAAAATGGCTGCTCTGAGCAATATGTCGGTGCTATGTCTCTTGAATGACGCCCTGACATTATTTAACCTTGACCGTTGGAAAGACACTATGAATGTAAGGCAGTGATGGTGAACCTTTTAGAGACCGAGTGCCCAAACTGAAACCCAAACCCTGCTGATATATCTCAAAGTGCCAGCATCGCAATTTAATCTGAATTACAAATACACAACTCACATACACACACACGAAACACACACTCTACTTTCATATAAGATAGAAGAGGAGAGGGTACGGGGTGCTGTGTGCTATCAGAAGAGAGGGGAAAATTAATGGAAAGCATTAAAAGCCAATAGTCTGCACTTCTTTTCTCTGTGCTGGCTGGCAGGTCGCGTGCCCACAGAGAGGGCTCTGAGGGCCACCTCTGGCACCCGTGCTATAGGTTTGCCATTACTAATGTAGGGCATAATGGGACCACCAACGGGGTGAGTACTACCAGGGTACAAAGAAATGATGTCAACCAAAAAATTAATGGCTTTCCCGGCACCTCACTATAATGACATCCATCACACAAAAGTTTGAAAAAAAGTCTATTTATTTTTTAGCTAAAGGGGAGTCTATTTATTTTGTACAAAGAAATTATGCAATTGATGCATTCCAAGACTGGAAAAGGAAAAGCAGCTCATCATCATTAGACCATTTAGAAAAGTAAAGATCTAAACAAAGGGACGCTGACAGAAGAAAGATGGTCCTCTTGTGGGGAGGTTGATCTAAGTAAAAAAAGAAGTGCTATGTATTGTGGCAAGGTATAAATGTTATCTTATAAATGAGGCAAATTGTTAAGGATTCTGCAAGGAAAAGGTTGTATGTTACGGTGTGCATGTTACCTGTAAAAGCTTGTCTTGTGTAGACTCTCAGAAGTACCTCAGAAATAAAGATGGGGAGGGGTACACTTCTGTAAGAAAATTGAAGTGGATTAATTATTAAGAATTAACAATAAACTATTTTTAAATAAATGGTTTATGAAGGCCTCTTGCAGTGTTTGGGAGGGAGCCACTGCAAGAGTTAATCTTTTTGCTTAGAATTCAGGTTTAATGTGGGGGTTCCAGACAAAACCCAGACTATACTTTTATAGATGAAATCACTAACCAGTGAATTAAAATACAATACAAATGATAGTGTAGTATATAGTCCTCTGTAGCCTTGGAGAAACACACTGTGATGTGGAGCGTCAGTGACACCTCCTGGTGGAAAGTAAGAATTACTCTATATTTGAGATCTTCCCCAAATTAACTCACTGGCGTTTTAATAAATAGTTCTTCGAAACGTTTTAAATAGCCTGACTTGAGCCCACCCCAAGCCATATGGTATACCAGTGATTCTCAAACTTTCCTTGCAGGGCCCCCCTTTTCTATTTAGAAACATTATTGAGCCCCCTCCCTATTAAAACACAGGTTAAGAATGAGGGCCTGCGCCCCCCTGGAATACCTTTGTGGCACCCCAGTTTGGGAACTACTGCTGTATACACAGTCCTCCTTATTACACATTTGCAGAGTGTTAGGCTTAGTTTCCACTTGTGTGGAAGCTGGCGGCGCGGTTGCCGCCGCTAAGAACCGCCGCCGCTAAAAACCCCATCTCATGCGGTTTTTAGCGCGCCATTCACCCCTATGGCCGCGGCAGTGCGGGCGGCCGCGGAATCGCGCGGACAGCCGCCTAAAAACTCGGTCGACCGAGTTTTTAGCGCGTCCGCGCGATTCCGGGACAGGGGAATAGCCATTGAAATGAATGGGCGCGGATATATCCGCCCGCTCACAACCGCGGGCTTCCGCTCTATGGAAACACGCCCTTATTACAATTGTTGAAAAGTGCAGTGATATGACAATATATGCTCTGTAAAGCGCTGAGTTATATCTCGGCACTATATAAATACAAGATAATAATAATTATAATAAGTGCAGTCATCATTTATAGTTTTGAGCTGAATGGGCCCTCAGTTACCTCCCCAAAAATAGCGTATTTTATGACACCTATATAGTTTTGTGTTTGTACACAGTTGCTGCGTCCAGAGCACTAACCTTCAGTCACCTCAAAAATGGTATCTCAAATAACAAAGACCACGATTCACTGTTGACAGGAGCTCTGAGCATTCATCCCATCTTTTCACTCAATTTTTCCTCACACGATTCTGTTCTGTCATCTTCTGGAAGTTTCTGCACAACTACTCATTGTAAAAGGCCACATTGTGACCAGGCAGCGCATAGGCGGGAACTAGGCCTCTCACTAGGTGACCACACATACAAGTCTCTGTAGAACTCAGAGTTCCTCATTGATATTAATGTAACAGGACATCAAATATATGAACAGGAGCAATAAAAATATTATAGAACATTAAAGAATGGATTGACACCCCTCCTCATACTCATCTGTCTGAGACAGCCATAGTTTTTACCTCACACAGTGTAATGATATTCCCGGGCATCAGTCACATACATACATTTCCTTTCCTCGTCATTCTATTTTTATACCCAGCTAAGCAAATGATTTGAGTTTAAGATCATGGCTAGGCCTCACAGTCACACTGCTCAGAATGGACCCCTCAGTGCATTGCAGAGAATAGAGGCCCGCCATTATGTGACAGGAAGTGTGGAGACCATTGTGGGGAATGAGGTTGAAAAGAGCCAAAAATTATTTTTATAACAATACAGCCTTTTATAAATATTATAGAAGTATCTATTGTATGTGTAGAAAATTACCACAAGGAGAAGACACCCACCACCCCTATATATTTAAACCCACCACCCCTATATGTTTTCACATTTCAGCACATGACACCATGCACCACCATACATCTATACTTCCATATTGTGTACACAAATATATTCAGCTTGCCCAATCCTGCACAACAATACACTCACCTCATTCCAATATATTCCCCTTTAAACTTGACATGCCCCACCAGACGCCACTATTTCCAAAGCAGACCTTGCTAATAATCCCTTAAATATCAACACACCACATTATGCAATCCTAAACCCATCACTGCATACAATTCATTAAGCATGTAGCCCAGATAAAATCAATTAGCTCACCAATGAACCCAGTACACTTTACCATGCAACTTTCTCAGCAGGTCCAATCTTGCACACGCATGCACATGCACCTTCAACACACCCATCATAATGCACAAACATATTTCCCATGCAGTTCCAATGTGTACTCCAGAAATCACGCTGCACTCACCTTTCATCCCCTTGCACTCAGCATGCCCAGAAATGCACTACAATACACATATAGTAGTATGTCCCACCATGTACCTGCATTCATTCTATGGCCTATAAACCACCATGACTCACAGTTACTAGTCAGCTAACAAGTTCAAGATCGAGTCGAAATGTTCACTTAACTTTGAATTTAATTTATGCAAAAACTATTTGCTAGGACAATAATTTTTTGTAATATTCCCACAACCCTTTTCTATCAATTTTGATTAAGGCTTTGTTTCCATTATTTGTCGGGACCCCTGCACTAAGTGTATTGCTTCCTGGGAGGTCCCGACGTAGCACATAGACTTACCTGCTCGGCGGATGCTCCGTCTTTACTGTGCCAAGCCACTCTGTCAATGTAAGGCTGAACGTAGTTGAGTACGTTGAGCCTCTGCATCGGCAGATGTGTAAACAGAGGGTCCGCCAGCAGGCAATGTCTGTGTGCTACATCGGGACCTCCCGCTAAGCAATTCGCTTAGCGGAGGGGTCCCGACGTACATGGAAACAAGCCCTTAGATACCTTTTTCAGTTTCTGTGCAATTAAATCACAAATCAACTAGTTGAAATTTCTCAATCACCTCTAGTGCACATCATGGTCAGTGGCATGAAGCTCCATCCCCTTCTTGCACATTACATTTCCCATCCCTCCTAATACTGATCTGTCTCAAAAGTTTGGGTATGTTAAATAAATAGAATTTTGTCTTTATAGTTTAGGAACAGCGTGAGCTGCCGACGGGTGGTGTAAGAAGAAGTGGAAGGAGGGGCGGTCGGCTGCTTGTTCGATCACTTACACCCCCCGTTTGGCTGCTCGCTACTTCAGTCAACATGGGCCTTGAGCATTAACCTGCATAGCGCCCCTGAAAGCTACAAATGGGGTAAACCATTATGCCCTGTAAGGCAACCTCTCATAAAGGTGGCCATACACAGTTCCATATTTCTGTTCAATTGACACTGACCACACCATTGACATAAAACAAAAGATTTTTAAGTTGATCATACTGAAATAGTTTCTTGCACAGCCAAAAGTGCTCGAAATTGAGCATAAAATCTATCGAAAAGAGATCGGACATGTTGGTACATTTTTGTAGGTCATACTAGTATCTGATGAGTTTTCTAGGTATTTTGATCGATTTGTATGGAATCCATCATATTTAAATCGATCACACTGTGTGGTAGCACGACCAATTGATTTTTAGCGATCGATATTTAAATCACCTCTCTGTTATTTTGTGTATCCTAACTTCCTGAGTGTTTGCCCTGAATGTAGCAAACTCACTTCAAGCTTCATTTGGGGATACGCACCTATCCCTGGCAAGCACCAGCCGATCTCTTTCGGGTCCTCCTATTCGGCAACAATGATTTCGGGGGGGGGGGGGGGGGGGGGGGGGGATTGTAGGGTGGTGCCATTGACCTTCATGTAAGGGCTTGTCCCCACATTGGTGGCTGGCCGTGGGGCGCAGTCCCATGGCAGCCGGCCACTCACGGCTGACACAACTGCATTTTTTACAATTCATTTTAATGCAGCCACCCACGGATCGCGTCCATACAGAATGAATGGGCGCCGTTAAAAAAAAAAAAAAATAATCGCTTCTACATGCTTTTTTATAACATCCCATGTCCATGGGCCCGATTAGCTATAGCAGTTGCAGACCAAAGCCGCCTGCGGCCACCCGCCTGAGTGGGGACAAGCCCATAGACATGAATGGTGGCGGACAAGTGGGGACAAGCCCTTATGGTGTCGGCCCCAGCTTTTTTCAACACAGGGAGAATGAGGTATCATGACGGCACAATTTTTAGTGCGCCATGGGTGTAATGCTCAGGGGGTTAACTCTCTCTAATGTACAGTGCTGTGCTGTGTGTTGGCACTATATATCAATAAAAGTTATTAATAATAATAACTTCAATAACAAACTCTATAATACTATCCAGCTGCATTTTCCAATCCTCCATGTTACCCTCAAAAGGGGCTATGGCCCATTGGTTTGGGGGTATTATTAGCTCCTTGTACATACAGAAGCAGATGTACCCCCACACCTTCAGTATGAAACAGAATGGCAATGGCATTATCAGTGTGATCTGACATCTCTAGAGCAACAACACAGCAAAAAAACATCAGAGTGTTATATTTATAAACAACCTTTTGAGTAAGTTACGAGAATTAACAGCCTTCATTTACACTTGTAATCACACACGTCGTACGAGGTCTGATCACACTTAGGCATTTGTTTGGGCTCATTGTCATACATTTGCTGACATACTTCCTGCTGTTACACTGGAGGTGTTTGCAAAGCGCAGGATAAAACAACAAACAAGATTTGGCATGTTACTTTAGCAAGTTTCATGTACAGGCACAAAACAAGGAAAGGAGAAAGTTTGAGAGAATAACAAATAAAAGCACCATTTCAAAAGTCTTACTAGTCCAAAAACAGCCCATGTGGGGTTTTTTTATATCTAAAGCTGACCATACATGCATCGATCTGCGGACGATTTTGCGGTTGATCGCTCACACTGCATGTTTGTGACAATCAATCGGCCACAAAATTGTCTGCGGGTCGCAGCAGCCAACATGGAGTGACCGTTCCATGTGGCCAAAATCACGATCGGCCAGAGAACGGACATGTCCGTTTTTCTCTGGCAGATCGCATTACTGTGGATGGTGACCCGTTGAATGACCGGCTGCAACGTGATTACGTTGTTTGAGGATGGCGCTGGGATCGCTACATGTTAAAGCGGTCCTACCACCTACCAGGTCACTCCCCGACTAAAAATAAAAAAAATATTTCTGACAGCAGGAGGGGTGTCTTTTTAGAGTCAGTCCCTCCTGGATGTAGCCGACTGCCCCCCACCCCCCTTCCCCCACACCGGAGCTCCCTGCAGAGGAGCGAGTCTCTGTCTGTGTAGGAGTGGGGGAGAGGTTGTTGCCAGCTGCCCTGAGAAGAATGGATCCGGAAGTAGCTTCATCTTGCCCTTAAGGCCTTGCCACCAACAGTGAAAACGTGAGGAAGGTAAGTAAGTTTGATTTGTTTTTGTGTAGCAGATTTCCAGGATCTGAACTGCTGACAGGTAAGTAATTTGCCTATTTCGTGCATGTGCTTTTTTTTTGTTTTAGTATAAAACTGCTTTAAGGGCGTGTATTTAAAGGTTTATTTTGGCAAGCTAAATAACTGGCAGCAGTGATGAGCAATGTTTGTATTGCCTAATATTCACAGTAAATTCGACAATTCATGATCTCCAGTCATTACCTTTATTGCAAAAATCAGCAATTGTACACGTGCAAATCATACCCGTCAACCATTCCGTTTTGGCCGGGAAAGTCACGTTTTTATCCCGATTTCAACAAATCCTGGATTTTTCATGGATTTTTGAAATCAGGGTACCGTAATTTAGGAGGGAGGGGGGCTATACTCTGCCTCCTAAATTCCCAGCCCGTGGATTATCAGGATTATCAGCACTAGCAGGGTGGTAACTTAGGAGGGCTTTAGCAGGGACAGCAACCCTCTCCCTCCTTAATCAGCCGACAACTAAATCTGATACTAACTTCCTTTAGAACGCAGAAGTGCCACATTCTGAATGCCGACCGGGGACGTCAATTCCTTTATTAATCACTTATTCAAGATCTGGGCGAATTCTCAAAGTGACGATATTCGCAATAAAAATTTGAGATTCGAAAATTTGATCAACACTACTGGGCAGTAGATCATTCACTATCCAAAGGCATATATTAGAAAAAGCTACTTTAAATGAAACTACTTGATGCTGGTTGAATACATAACAGATGCCTGGTGTACAAACAACTCCTTTATTTGTTGTTTATAAGTACTATTTAAAGCTGCCCATACACCTTTAGATATCTCTGTCAGATATCCTTTAGATCTACCAACAACTATGTAGTATAGGCTCCTCTGTGATTGAACACAGGTAAACTTGTTGATTTAGAAAGTCCCTCATATTACATGGTTTTGGTAAAACAAAAGAAGATCTAAAGGAAATATGACAGAGAAATCTAAAGGTGTATGGGGTCTCTAAGATAAGCAGCCAGATAACAAGCATTTTCAGTGCCGGCAGTCCATGTATATGTTTGCAAACCACATACAAGACATTGGCTGAAAAAGGATTTGTGTGTTTAGCTGTTGCATCCAAAATAACAATAAAACATTTTTAAGGGTGCCCATACACCTTTAGATTTCTCTGTCAGATTTCCTTTAGATCTTCTTTTGTTTTACCAAAACCATGTAATATGAGGGAATTTCTAAACCATGAAGTTTACCTGTGTTCAATCGCAGAGGACCCGGCACTACATGGTTGTTGGTAGATCTACAGGATTTCTTACAGAGAGATCTTAAGGTGTATGGCCAGCTTAATACAGTGAAAGAAATGTTAACATCTCTATCAGAATTGTATTGATGTCTGAGTGGGTGATGTCTTAAGGCCCCCATACACCTTTAGATTTCTCTGTCAGATTTCCTTCAGATCTCCTTTTGTTTTACCAAAACCATGTAATATGAGGGACTTTCTAAACAATCGAGTCTACCTGTGTCCAATCCTAGAGGACCCGGCACTACATAGTTGTTGGTAGATCTAAAGAATATCTGACAAGGTGTATGGCCAGCTTTAGTGGGGATCTCTACAGAAAATGACACAGTGGTGGTATGGGCAGCAGGTTAAACCCATCCACACCTTGGTTTGGCTTTAAACAGTTAAAATTCTAGTTTTGTACAAAACTAAAACTTTGTGTAAAACCCAAACATTTAGGTGAACTATATACATTAGATGAATGTAAAACTTTTTGGGATGTTCTTACCTGATCTCTCTCTGTGCTTTCTACCAGACTCATTGCTGAATGGGAGGGTCTGCCTTCGTTATCACCACCTGCAGCAATCACAAAATGAGCAAGGCTGAATTTTCTTCATTCCTGCAGATAGGGCTGAAGCTGGGCCTTGGACAATAGGCAGGATCCGACGATTTATGTAATACATACATTTATATATTATGTATAGGCATGTATACTTGGGCTAGTCCCCACTAGCTTCAAACTTCCACGTTTGACAAGCATCAAATACAGATTGTTTACAGCTTTCGTGTTGTGCATTGCTGGATGTACTGAGTGTATGGGGTAGGGCATACCAGTGTTTATGAATGCAGGCTGCAGTGTGTGGATTATTTTGGGTCACATGGTAGAGTAGGATTATTGGGGTAGGTAGAATTTCTTTGTAGGGTATGCTATTACTAGGGGTCATAGAAAAAATGTTGGGGTGTGCCGGGTGTATTTTGGGCACATGTTGGGACATGATGTGTGGAGGATAAGGAGTAGTAAATGTACTGTAAGTGTGTGCAGTGGAGTATACTGTGTGCATGGGGGTTCATGGTGGAGCTTCTGGAGTTTAATATAGTCAGGGGTGCACATAAATGGTCCTCTGGTACTCAAAAAGGGCCAAAAACTAGCTATGCGTACCTGGATTATTGTTACAAAGCTCATATGCGTACTAAAAACTAGGGCCCTACTCTGGTCTGCGCACACCGGAAGACCCTCCATATATTAAATGGCTTTAAAACAACTTTAGTTATAATAGTATACACTACTGTAAAGTAAAATTTTTTATATGGCAACATTTTTCTTTTTGTAAAATGTATAAAATTTGTCACTTGGATAACCTCAGGAGAAACATTAATAACTATGAATATTGCATTTAGGGGTGGTGAACTTTAAGACTATAATGCTAATGTCCAAAATCAGAGTGGTCCTTTTAAAGGGGTGTTGGGATAGCGGGGGTTGAATGTCCACAGTAGGGCATTGTATGGTAAGATCTGGACAAGAGAAAAGCACCATTGGAATGTTTAACTATGAAAGGCGACATATCGACGGCAGGTGTTTCAGGTTAGTTTATAACCATGTAAATTGAGGAACTTTCTAATCCTTCCAACCGACTAGTATTCTATTCAAGGAGGATCCAGCGCTACATTGAATGTTGGTAGATCTAGAAAATTGTATGCCTAGTGGTCAGGACGGGCATCATCTGGTCGTCCAGCGCCTGCAGTTCGCCTGCTGCCGTATAGCACTGGACAGATGAATTGCGCGTCCAGCCACAATCGGGGCTCCGGGAGAGCATACTCATGGTGTTCCCGGTTTCCCCGAGGCCTCTTCTGATGGCTCGTGTCTTCACTCCCCCCCCCCCTCCTCAGTGACGTGAGACGTGCACTCGGGAGGCGGCGGGAATTTAAACGTGTAAAGATCAGAAGCGTTTTCTATGAGAAAACTCTTTCAAACTGCAACCGATGTACTAAACATCACTACCAGACATGGCACTTGTTGCCCCAGATGTGCCCTTTGCAGTAACCCTCTCTCCCTGGTGTGCTTTCTCACACCATGTTGGAGAGGTTACGACTGCAAATGGGCACATCTGGGGCAACAAGTGACTTATGAGTGATGTTTTTAGTACATAGCGCATAGATTTGTTCGCTAATTTTTTATGTTTTTCTCAATGAATTTTCTTAAAAAAAGTTTTTGTTTTTTTTACATAATTGTTTGTTTTCAAACATATGTAAGTCAGGATTCTATTAGACCTGTAGGGACATCATTTGGGAAGTTACAGAGGCCACAACATAAGAAAATTTACCATTGAAAGTCTATGGTGCACTGTTGGTACAGGAAATCTGGACCTCAGCAGTGCGCTAGGGAGGTTACCTCGGTTATGGGTGGGGGGGGGGTTAGCCAGGAACAGGGTGGAAGGTCCAGGGTGTCGGTATCTGATATTTTAGATTTTCCTTTAAAAGGAAACTTATAAAGAACACCTGCAGTATTTTTTTGAAATTACCTATTAATAATTTAGATTTGAGAAGTGGTTCTGTCAGCATTTATTCTGATCACTAGGTGGTGCTACAGTATTATATCATATTCCTCATTTTAGTCACATGACAGTGCTGAAAATTTGGATAACAGATAACTGAAACCTACTCGCTTAATTGTACCCATCCCAAAAAACAAATGTATTGTACCTAATGACACCATATGTTTTATGTGAAATAAAAAATGTATGCTGCACCACTGAGAGAGAGAGAAGATGAAAAGGAAAAACAAGAAAAAACTGTCAGTAAATATCATCTGAGTGGGCACGGTCTTATGTTAATGATTTGATCAGTAGGTAAGGATATATCATTGACAGAACACCTTCCATAACATTATTGAGGTCAATTGCCATGGAATTTTATATATATATCAGATGAGATTTTCTTGCTTTTTCCTTTTCCTCCTCTCTCTTAGCACAATCAAGCCTTCTTAAAACAGAAGGTATTTACACGGCCCAATCTGTCACAAATCCAAATAAAGTTTAGGTAAAAACTATTGTTTTAGGACAGTGGGTGGAGCCATGCAAATTATTCCTTTTCACCCAATCAGCCAAATGCCCATTCAGAACCGCTGGTGTACAGTACAAATATAGCGTTTATGGTACAGAGCCATTTATTCCAAACTGCATACAACTGTTTCCGGCTCATTGACAGCTTCTCTCCTCTCTTACAAATTTTCACTTCCACATAAGGTGCAGTTTAAATGTCCCACAATGACACAACAAAATGTTATATATATTTGGGATGGGCCCCATAAAGTTGTTATGTTTCTGTTATCAAATTTTTTTTTAGCAGCCATGGAATTCTCTATATATGATATAAAATTTTCTTTTTCCTTCCCTAGTGATCCAACAATTTTTATTATATCTCATGAGAAAGTGATAGAATATCATGAAACAAGTTGTGAAAATTAGATTTCATCACTCACTGACACTATTCTGGCATGCATCAGAAGGGTACTGTAACCCATATGTGTAAATCAACTTTTTTGTGGTTTATAATGTTGTGGATATCTATGTATGTTTTTACTACATGGACACTAATGTGTTCACTTTGTTGACACAATAATAAACATTTTGTTCTATACTGAATGTCTTAACCTACTTAGCGCACTGCTGAGGTCCAGATTTCTGTACCAAAAGTGCACCATAGACTTCAATGGTAATTTTTTCTTTATGTTGTAGGCCTGTAACTTCCCAAAATATGTCCGTGCAAGGGTCTAATAGACATCCTGACTATAATAATGTTTGAAACAAACAATTATGTAAAATATTTTTTTTTAATAAAATTAATAGGAAAATACAAAACTCAGAGCACAAAGCTTTTCTGCTATGTACTAAACCTCACCCAAATAAAATTTCTGGTGCCCCAGATGTGCCCATTTGCAGTTAACCCTCTCTAACCTGGTGTGATGGATGTGGTAAAATCACACCAGGGAAGAGAGGGTTACTGCAAATGGGCACATCTGGGGCACCAGGGACTTTTTATTTTGACGATATTTAGTACATAGAAGCACATTGAATGCAAACATTCATGCAATTTACTTTCAAATTTCCCGCCGCCTCCCCGATGTGACGTCATCACGTCACTCGGAGGGGGGGGGGGGGGGGAGAAGAGACGGAGGAGCTGGCAGCATGTCACATCAGGGACAGCGCAGAACTGTAAGTATGCACTGCCGGAGCCCCGATGTGACAGCACCATCTCATCCAGTGGTATAGTAGGAGTAGCAGCGCTGGAGATGGTGCCGTCCCGACAGCTAGGGCGGTTAAACAGTGACGTAGGATAAACCACAGCAGCCGCTATAGGACCCGTAGCCAGAAGGGTGTCTGTTTTTAACCTCCTGGGCGGAATTCACAAGAATTGCAATCTTGTGAACGTTTTACTTATTTTTACCAGAATGGTGGAATTTCACTATTTGACGTTGCAAGTTTATTAACTTATGTACCTCTCTTGGTGCAGAAATCTGGATCTCAGTGGACTGCCAGGGTGGTTAAAGCTGAACATACATGGTTGCTACATTTTAGCGATCAAAATTTACATCGAACAAACTTAAATATACAAAAAATATCACCGGAGAAGTGAGCCAAGGCCACTCCTCCGTTGATATTCATTGTATCCATATTATTTTGGGATGCTGGCTTCACCATTGTGATGAAAGACTAGGAATTGTTATTTCATCAAACAAACTCAAATCTTATGGTTCGATCGCTGAAAATTGTTGGCTAACACTCAAAACATCGATCGGAAATGTTGGAAATGTTTTCGTAGATTATACAACGATCTAACTAAAATCATAGCGCTTTGTTTGTTGGTCGGGTTATTGTATTCGATGACACATTTATATATGACTCTTTCCTGTGTTTTGTGATCGAAACTAAAATCAACGATTTGGGTCATATTACGATCGAACCTTCCATGTGGTACTACTTTGGATTCGGTTACGATCGGTGTCCAATCAAAAAGATCAAGATCGCAAATCGATCGGATTGGAGGGGCAGGGCAAGGAGGGGCTCATAAAAAAATTAGCTATGGGGCCCAGACATTTCTAGCTATGCCTCTGGGTTTCAAGGTTCCTGCACCCCATGACTATTGGTCTGAGAAAAAGTGTAAAATATGTTTGAAAGTTATTGGTTGGGATGTTTCCACTGTTTCAATGAATATTGCAAAGGACCAACATCACAAATCTTGATGAATTTGAGCTTATGGATTAAGATAACCCATTTACTAAATGTTATTGCTTGTACTTCTTTCTTTAACAGTGTTCCATTATCAATGTCTTGAGGAAGCTCTAAAAGGGCAAAATGCGTCAACAGATTCTCTGTGAGTTGTTACATCTGTATGACTGTATATATGTACAGTGGATATAAAAAGTCTACACACCAAAACGTGAGGTTCCTGTGCTGTACAAAAATAAGACAAAGATAAATAATTTCAGAACTTTTAATGTGACCTATATCCTGTACCACTCAACTGAAAAGCAAACTGAAATCTTTTAGGTGGAGGGAAGAAAAAATACAAAAATAAAATAATGTGGTTGCATAAGTGCATATTTGCACATTTTGGGTATAAGCCTATCAGTATGGCACATTTTGGGTATGAGTATATCCGCAAGGCACATTGTGACTTGGCAAGATTTGCCCGCTCTTCTTTGCAGAAACGCTCCAAATCTGTCAGATTGTGAAGGCATTTCCTGTGCACAGCCCTCTTCAGATCACCCCACAGATTTTCAATTGGATTCAGGTCTGGGCTCTGGCTTGGCCATTCCAAAACTCTAATCTTCTTCTGGAGAAGCCATTCCTTGTTGATGTTGATTTGGATGTTTTTAATTGTTGTTGTCATGCTGTTTAGCATGTTCAGCTTTCTAGCAGAAGCCTGAAGGTTTTGTGCCAGTATTGCCTGTTATTTGGAACTGTTCATAATTCCCTTTATCTCAACTAAGGTGTCAGTTCCAGCTGAAGATAAACAGCCCAAAAGCATGATGTTGCCACCACCATGCTTCACTGTGGGTATGGTGTTCTTTTGGTGATGTGCAGTATTGTATAGTATAGTGGCAAGACGAAAAACCTTTACTAACGAAGAAAAACATCCAAGCCAGGATACATTTTGCAAAAACACATCTGAAGTCTCCCAAAAGCATGTGGAAAAAGGTGTTCTGGTCTAATGAAGCTAAGGTTGAACTTTTTGGTCATTATTACAAAAGATATGTTTGGCGCAAAAACAATACTGCACATCACCAAAAGAACACCATGACAACAACCCACAGCATACATTCAAATCAACATAGGAATGGCTTCACCAGAAGACTGGAATCCAATTGAACAACTGTGAAGAGGGCTGTGCACAGGAGATGCCCTCGCAATCTGACAGATTTGGCGTGTTTCTGGAAAGAAGAGTGGGCAAATCTTGCCAAGTCACAATGTGCCATGCTGATACTCATAGCCAAAATGTGCCATGCTAATAGACTCATAACCAAAAAGACTGAGTGCTGTAAAAAAATCAAAAGGTGCTTCAACAAAGTATTAGTATAAGGGTGTGTACTCTTATGCAACCATATTATATCCACATTATTGAACTATTTATATCCACTGCATAGATGTAACAAGCATTGAAATGAGCATGTGAAGTGTAGCATGTGAAGTGTATACTGTTGTGTAAATTAATGAGCATCTGAAGTGTATACTGTTGGGGTAGGCTATCGGACGTGTGGGTGGGTGGGGGGACCTTTTGAATTACACTAAGCTCAGGAACTCATTGATATGAAGCAGGGATTTCAGCTTACACTTTACTCAGCACAGGATTCATCTAATGCACACTAAACCCTGGGTTTCATTATATGGTCACACACACAGGGCCAGTAGTGAATTTTTAGGTTTTCAGACACACTTTCTTTTGATCAGGTTTAATTTACATCTATATATGATATCAACCATCAATTTCTAAAATGTGCCTTAAAAGTCCAGGAGTTTAAGCCTCCATTCTGGAGAGGATGGATGAAAGTTGATAAATAGCTCTCTATTCCCCTCTCGGTTTTTGTTTTTATTTTTTGTTGAGAGATTTATGGATGTCGGCACAATATGTTGGAATGGGAAGTAACATTTTTTTCTTAAAATAAGCCCTAAAGCAAACCTGACAAATTAGTATTTAAATATAAGGGAAATTTTCCCTTTTAAAGTCTTTATCAGAATGCTTTGTGGTGGAGTGAGGAGGAGAGTAACTAGGAAACAGGGATAGAGTGTTGTTGTTCCTAGGTTATTCTTAGCGATTAGAGCAACACAAATATGAGTACAGACTGTTCTTGAATAAAATAATTTTATTATGACAATCTGCCCTGTTCCCTGTCTGCCATCTAGGACAGCTTCTACCTTATTTTTTGGACTATAAGACGCACACTTGCTCCCTGTTGTGAAAAATGCCTGCATCTTATGGTCCAAATGTGCCACCCCCGCAGCCACTCCACAGTGGCAGGTTGCACATTCCAGGGAGCTGTCAGAGGAGAGATGCAGCCTCGGCCCTGCTGATATAAGCAGTACAACAGAGAGAATAGATCAAAGATACAGACAGCAGCTTTAATCTATGTCTGCCTGTGTGCTAGATGCGCTCACTGTGCAGCTCACACGATGGCTAGAAGGGAGGCATGACTGCAGAATACCCCACGGCCCCCCTCCTCTCCCTGTGTGAGGAAAATGATTATTGCCTGAAGTGTGCTCTCTAGTGACACCATGTTTGTGGCTGAAATTGGTACTGCAGGGGATTTTCTTTCCATTTGATTAGAACATTTCACATTTTTTTCTGGTTTTCCTGCTGTAAAAACTGGGTGTGTCTTATGGTCCGGTGCATCTTATAGTTCGAAAAACTAGAGGTAGACTTACCGGTAACTCTTTTTCCATAAGTCTTTTCCAGGACAGCAAACCTGAGAGAGATAGGACTCCACCCCAGAGGGAGGAAACACAACACCCGCCAAAAGTTTAAATAGTCCGCCTCCCGATCTCTCGGCAGTCTAAAGAAGAGTACTCAGGAGAGGAAACCCTGCACCAGCATAAATCACACCACCAATATATAACAACAAAATGCAATATCATAGGGTGGGAAGTCTGCCGTCCTGGAAAAGACTTATGGAAAAAGAGTTACCGGTAAGTCTAACTCTAGTTTTCCCAAAGACGTCTTTTCCAGGACAACAAACCTGAGAGTATAATCGAGCACTCACCAGACTTAGGGTGGGACAATCGCCTGCAGGACCTTTCTACCGAACGTTTGATCCTCGGCTGACAGCAGGTCCAGTCTATAGTGCTGCAGGAACGTGCCGTAGGATGACCAAGTGGCAGCCTTGCAAATCTGCTCCGTTGATGCTCCAGCCCTCTCTGCCCCAGAGGTGGCCCAAGCCCTAGTGGAATGTGACGTGGATTGGGCATGGTAACTGAGCAACTAAGTAGGCTCTCGAGATGGCTTACCTTTCCTGGCACCTGAGTGAAGGACAAAGAGGGACGAGGAAACTCTAAATGACTTGGTACGCTCGATATATTCCAGTACTGATTCCCTGACATCCAACAGGTGGAAGGCCGCTTCCCCTGGGTTAGAGGGATTCGCACAAAAGGATGGGAGCACAATCTCTTGCGACCTATTTACGCTGGACGCCACCTTGGGGAGGAACCCGGGGTCAGTACGCAACACTAATCTGTCCGGGAAAATCTGGAGATAGGGCTGTCGGATTGAGAGCGCCTGGAGCTCGCTCACTCTCCTGGCCGATGTAATGACCGTCAGGAAGACCGTCTTCAGTGTCAGTAAGGTTAAGTCAGAGGGATGGACAAACGGAGTCTTGGTCAGAGATCCCAGGACTCCTGACAGATCCCACTGAGGGAAAGGAGCCCCCGGAGGCGGTCGGGACCGAGCTACTCCCTTCAAGAACCTAGCCACTAGGGGTTGGTCCGCCAGTCTCCTGCCCAAGAAACTGCTCAGGGCAAAGATTTGCACCTTAAGAGTGCTTACTGAAAGTCCCAGCTCCACTCCCTGCTGTAAGAAGTCCAGGATGGTTTGTAACCCGTAACCCACCTGATGACTCCTGCAGTGCCTACGGAACACCTTCCAAACCTTCTGGTAAATAGCTCTAGTGGAAGCCTTACGATTGGCCCCGTTTGGGCCAATATGGCGCTATCAGTATGAGGAACCCCGCTTCGTTCCGAAATTTTTGCAACACCCTTGGGAGAAGAACCAGGGGAGGAAAGGCAAAGGCCAGATGAAAAGGCCAGGGATGAGCTAGGGCATCCAGTCCCAAGGCCCGATCCCCCCTTGTGATGGAGAAATATCGAGGACACTTGGCGTTGATCTTGTTGGCGAACAAGTCTACCCCTGGTGTTCCCCACCTGTCTACCAGCGACTGAAACACTAGTGGATTCAGACTCCATTCTGCCTCCGTCACCTCGTGCCTGCTGAGATAGTCTGCTCTGACGTTCAAGACGCCCTTCAGGTGAACAGCCGTGAGGGATACTTGCCATCTTTCTGCCCAGCGGCAGATCTGATCTGCTAAGCCTGACAGGGACTGGCTTCTGGTGCCTCCCTGTTTGGCTATGTATGCCACGGCTGTGACATTGTCCGACAACACCTGCACGTGCTTGCCTGCCAAGGCCGCTTGAAACGACCTTAGAGCGCAGAGCACCGCCAGGAGTTCCCGGAAGTTTGAAGAACGATTGGCGTCCCTTTTGGACCACCTGCCTTGGGAAAAGGCGGTCCCCGAATGGGCCCCCCAACCCCACCCGCTGGCGTCTGTCACTACGGGACACGGGTCGGGAAAAGTCCAAATAAGCCCCTGGGCGAAAATCGAAACCTGTCTCCACCACCAAAGGGATCGGATCGGTGATGGAGAAAAAAACCCCTTCAGGGCTGACTGACTTCCGTCCCAGACCGCTAGGACCTGAGCCTGAAGAGGTCGCATATGTGCCTTGGCCCACGGAATGGCTGGTATGGCCGAGACCATCAGGCCCACCACTCCCATTGCCTGCCTGATGGTGACCTGGTCTGCCCTCTGCAGATGGACCACCGCTGAGGTCAGTTTCTGCTGCCAAGGGAAGGGACCCATACCCAGGACTAGGGCACTGTAGCCTGGGCTGGTCTATGCTAAGGGAGACCCAGAACAGGGGCTCACAGAAACACATCTAGCCTTGCTAGCTCTGTCCTCCCTGGGCCACCCCCAGGTAAGGGGAACAACATACAAGAAGGTCCCTTACCTGGCTGCCGCTGCTGCTCATAGCCTCTGGTGTACCTGCTGGCTCCATCCTGTCAGCCCACATCGCTGGCGAGGATCCTGCTAGAGCAACAAGCAGATCTGCTTTTGAAATCAGCAGCCTGCTTCCGATTTCCCGGGCTCCCGGCCGGAACCGGAAGCGTGTCAGCATGCGGCCGCTTCGTCCCCCTCCACCTGCGTCATCAGGGCTGGACTCAACAACCCTATGCCATCAGAGCGCGCCCCGCCTCCAGGAGAGGCGCTTGCCGCGCTTCGGGACACGTGGGCTGCCGCAAAGCCCCCCCCCCCCCCC
>CM070042.1:44847427-44866467 GCA_036250615.1 Ptychadena robeensis | reverse complement strand
CCCCCCCCCCCCCCCCCCGATTTTGAGGGCAAAAAAGTGATACAGTAAATATAACTGACACACAAGGAGTTGTTGAACAGCAGCAGAATTGGGATATGTTTAACCTAGTGACATCAGTGAGCATTACTTAAAACAGGAAAGGATCAAAATGTGCCATGAAAGATATTATTTTCCTCAGAATTCATATAGATATCAAAGGAGTGGCTTCAGGACCTGTGAATGTGAATGTCCTTGAGTGGCCCAGCCAGAGCCCAGACTAGATACTGATTGACCATCTCAGGAAAGATCTTAAATTTGCATTGCACCGATGCTGCCTATACAACCTGATAGAGCATGAGAGGTGCTGCGAAGAGTAATGGGCGAAACTGGCCACGTATAGGTGTGCCAAGCTTGTGGCATCATATTCAAAAAGACTTGAGGCTGTAATTACTGCCAAAGGAAATATTGAGCAAAGGCTGTGAATGCATATGCCACAGGCTTAAGTAAACTTTTTTCGCGTTGTCATTATGGGGTGTTGTGTGTAGAATTCTGTGGAAAACATAAATTCTATCCATTTTGGAATAAGGCTGTAACATAACAAAATTTGGAAAAAGTGATGTGCTGTGAATACTTTCCATATGCACCGTACCTGTCCATCATTAAGAATAAGAGAAGAGCAAGATCATATTGAATGTCGATAAGTTGTGGAGCTTTAACCCCCCTAGCGCTTCTGACGGCTCCAATGTTATTATAAACAAACAAATACTGTTTTGAAATCTTTAATACCAAATAACTAGTCAAGAGATTTTAGCATTCAAATGATACATTTCATAATTTTTCTAATGTACTTTTTTTATAATAATTGTTTGTTTCAAACATTATTATATTCAGGATTTCTATTAGACCCTTGTATGAAATATTTTGGGAAGTTACAGGCCTACAATACAAAAAAAATTCCATTAGAGTCTATGGTGCACTTTTGGTACACAAATCTGGACCTTGCAAGAGCGCTAGGGAGGTTAATATGTATGTCGATATTTAAAAATGTTTTCTGAATTAGCCACAATAGCCCAGTCAGCTTTATTTTGCCTTCCTCGTGAAGAAAGCTGCTTAGTCCGTTGTGGATCTGTGTATCATCATCCCAGCACGTTAGATGTCTCTTAATGTAAATGCTGGCATTCTTTTTATAAATAAACATGCTCCCTGTAACTCTGTATATGGTGGGTGGGGTGGAAGCTGTACTGCCAGCTCTCGCCTGGGTCCCATTGTCATCTCGTACCATCAGACAGCTATAAGCTGAGTGGATGAACGCAGAAGTTATTATTTGAAAGTTTAAACATGAAAGCGGGAAAATCGGTTAATTACACCGTCTATTTAAAATCAGTAAAGTGACACACCTCACAGTTAGAGGGGTGTGGGAACATGATATAACAAGTGAATGGGAATTCATATCCTGAATAATCCCAAGACATTTGTATAAAGTAGCCCGGGGGGACACGCGCAGCGTTGGATGAGGGAGTATAATGAGCCAAGGACATCACTGGAAATCATAGTAATTAGATATCAAGAACATTTAAACCAACCTAATGCATACAAAATAATGTCACTTTCCTGAAATGAAGGAAAGAAAGCTTACCTTTAAAACACGTAGACATAAAAGTATAAAAATATCCAAAAGGCTTTAAAAAGCTGGGATTTTTCTAATGATAAATTCTCCTTTCACACAAAAAGAAATACTTTAAATACTATCCATAACATGACAAACACCCTGTAGTTGTATCATTTCACCCATTGCCAGATATGTACAGTATGACTAGCCCATGAATGAAATCACTCAAGGACTCTTTATGACCCAAAAATTCTTATGTCAGCTGTCCTGTTACCACCAATACAAGGAGGTCTCTTTCATCCAAATGGACTGAGAATGTAGAAGGATAAGTGACTTGGTAACACATGAACAGCAGAATATCCATGGAAAGGCTGTCTACTAGACATGGCCAATTGTTTTCTTTAATTCAACAAGTTTGAATTTTCAAGTTAATTGCATAGCCCCTGAGCATGGTATCATCACCAAACTTGCTGGACATATAGAGAAGGGTCCAGGGTATACTTAAAAAAATGTATTATTTGGGGAAGTTGCCTGAGGCGGGGAGATTTAAAGAACAAACGTACAAAACTAACCAATGACATTTATAAATAAAACCTTTCTATTTTCATTACAAATCATATTAAAAGTGGACCTACCACATCAGCCAGCATTTTGCACTAGCTGCTGCTGATTATTGGGGAGATCGTTGCCCCAAAATAAAAATAAAAAAATTCTGACAGCAGGATTGCAATTTTTGCAAGATCGCCCCTGCCACTGTCCCAAGCGCTCTTGCGGCTGTATGAAGTCGCACCTGCCCAGTACAGAGGGACTGTGGCCTCCAGCAGTGATGAGAGGTGCTCCTTCAGAGACGAGTGTCTGGGGGGTCGGCTCTACAGGGTCTGAAGAATAAGCTTTGGTTCTTCGGTTCACCAGTACTAAACATGCTGGCGCCAGGAATGAAAAAGTGAGTTTCTCTTTTTTAGTGTAAAGGCCCCCATACACGGGTCGGATTCCGGCCGGATTCCGGCACGATCGATTCCGGGCGCGTGCATGCGATCGATCGTGCCGGAATCGTGTGCAGCCCACCTTGTCCGATCGATCGCATCCGATTGATCAGGGGCTCAGAATCGGATCCGACAGAGAACCAACATGTTGGTTCCATCAGATTGATTCTGCACAGATCAGGGGGAGTTGCCATTTGTGAGGTGGAGTCGGAGATGGAATCGGACACGGAATCGTCCCGGAATCCCTTGGACAAGGTGGTATGCAGCGATCGGATTCTCTTAATTGGCCGATCGATCACACCTCCGATTCCCGGCAGAATCGTCGGAATCGATCGGATGGGTGATCGAGCGGCCATGGAATCCGACTGTGTATGGCTGGCTTAACAGTTTTCCCAGATGCAATAGTACAGTGTTGTACCGTGTTGGCCATCGATAAATATAGAGAGTTCAAGTGATAGCGTTTGTTGGCTAACTGAAGGCGTTCGAGAAGCAAGCTTTCAGCATGCTGCAGATCCCTTCTTCAGGCTAATACAATTCTGGTTTTAGAAGCTCACAGTTTTCTCAGATGTAAACTACTGACAGGTGACTAATATGTCTATGTAATGTATGTGTCATTTTTTTATTTTGAGTCCAGAACCGCTTTAAGATCAGGGGTGTCAAACTCAAATACACAGGGGGGAAATGTAAAACACTTGCACAATGTCACAGGCCAAACTTGATTAAAAAAAAATTCATATAATTAAACTGCATGACACTTTTGGTCCATGGGCTGGAGTTTGACACCCCTGGACTACACACACTGTACACTCAGGGATGAAGCACACATGGACTACCAAAAATAACTGTATAGTGCATAAAGTGTATATATGCCCCCATCCATGTGTGTACAGTTGGTGTACTTTGCTTTTCCCCAGACCCATCCTGGTAGCCCTCTGCCCAGCTCTTCTTTCCCTGCAGCACCCCTACCAGCTGCACTCACCACACCTCTGTCAGGCACTCAGTAATGTCACTGGAACGCACTGTCGAGCAGCCAGAACTTGTAATTCTCTACTACAAGAGTGGGAGGACAGAGGGAAAATTAGTGCAGTTGGTAGGAATGCTGCAGGAAGGCAGATCTAGCAGATAGGCCGCAGGAATATCTGCTTGGCCCCCGAGTTTGAACCTATGTTTTAGTTGCAATGAAATGTGGTGCTTAGCTGGTGGGAGAAAAAGGTTTAGCTTCTAAACAGAAAGCTGTGGTAATGCCCACATGTGATGCTGAGCCTCCAAGAACTGTAATATGATGAGTGCAATCATGGGGACAGCATGGCTTTGAGGGAGAGCTAGATAATGCGGTTTGCACAGCAGACAGAAAACAAGCTCGATGTGATTTCATGCTTTTCCCACTGGGAGACACTGGTTGTGTACAGATCAGAGTAAATAACTTCACAACAGGAGATTGGCCTATACAGCTAAGCAAGTTTTAAAGTAGGGCTACAGTTAAGCTGGGCATACACGGGTATATTACCTTGCAATCGACCACGCTGTGATTGATCGGGGATCAATTAAACGCAAATCAATGTGCACCACATGGGCATATTGATTCCCATTCAATGGGGAGCCGTTCTTCCCAGCTAGCAGCCTGTGTTGTGAGAGATACACGTCTCCATTCAAAGTAATGGAGATTGAATGGGGTTTTCCAACATGTTGGAACCCTGTTCAATCGAGGAAGGCACACACAGGTAGATTTGTAAATAAATTAGAGCACAATCAAGCTCCGTGAGCACAAACGGTGCTCGATTGTACTTGAATATATTTACATATCTACCCGTGTGTGCCTAGCTTTAATGTAAATAAACGTGGATTCTCCACAATTTAACACCACAGCTTTGTTTCTACAACACCATTAGCAGCAGTTTTTACATTGACTGAACATGTTGCAATACTTTACTACCTGTATAGAGCCTATAACATTGGCCAGATCGGTTTCTTCCACTCCTGCCAGCTCTTTGATTGGCTGAGGCTTGTGACACTGGAACCACGACTAGAGATTCTACCGCACGTTTTGGGTCATACGCTCGCAACTTGACAAATCCGCAGTCTATAACGAAGGAGATTCCGTTTATTGTGATGGATGTTTCTGCAATGTTAGTGGCAATAACTACCTGAAGGGAGAAAGCAATACTTTTAAAAACGAGACAAAAAAATTATTAAATATAGAAAAACAAATCTGAATAGAACAGGGACTTAAAATGTACAAAAAGCCAAACAAATATTTTACCCTGATAGCCAACAAGTAACAGGATCAGAGGGGAAATCAGGTTTAAACAGAGTATATAAGAAAGAGTGATAAAATGGAGAGGATGCAGAGCCAGTAGAACAGAGGGCAGGAAATAGTCTTTAGCAAGGGGCAAAATTTGCAGCAGATCTGCCTTTCCGGCAGCGCCCCTACCAGCTGCATTCACAACCCCTCTTTCTTCGCACTCTGGTAGTAAAGAACAACAAATCATGGTTGCTCAGCAGTGCATTCCAGTGACATCAATGATCACCCGCTGCCAGGAGTTAACTGGTATCCGTAGCTCTCTACTCCCAGAGATGGAGAACAGAGGCATAGTGAGAACAGCTGGGAGGACTGCGGCAGGGAAAGCAGAGATGGGTAGAGGACCACCAGGATGGGTCTGCGGGAAGGCAAAGTACAGAAACTGTAAACACAGGGATGGGGGCACATGTGAACTACACACACTGTACACATAGGGATGGGGGTATACATGAACTAAACACACTTTATGCATCGTACAGTTTATTTGTAGTTCATGTGTGCCCCATCCTGGTTTGTAATAGAGATCGTCAAATTTTTCTATCACTACCATGCTGGACATGTAGAGAAGGGTTGTGGAAACATTAGGGAAAAAAAGTTTTTCTCTAGCACATGTAGTTTTTGATAAAAACTATTTGTGTTAGAGCCATACTTTTTTTGTAGTATACCCCCAACATTTCTCTGCATTTCCAGTTTGGTGATGGCAATTAACTCAACATTATTTTTGAATAAAAATTAAATCTCTATTGTGTACAGTGTATGCGTGTGTAGTCAAGAGATGGCAAACTCTAGCCCATGGGCATAAAATAGCCTGCAGTGCATAATCCCCAATAAAAAATACCTATCAAGTTAAAAATCCCCTTGCAATTACTTTCTCAGGTGGCCATGGCAAATAGGCCAAACAGAGAGAGTTAATGCTCATTTTTTGGTAGTAGCTGCCTTTATCTACAGCATCTCTTACGATTCCAATGTAGATAGGCTTAAAATAAAACACAACTCTTTTGCTACCTAGAGATCAACTGATACAGGAGGTGGTTTGTTGAGGAGCCAAAAAATATAAAGAAAAAAATATGGAATTTCAAACAATACTATAGATTGGGTGCCAAAACACAAAGAGAGGGTGTGGCAGTGATCACAGAATAAGTATAGTTCTGTGTGTGAAGGGGGAGGTTAAAACTTTACCCAAAGATAAAGGAGCCCCATACTCTGTAAAGGTGCAGCTTTTGAACAAAGTGTATTTAAAGGCAAAACTTTTTTTTTGCCCTAGGGTTCCAAAACAGGTTTCTCAGAAGTAACCACTATAAACCATCATTATCATTTTAGCTTCTGTAAAGACAATTTGTTTTCATAAAATGGTTTCCCCTTTTCTAGACAGGAATATTATCAAGCCCCCCTCCCCATTTTAACTACACAGGTTGGGCTGTAGCTGCAGAACAGTACCACAATGCAGTGCATGTTACCATCGGTAGGGGAGGGCGCTGAGTGCAAATGAAGATTTGTACAAATGAAGATGGTAAAGCGAACTGACAGCCAGGAGAGCCAATAGGCAGCGGAGTGTTGCAGATCTCTCCCTTCCCTTTCTGGCTGACAACAATTCTCCCATGAAAGCCCCTGAGTGCCATCTCGGCTGCCCCTGATAGCTGGGCTGCTTCGGAATACATTTTGCTCCCCAGTTTGGTAACCACTGGTCGAGAGCAGCCTTTTAAATAGAGTTCCACTGGCAATTACAATCTATTTAATTAAAAGTGAGAGATAGGAGAGATGTGCAAGGTGAATTAGGTTAATAATTAATTTTCAAGTTCAACCCTACTCTACTCAATCCAAATACATATACCGTATTTTCCAGCGTATGAGACGACTTTTGAACACAGGAAAATGTGTGCAAAAGTCGGGGGGTCTTATACGCCGCGTGCCGCCATGGGGGGGCTACCATCTATGGGAGCCCGTAGATCTACTCCCCGGATTCGTGCTCCCCGCACTGCGCACTGGACGACAGAAGTCAGAGAGAGAATTCTGCAGCATCCCTCTCACCCCCTCCTTCTCCTTTCTGATGTGTGTGAAAGTAGCTGGCTGCTGCTGAGAGCAGGTGTGCTCACTAGCGACATTGTGGCTGAAATTGGTATTGCAGATTGCAGGGATATTGAGATTAAAGCGATTTTATTGTTGAACGTATACAGTTTATGTGCCATGCATAACCGCAGGGAAACATTAATAACTATGAAAGGTTGCAGAAAGGAGTGTCAAATTGGGAATGTAAATAAATTTGTGTGTTGACGATCTGGAGGTTGAAAGTCAGAGTAGACAATATTAACTTAGTGTGCGTCTTATAAGCCCAGTCATCTAATATGCCTGAAAATACTGTTATAATAAAGTTTGGCTTTGCATACATTTTGAAGACCCTCATACAATCCTGTTTTGCTAAGAAGTATGTACCTTCCTGACATTGGTGGAGACTCTTTCAAACACTTTCATCTGTTCAGCGGTGGGAAGCCCTGCATACATTGGAAGAACACGGAGGTGTTTCTTCATTCCTGTACGAGCAAGGATACGGGCCTGTTCCACCAGCATGGACACTACGCTTTCCACCTCCTCCTGCCAAAGAGAGAGAAGACACATGATTATAAACAAGCCCAGCTGACATAACAACAATCAATGAGAGATGGAGAACCCAACAAGAAATAGAAACTGGCTTATGAAACTGTCTAGGATTGCACTGAAGCAGAGGTACTGTCTGGGATTTGCTAAATTTAAAAGGCACCACAGGAAAATGTGCAGATAAATCACAGTTTACACTTTTGCAGTGTATGAACTTTAGAGTGTATAAGAAGCACCTAAACTGATGTGGTGAAACTGTCGAATGAACTAGGAAACCTGTGTTGGCAAATAATACAGGTAAGTTTGTATGGTTAAACAGTAAGTTTTTTTCTCACACCCTAGACCAGTGGTTCCCTAATTGTCCTTGCGGGCCCCCCCCCCTTTTCTAGATAGACACACTATCCAGCCCCCCCATCCCCATTCAATCTACACTGCTTGTCCCTCCCTCAGCTCCCTAACTATGCCCCCCCCCTCTCAGATACCTCCACTCCCCCAAATTTGGGAACCACTGCTCTAGGCAAAATGGAATGGAGGACCTACTGCAAATGAAACGTGTTTTGCCTGAAGTTTAACTAATAAGCCATTATTACTACATTATTGAAAAAAAATGTATCATCATCAATGCAAATCTTCTCCAACGGTTATCTCTCTGTCTAAGTTTCTAAAGCCAGGAGGCTGTTAATATGGAAATACTAGATATCCTCAACCCCACCCAGAAAACGTGTGTCTTTGCCCATCCTTCTTTAATATCACCAGAAGCCTGCCTGACTAGTACTCAGCACATATACCGATTATTGCATAATCAACACTGACACATTAAGAGGTCATTAACAGTACTGATTATTATATACTTATTTACGATGTGCGATGAGTGGTCACACTTATGTTCATTTTATATTTGAAGTCCAAATCTCAAGACAATCTTATAAACACTTTTTTAATGTATGGAAATGACTTTTTATTAATTAAGACTTCACTGTAGTCAGATTAAATGTAAATAAGAATTTCAGAGTTATTTTTTAACTTATAAAAGCAAAAGTTTTAACTTAGAAAAGCCCAAGGAAACATATTCTTCATCCCTGTGATCCCAGTTCCACCCTGCTGCTAAGGACTTTACTCCACTTACTTTGGGACTAGGTTTTGCCCAAATGAGTGTGTTTTAATTGTCAATAAGAGTGGGTGCATCTTAACTCCGGCTGTTCTACGCTTCAGGTTACTAATAAGTTACACAGAAGTGCAGAAAATATTGTTTTTCTGTCTAAAAGGTTGGTAATAGTCACCATGTATGGCTTGCTATTATATTTAAATAAACACACAACTAAGGCCCCAAAAAAGACCAGGGTGTTTGTTTCTTTTAAACAAGTGAGTCATTGCTATATTGTATTCTAGCCTTATTGAATCAATATGCGATTCAATATATAATCCATATGTTCTAACATAGAACCAATTGACTACTTTAGCTTTTAGAATCTTGCTATCCTGGCAATATATTCTTATCCAGGATGTGGATGATCTGTTACTTACCATATACATATCCGTAGCACCACCAAGGAGACAGGTATGTGATGTGTCGTCATTGATACATATTTACTGTGCAACACTTGATTTAAATATGGAGTTAGTGTTGAGTGAAACTACTGAATAACTCTCACTAATGACAATATATTGTATATAACATTTTCCTATATATGACCTATGTTTTACTGATGTTGCTTTCTTCAAACTAGGTTGCAGATACAGCCTCTTTACGTACAGCAATGTAAGGCAAGGTCTTGACAGAGCCTAGGAAAAGGCAAAGTGCGCCAACCAACTGCTTTTGCTTACAAACCGTATGATTGGGGGTAACTGCACTGTTGTTGGCTATATGCTATGCATTTGCAAATGGGGTTCCTGTGGGGTGGGAGAACCCCTCCATTAACATGGACATCTATAGCCCCCCCCCCCTTTCGGCGCCACTGATGACACTGAAGGGGCGGTTCCGGAACCCTGGAAATGCAGGGGTGATATAGAGAATCGCCGCAGCCTTCCGAAAGTATATTGGGTTCTCCCACTCCCCGCTCCTGAAGCGGTTGGGACGAACTGGGTTTGTCTCAACCGCTAGGGAAGTTAAGATCCATACAAAAACTTTTATTGGTACCTTAGTGACCTAAGGTACCAATAAAAGTTTTTAAGTGTTACCAAGAGCTTAATTTTTTAGTCACCTAGGAAAGGTATAGCCTAGTACAGGAACTATACTTCTGATAGGAATTCTAAATTAAAATAAAGCAAAAAATGTGCCATAAAAGAAAACAAACGCTCCACCTTGAAGGAAGTTGCAATATATAAATGTTTTTTCTTTGGTTAGAAACATGTTACTGACGGTGGTATACCTGGCCAGTTAGGAAAGCAAGAATGTCTCCCTCCATGTCGCTCTGATGGATCTTCATCACTGTCTGTACTGTAGACTTCAAGTAATCTGGAACAGGGCTAAAAGAACGCATTATGAAAAATTATGAAAAAAATATATACTAATAGTCAATATTCCATGATTAAAAAGAGCAATCCAGACCTTTGGGTATAGAAAATATCCACAGGGAATGTCCTTCCTTCTACTGTCAGGATGGCACATGTGTCTCTATTGGGATCATTGGTGTCATTCTGGTTGAAGAACACCTTGAACTTCTGTATGGGGGTAAATTGTACTATTAGGGCTGGTACATAAACATTCAGAACAGACAGGAAACTACAAGGTCTTATCAAATAGTTCTCATATTACTAAAAATTCAACAAGAATGCATCAGAATGATCATGTTTACACAGTTTGCTGACATGTAACTAAGATTCAGTTATATTAATCTATACAATAAACAACAAACAGTGACCATGTCTGCAAGGGAATTATAATGTGTTGTGAAGGAACAATTAGAGATCTGCTTCCCCCAAAAAACAAATGTGCAAACAAATGTGTAAGTGACAGGGCTTCTGGGTTACAGTAAAAACATGTGAAACTGTGAGACAAAGACATTAGGGTTACCTCTGCGTCAAGTGTTGCCGAAGCCACGATCAGTCTCAAGTCGCCTCTTTTCTTCTGAACCTAAAGATGTGAGAAATAGGAAACCGGAGTGACATCTCTGAAAGAAGTATGAATGGCTAAAGAGTGTCTTTTATCTATTATGTGACACCTAACTGCATGGCTACTCCAAATCCATGGAACCAGCAGCTATTCACAATATTTCATCATGCCCTGATAGATTCTCTTTAAAGCATTATCTTTTAAACTAAATACTGAGTTTGTGCTCAAAATATATGTGTGTAGGGCTGGACGATATGGCAAGAATTTATATCACAATATATTTCTTAATTTTGGTTGATACGATATAATTTCGATATCCATATGGACAATATTAAAAAGCCTCAGGAAAAAATGCTGAGGACACATTGTGTAAAATTGTGAAGCTGATCTCGATGTGCTGGGAGGGTATGAGCAGTGACACAGGAGAGGCTGATCTCCATGTGCTGGGAGGGTATGAGCAGTGACACAGGGGAGGCTGACCTTGATGGTTCCCCTGCTCCCCGACCCCCCCTGAAGTGATCTCGGGGAAGGGGGGCTGGGGGCTGGGGCCCCTCAAGATCAGCTACGGTATGGGCAACGCTATAGCACCAGGGGGGTCAGTACACCCACCTCCCCATAACGGATATCTCTGTATGTGGGAGCCCCCCCCCTGAGAGTTCATTCTATGGACAGAAGACTGATCTCGATGGGTACCCTGTTCTATGGAGATGTGCCTCCCTGTGCATAGCATAAAGGAGTTACTAGATTACAGCGCCCGCACATCTCAATGGGGAGGTATGGGCCGGCAGCATGATCTCTCTCAGGGAAAGGGGGGGCAGCAAAGGGAGTGCTCGCCCAGGGAGTCATTCAGTGACAAATGATACAATTTGTAAACACATTTCCGATATTTCGATATACATTTCTGATGTTTTGATATACATCTATATCGCGATATATATTGATATTGAATTATTGTCCAGCCCTAGCACAGTGGTATAGCAGCCAAGAGAACATGAAGATGATGGGTTACTTTGTTTAAGTAGACTAGGGTTAAGAGTAGGGGCAGCACAGTGTAGGGAATAGGTTTTCTCTATAGTGGTCTCTTTTAGAAACTGCATGCCCAAACTCAACCCAAAAACCCACTTAATTATGGAAAAGTGGCAACCTGGTAATGAACCCCCCATTATACACAAGTCTAAAGCCAGCCATACGATTACTGTGCGCATTTAATCGTTCAGGGATTGGAATGCTGCCCACCTTGAGAGATCAATCCTGCTCCAACAATATATTGTTTAAACAGGAAGCGAACATGTTGGTATTTCATTGTTTGATCGCCATTACTTTGGATGGAGACTGAGGGTCACCATCCAAAGTATCAGCCAGGGCTCACTTCCCCAAGGTGGCACGCATTGATTCTCCAAATGATAGTTGGGTGATTTTTGCATCATCAGGTTGTGATGGATCGTACAACAATGGCCGGGGATTCGAGCCGTGTATGGCCACCTTTACAGACACACACATAACATATATACACACTATTTATATATGGACATACTTCGTAGTTATACAAATACACACACTACATATATACACACACATACTTCATATACATACATCCTATGTTGTGAAGTTTCCAGTGTTCTCACCATCTCAGACAGAGGAAGTTCTACGCATGCTTAATTGATCCAAAAGGACATATCCTTGGGTAGAATAACTTATCAGGACACCGGCTTCTGATTGCCTGGCAGTGGTAGGGGAGGGTGTTCAGTTAGCAGAGGGAGAAAGAACTCACAGTCCAAAGAGCCAATAGGCAGCTGCAGATCTCTCTGTGCTGTGGCCGACAGCTTGTGTGCCCACATAGAGGGCTCCGAGTGCCACTTCTGGCACTCGTGCCATAAGTTTGCCACCACTGCTCTGTAGGATGCCGATTGTTTATGTGTAACCTTTCTCTGGACCATGATAGTGTGTGTTTTGTGATTTACTAAGATTTAAAACAATTCTAATGAACAAAATGTATTTTTGGAAAAAAAAAATTATTCTTTCACTACAATAGTTATAAAGCTTAAGAATAGGGCTACTGCTGTAAAATATTGCACGTGTTAAAGAAATGTTAAGGTGCCCATACACAGGCAGATTCTCCCTCAATAGATGAGGGGCAGACTGCAGCGTGATGATGTCATGACGCTGCAGCCAGGCCCCTCAGAGGATTGGCAGGCACCCTTTATATGCTGGACATTACTTTGGATGGGGATTGGTCGGGAATTTACCAACATGTCACCGTGTAAACTGACATGCAGCAGGATACTGTTCGTTCTGACAAGGTGGTCGCACCTGATTAGCGTCTGAGTGACCACCGGGTGATTGGTGGGAACGCCTGTGTATGGCTACCTTTAGGGAATGTTATCCTTTAAAGAACATGTGGCCTCCTTACTTGTAAGTGCCTTATTCTAGCAGCCAATCACTAGTCCCAACTAATTTCAAGCGAATAAAGTGTCATAACTCACCTTTTTCAGGAGACCAATAGCGATGTCTGTATAGAGGGTCCGTTCATGGGCTTCATCTAACATCAATACGCTGTACAGAAGAGACAACTTGGGTTAAGGCAACCAGGAAGCTATACTTTAGCAGCCTGATATATTTCAGCAACCTCTGTTCACTATTATTAATTTATAGTAAGTTCTGGCCTTACAGTTTTCATCATAACCGTTCTTTCTGTTAGCTTTTGTTGCACCCACTAAATGGAGTTCTGGTTCATCTTTTAAATACAGATGGTTTGCACAGTGGCTCAGGTGGTTAGCACTCTGACCATGCAGTTCTGGAGTTCTAGGTTCAAATCCCGGCCTGGACACTATCTGCAAGGAGTTTGCATGTTCTCCCCGTCTCTATGTGGGTTTCCTTTGGGTACTCTGGTTTCCTCCCACACTCCAAAGACACGCAATAGGTTAATTGGCTTCCCCAAATAAAGATCCTCCTCTGTTAGTTACATGCGACATATGACTGTGTTAGTTATATATACTGTACATGACTACGGTAGGGACATTAGATTGTGAGCTCCTCTGAGAGACAGTTAGTGATATGGCTATATATACTCAGTAAAGTGCTGCGTAATAAAGTGGGCTATATAAGTACAAGATAATAATAATAATAATACCAGAATGCCAAATGATAACAGCTGAAATACCATTCTGATGACAACATAGTTATCTAAAGACTAAATATAAGATATATTTCTATAGTTTAATGTTTAACCCTGGGGATATGTTTATATGATACCTTTATATGTTTATGAATGTATGTAACTACCTGGAACATTTTGACATGTGGCGATATGACGTAAAATATTTAGTTTCTAACTATTTAGGCAGAGTACTGCCATTGTAAACATTCAACAGTAAGCCCATCTGTCACCTCCTCCTGATGAGGCTATACATCTGGGCCAAAACACGTTGAGGGGTTGTGGGAAAGTAAAGAAGGATGGACACCTATGGGACAGTTGAATGTTTCCCTAGCGGTCTCCCCCAACCTAATATCTGTCAACAAAGGTCTCATACTTACCTGTATGTACTTAATTGCCAATGGATGGTGGATAGCTGTTCCAAATAAATTCAGCACTATAGAACCTTGAACCGGTGTTGGGATGGATTCCTAGGGACTGTATATTTTATATCTATTTATGCTTTGATACATATGCGAAATCCAATAAAGTTGTCTTCTTTTAAAAGAATTTCCTTTCCCTCTTACCTATATCTGGGTTATAATTAACTCTGGGCCATGCTAAATCCCCTGGGTTGTGCCACCCGGGTTATTTGACTTTGTCGAGAAATGTATGTATATATATAAAATGCTATATTATTGAACTGATTCACAAGCATTTACCTTTCCCACATTTCTAAAATGCTGCCAACTTCCCTCTACCACTGCACCACGTGGCAAAAATACACAATCTTTACCTGTATCTTGTGAGCAACGGATCAGACATCATTTCTCGTACAAGCATGCCATCTGTCAAGAACTATATAAAACAAATACAAAGGTGAACGTGTCTCACATCCAAGACAAATATAGGGAAACATATTCTCAGTAATAACACATTTCTCACATCCAAGACAAATATAGGGAAACATATTCTCAGTAATAACACAGCTCTAGACACCCAGAATCACTGAACATAAGACAGTAGTTAGTAGGTCAGTCACTGCGTACATGACCAAGCAATTATTACCCAGTATCAATCATCTACCTGGGTTACCCTGGTGCACTCATCAACCAACACAATCAATATTTATTCAGAAATACTGAACCACCAGCCAGTCCAAGCACTCCCTTTCAATTATAATATTTATCAGAGCTAGGGAGAATTCACTTTGGCTAGTGCTATTAAGTGCTCCAGTCTGAATGATGATTGTCCAAAGAATGGGCATTCTTATCACTGCTATCCATATATGCTTTACATGATTATCAGATTTTTCCTTTCTTTAGGTTTGGATGATATGTAGAATAATAAGTGGTGGACTCATGGAGCTCTATATATTGCATATAATGATTTTTACTTTTAATCAAAGAGGAAGTTATATGATGCATATACTGTATGGTTATATGTGTCTGTATCTATCCATAAGGTGACAAAAGGTGTAAGCTTTTACTGATCAATGAAGAGTTTAACCTCCCTAGCATTCATGACAAGCTTCACAAACTCTGGATGAGCTGGGCTTCCATGAAAGCCTCATATCCCTGCAAAGCTACGGTCATGCTCTTTCCAGCCGCAGTATTTCCGTGGTCAAGGGAAGGGGGCGGGCGGCGCCATAGACCTCCATGTTAATGGAGGGGCGTCGGCTTTCCAGCCCTCACAGCTGGCATCATTTATGATGCCGGCTGTGCGGACAGGGGAGGGAGCAAATGGCAGGCAGTGTACCTTGTACACTGCCGCAATTGCCCTTACCACGCTGTTAAAATCGGCATGGTACGGGCGGTGCGCTAGGGAGGTTAAGGCAAGCTACAACAAAACCACAGCTCTATAATAAGTGATGGACACACCAAATGTATATAAACATTAAATAACATGTTGAGAAATATATATAAAACAATTAACTTTGTGATGAAAAGAATAAGAAGCCATAAGAAGAACATACAATGACTATATTAAACCAGGTATAGAAAAAGCTCTCACCTTGATACGTGTAGACTGAGGGTCAGTACAATCATCAAAGCGTATGCAGTAGCCAACTTCATGCCCTAGCATAGCTCCTCGCTCCTCTGCCACCCGCCCTGCTACCTGTTACAACAAAACACAATGAAGACATTCAAATATAAACAAAGCATTTATCTTCACCCTTTACAAGGTTTCGGAGTTCAAACATTTAAAATGCAACAAGATCGAGAAAATAATTCAGCTGTAGAAGTCCTGTCAAGGTGAAAAACTACTGGTTTTAGACCAGGGGTGGGCAAACTTTTTGACTTGTGGGCCACAATGGGTTTTTAAATGTGACACAGGGGCCGGACCAAGAGCCTGCAAGGGTCGCCCGGCATAGGGGTCCTAAGTCCTCGAAGCTAGGACAGGATATAAAAAAAAAGAAAATATGCTAAAAACATAATAATTAGAAGCTTTTAATAGAGAAGCTTAAACATTCTATTGCAGTAAAACTATGGCCTCTAGGAAACAATCCAAACAATAAACCTCTATGTGTAATCTTCACTTATTCCAGGGAATGAGGGTAGCCAGGGCGTCTTCACATCAAGGGGACAAAGGACCAAATGAAAAGACTAAAGGGCCGGTTTTGGCCCCCGGGCTTTAGTTTGCCCACATCTGTTCTAGACTATACAGCTCAGAAACCCTTCTGACACACAGTCTCATGCTAGAGTCTTTATTATAAGGAAATTCCAAAAAAGTTAAATATTTGCACCATGATGACATCCAAATGATCTAAAAGAAATGTATTCATAAGACAAGATTGTCCGGTTTTGAGCTATAGAAGCTATTCTGCGTGATAGGAACAGAAAGACTAACCTCGGTTCTCCACCACCATCACTTGGTTTAGTGAGCCTTGGGCACCCATTATACTGTTATCAGTTCCCAAATTGTCCTTTCTTAAACCATGGTATGTGGCTACTAACCACTGCATACCAGTGATCAGACCAGCTAACCAACACAATTTGGCCCATGTCATAGTTGCTTAGGTGCTTATAGTTGCACATTAATTGTAAGAGGTGGTTCTTTCATATATCCCATGCTTTGACAGATGCCATTGAAATAACATAATAGGTGTTTGCATCACCTGTCAAAAGTATCATAGTAAATAGTTATTAGATTTACTTTGCATTAGGTGAATTATTATTTACTGTTATGTTCATAAATATTTGGACAAATACAACTTGTTTATCTGTAGTAAAAGCATTTCTCTTCACCATGGAAATAGGATGCACCAAACTGTAGATTTTGCCACAAATGTAGAAATGTGGCGTAACCCGCCTGCCGTTCCTGACGGCTCCATCTCATCCAGCACTGACTTGTCAGTCGTGCAATGGATGAAATGGAGCCATCAGGTCAGAAGATCAAAGCCCCGGCAGTGCAGATATACTATTCTGTGCTGCTAAGGGGCTCTGATCTGAAGGAGAAGCTGGAGGAGGAGAACGCACCCCTCTTCCCTGGGGCTGCGGGACATTCAAATGGAAATCACACCAGTACAGTTCCCAGTGTGATTTCCAGATGTGCCATTTGCAGTTAACCCTTCTCCCCTGTGTGTTCATTACACCAAGGGGAGAGAGGGTGCCAAAGGGCAGTGTGTTGGATACAGTGATAACTGTATCCAATACAATTCAAGGTAAAAAAAACACAAGACAAGGTAAAAAAAACATTTCCAATTGAATAAAAATGTTATTATGAATATAAAATATATGAATACATACTAAAAACTACTTACTTTTAATACTTAAAAATTTTCATACAAAATAAGTATTTTAGAAATGTTACCACTCAAATGATACCTTTTATTATATATATCCTTTCTTATGTCTTTTTTTTGCATAATTGTGTGTTTCAAACATTATTATTATATTAAGGATGTCTACTAGACCCTAGTTACAGTCCTACAAAATAAGAAAAGTCTATGGTGTGCTTTTTTTGGGAGGTTAATGATGGCTTGTTTCACCTGCAAGTAGAGCATTCTGACTACATATTGTGAAAGATTTGCCTAATTGATAATAGAATTGCCCACACCTACCCCAGGAAATAGCATTTGAGTCAATTGCCCAATCACTTGGCCCCTGAAATCTAGTGATTGTGTAAAAAAAAAAAAGCTTTAGGCTAAGTTTACACTGTCATAAGGTTTAAAGCCGCTTTAACCTCCCTAGCGCACTGCTGAGGTCCAGATTTCTGTACCAAAAGTGCACCATAGACTTCAATGGTAAATTTTTCTTTATGTCGTAGGCATGTAACTTCCCAAAATATGTCCGTACAAGGGTCCAATAGACATACTGAATATAATAATGTTTGAACAAAAACAATTCTGTAAAAAAAAAAAAATAATTTAAATAAAAATAATGAAAAAAACCCACAAAATTAGGACACAAAACAATGCTGCTTTGTACTAAATATCGCCAAAATAAAAAGTCCCTGATGCCCCAGATGTTCCCATTTGCACTTAACCCTCTCTAACCTGGTGTGATAAAATCACACCAGGGAAGAAAGGGTTACTGCAAATGGGCACATCTGGGGCACCAGGGACTTTTTTCTGACGATGTTTAGTACATAGGGGGAGTTTGAAAGCAGTTTTCTACATAGAAAACTGTTTTCATACTGTTTACTGTTCATATCTCCCGCCGCCTCCCCGTGTGACGTCATCACGTCACTCGGAGGGGGGGGGGGGTGGGAGAGGAAGAGAGGAAGACACGAGCAGCCGAGGATGTCGCCAGCATGTCACAGGGACAGCGTGAGTATGCGCTGCGCTCTCCCACAGCCGTGATTTGTACTGGACGGCAGCACCTCGTCCAGTGCGATAGTACCAGTTGAAGTGCTGGACGAGGTGCTGCCGTCCACAACGCTAGGGTGGTTAAAGCAAAGACCTTTGTACAAAATGTACTCTAGCTTTAAAGACTGAAAAACGTCCAGGGGAGAAGGGGGTGAGCTTCAAGCTGCCACTGGAGGTCACCTGACCCTGCAGGGTGCCTGGAAAGAAGGGATAGCCACTCCCAGGTCGTTTTTTTAAAGACTGAAAAAAGAGTGAAAAAAGCTCTGCAAACTTGCTGCAGTCACTTTCAGAGCTTCACCGTTGAAGTCAATGGGGTACTTTAATGACCAAACGACCCTCTGAATGCGACAGAAGGCATTCAAAAAACGAACAGAAAATGTACTGCTTGATGACAGCACATTTCCTGTTCTTTAAACGACCTCATTGACTTCCATTTTAAACCTAAAGCAAGGTCGTTTTCTGGTCACTTAAAAGACCAGAAAACGACCTTAAAGCGGTTGTAAACTCAAAAAAAAATCCCCCTCATACATTACATAGACATATTACACACCTGTCAGCAGTATACATCTGTGAAAACTGCTAC
>CM070042.1:44819368-44842467 GCA_036250615.1 Ptychadena robeensis | reverse complement strand
TATATACCTTCCAATCACTATGTATTCTATCAGGGAGGCCACTATACTACACAGTTCTTGTATGAATCAATCTTAAGGTGTATGGGGGGCTTAAGATTGTAAGCGTGATTGGGCATGGTCCATTTCTCCTCCCGTGTCATATATCATAATATGTTGGTGCCATATAAATAAAAATTCATAATAATGATGATAATCCTTTATTACCGTAAATATCTATTAAGCCTGCCGCTTATTTACACCGCATTACACTGTTGCCTCTCTTTTGCTTCCAGTAGGCTATTAGCATCATCACCACTGATGCATATGCCTGTAACTTGTCAATCAGCACCAAGCTGGACCTAGCCTTGCTTATTGGATTAACAGCACAGCCTCTGAGACCGTGTCACTGTGAGCTGCAGTGTCTGGTAGGGGAAGTGTGTGCAGGAATGGAATTTAGCCGACTTAGGGAAGAAGAAGGTAAAAGCACAGAGCAGAATATAACTTGAATATTGTCACACAGAGAGAAAGGTGAATTTTAGATAATATAATGACATATTTACACTTTTTATTGATAAACTTGAACAACAGAACTTTTGTCGAAATATTCACTGAGTATACAGCATATGATTCGCTATCACTCATTTTTTTGTTTTTTTAAATGAAGATGAATCTAGAACATTTATTTGTAATAGAGACTATGTGGAGGAAACGGAGACCTGATCTAGCACCCACTATGCTGGTTACAGGAACACACCCTTTCTAGTTATGCTTTAGTGGTGCAGGAGTTCTGCTCTATCTTCAGTCACAAAATGTCCTCAGTATTCCCAATGAAGAAGCATGGTGGTCCCAAGTGCTGCATTGACTCCATTACCATACTTATTTGCTGCAAGTACTTGCTGCTTTTAGTAAGGAGGAAACTCCTGGTCATAGGATAACTTGAGCGGATAATTATATGGTAAAAGAATCAGGGTAGAATTATATGAGCTGCACATATCATATGTTTTAGTCTTGGCATTAGATCACATGACTGCCATTAAAGGGAGATCATGTGACCAACAAACTAAGCTTGTGTCTATGTATACACAGACAGGAATGTGGGAACTGCCAACTTTAGTGGTGCCAAAACTTTCCCTGCAAGGCCCCACTTTTCTAGATAGGAGCATTATCAAGACCCCCCCCCCCCCCCCCCCCCCCCCCCCCTTCAGATCTATGGGCATTTCACTTTAGGCATGCTCAAGGTGCAGTATTGTGTTCTAATATACTAGTGTGAAATGTCCCTCATTGTCACACCAATCATGCATAGATATGCATCATACATACACACACTCATATAGAAACATTCATCATTCACACATACTACACTTGTGCAGGGACATGTATTATTTACATAGAGACACACAAATTACTAGCACTCCATGCTTGGCTTCCTGCTTGTCCCTCCCTCAGCCCCCTAGCTGCACCCCCCAGTTTGGGAACCACTGCTTTATTGGATTCAATGTGCCCAACTGTGATTTCCTCCAGTCATTGCCATCTCCATTCTACATTGGAGGAAATTGCAATTGGGTACATTGGATACAATGTAGAATAGAGATGACAATGATTGTATTCAATAAACTCAACTGTCCTCTCCTCCAATCATTGTCATCTCCATTCTTTATTGTATCTAATAAACCTAACTGCCATTTCCTCAATTCATCGCAATCTCCAATCTACATGGAATCCAATGTACCCAACTGTCCTCTCCTTCAATCACTGTGATCTCTATTCTATAGTGTATCTAATGTACCCAACTTTAATTTCCTCCAATCATTGCCATCTCCAATCAATTGTGTGTCTAATGTTCCCAACTATCATTTCCTCCAATCATTGCCATCTCTATCCTATATTGTATCTAATGTACCCAACTGTCATTTCCTCCAATCATTGCCATCTCCATTCTATATTGTGTCTAGTGTACCCAACTGTCATTTCCTCCAATCATTGCCATCTCCATTCTACATTGTGTCTAGTGTACCCAACTGTCATTTCCTCCAATCATTGCCATCTCCATTCTATATTGTATCTAGTGTACCCAACTGTCATTTCCTCCAATCATTGCCATCTCCATTCTATATTGTGTCTAGTGTACCCAACTCTAATTTTCTTCAATTATTGCCATCTCCAATCTATATTTTATTTTATGCACCCAACTGGCATTTCTTCCAATCCTTGCCATCTCCTTTCTATATTGTATCTAATGTACCCAACTGCCATTTCCTCCAATCATTACCATCTCTATTCTATTCTCTAATTTATCCAACTGTTATTTCTTCCAAACATTGCCATCTCCAATCAACATTGCATCCAATATACCCAACTGTAATTTCTCACTCTAGACATGTTTGCGTAGCAGTATTGTGTTGTAGTACTAGTGTAAAATGTCCCTCAAACTTATTGTTAAATATACAACTCACACAACTTTATTTTGTTTTCTAGCCAATGCATGCACACACTAATCATACAGAAACATTCATAATTCACACACTCATGCAGTCACATGAATCATTCACATAGAAACAAACACATGCAGAGACACAGACATGTTACATGCACTCCATGCTTGGCTTCTCCCTCCCTCAGCCCCCTAGCTGCAACACCCTCCCCCCTGGAATACCTCCAAACCACCCCCCAGTTTAGGAACCACTGGCCTACTTGAATATTTCCCTAGCCCCAGCAGATAACTGTAACAGAATAGCAGTGCCTCCCAAATCCACAAGCCCCACCAGCAGTCCATGTTTCCTGGATATCTGTATTTTTTGGGAAAAACAGGTAGCGCCACCTGTGTATAAGACATGCAGGGTTGGTAGCACTTGTGGACACAGCTGTATAGTATTCCTCTTAGCTTAAAGGTTGGAGGAGCTGGACCAGCACAGGCTGTAATTAACCAAGCTTAACATAATGGCCTAGGAGGTAAAGGACAAGATGATATGAAGGGGCACGGATTCTTCGGGAACAGTCACGTTTTCTATTATGTTCAAAGCCAGGTTACTGTCTCTCTAAGCAAGCAGCACGAACAAGAGCAGCATGGTCTCCCATCACCCTGTACCCCTTCTATATGTGATACAGGCAGCCCTTCACAAGTCAGCTTTTACAACAGAATACATCCCCTGCTGACGCCATATGACAAAGTGTACCTCATCATGTACTATATCGTGCGCTATATCCACGTAGGCTGACTAAAAACATCGTTTATTATAGCACAGTGAGCCCAGAATGGGGTTCCCCGAGGTGCACAGCGACCCCTAGCGCAGACTGAACGGGGCACCGGACAGGGTAACCCCTATTACCCCCCCAGAACCGTGCTGCCCACCACACCGGGCCCGAAACTCCTACCCGGCTTCCAGAAGCGAATCGGCCCCACGGGCGCCGCCATCTTTGTTGAGGGAGCGCGGCTGAGGCAGTGCGCATGCGTGGAGCCTCCGGAGGAGAGGGATGGATGGTCGCCATGGTTTCCTTCCGGCTTGTCGGAGAAATCGCAGATGCAGTACCCCAGCAGCAGAGCGGACAGGGTGCGAGGCATAGGGGGTGCGGGTCTCATGGGGGATGGGGGGGGAGAAGGGGGCAGCAATGGGTCTGCAGGCTGCCAGGAGGAATGAGAGGAGGAGACGGCTGATGTCAGGGGGTGGGGAAAAGGATGGGAACAGCACATCAGGGATGTCAGCATGGGCGTGCATAGGAGGCAGCTGGCATTGCTTTCCAGGGATAGGCTCTGCATGGGGTCACAGGTCCCTGGAAAGGCCATTGATTGCCATGACTGAGCTGGGGGTCCTGTGTTCAGTAATATAACAACCTGGGAGACATTGCAGCTGGATGAAACTTTACTTAAAAAAAATGGTGGCCTCTATGGCAATTGTATCTTCACCCATTTTATCTCATACCCCCTGTTTCCCCAAAAATAAGACACTGTCTTATATTCATTTTAGGTGCAAAAAATGCACTGGGGCTTATTTCTGGGTTTAGAAGAGGTGACAAAACGCCTTCATGTCTTCCCTAAATATGGAAGCGGTCTCTGAGACATGGTAGGTTTTATTTTCAGGGAAGAGCTTATATTAGAAGCAAGGGGGATAGCAGCTAGGTGTCACTTTCGGGAAAACAGGGTACATGCCTGCTACTCGGACCTACCGGGAAGGTTAAGGCTACATACCTACCCAAAGGGTAAGGTTGTGGGAAAGAAAGCAAAAGTTAGGCAGCAGGAAGAAAGGCTCTAGGCCACAAATAGGCAAACTTTTTGACTCATGGGCCACAATTGGTTCTTAAATTTGACAGAGAGCCTGTAATGGCCACCCGCAATGCCCAGCTTCATTGATTATGCTGGAGGTGTGGTGTGTAATCTTTTTTCATTTCCTGTACGCCAAAAGAATCATACTGCCCTGAATGTAAAAAAAAATTCAGAGACCTTGGTGACAAGAATCTGGCTCAACTTGTCCACTGCAATGAGCAGAGATTAGACAGCCTTTAAGACTCCTCTTGGCTTTATGTACGCTCTGCAGGTAACAAGCAGAGGGGACCCAGAGCTTCTTTTCATCAAGGTGACAACAGGCTTGAATAAAAAGCTAAACATCCTGGATCTGGCCTTTGGGCCTTTTAGTTTAGTTTAGTTTGCCCATGTCTGCTCTAGGCCCAGGGTCTCAAGACAATACCTTTATGAATGGATTCCTTGGCAAATAGGCAACCCACCATCTGTGGAGATTTCCCTCACTTCTTGTAATGTTCACTCAGATAGTGAAATAATACAGTATATCTCCAAAAAGAAGGAATTCCTCTTTTTGTTTCACTGGCAGCTCTTCTTTGATCAGGTTCTCGGAGTTCTGATATTACAGTACACATAAATAAAAATGCCTCCTCCATGTAGTGCATTGCTAGCTTTTGCCACCTATGGCCTTTAAGGTTGGATGCTATCTACACATCACTTCCCCTAGCAGGTCTATATTTGAAGTAAAGGCTGGAAGAAGCCCCTCTTGCCTTGGTATTAAAGAAGTTGTGTGGGCTAAATAGTTTATTTTTAGTTTTAAAGTCAGTTCTGTTACAATGTAAGTTGTTCTTGTTGTCTATACTGACCACATACTTCCAGATTAGTTTTTTTGTGGTTTATTTTCATTCGCATCCAGCTTGATATTCATCCAACATGAAGGTACACGGGACAATTTTTGAACAATTGTTTGCTGCGTGCGTTCACATGAATCGACTGCTGGACATAATGAATGACAGAACAAATGATTTTGAGGAATCAACCTTTTTGGGCAACGGGCGTTGGACCCCAGATTGGTTTCCCAAGGTGGTGTGCTCATCGATTGCAGTACTATTGATTGATTCTTCAATTTCTGGGAATAAGGGAACTGAGAATCGATTGCAGAGGAATTAAGGTGTCTATTGTTACCTTAAGGCCCCTATATTTGAATAGATCCATGGCCGATTTTGCAGCCAATCGATTGGTGTGCGTGTCAATCGTTCAGCCCCTGTCACGAACCAGCGGGTGTGGACCCACTGTGCCACGAGTGCTACCTCCTCTGAGGGCATTGTCTAAGTGATCCCACTCGTTCTTCACAAAACTCCTGAAGGTGGAGATAGACTTTCCCGAGGGGAACCTCAGGTCGCTACCTCTAGAGGGTTGGTAGGCACACTGACAGCTGGTCCAGGGGCACCACTGAGAGGTGCCAGGGACATTGGCGTATCAGCAGGCCAGGCCGTAACCAGGGGCAACAGTGCGGGACCAAGGGATGAGGCAATAGCGTCATCAGACAGGCATAGGATCAGGGCTGGCAGCAGAGGTACGGGTCAGGCAGTCCGGGTCGGCAACAGAGTTAATACAGGCAGACAAGGGTTAAACGTATCAAAGTCTCAGAGTTCAGGCAGGAATCGGCAACACTGGAACACAGATTCTTTTTAAATTATTTTTATTAAAATAGTCAAAAGTATTTACAGAAATGAAAACATACAAAAGTCACAATTCAAAAACAAAATCAGCACATCCAGTCAGAAAGCTTTCAAGCTTTGAATACAGAGATCTGGATGTAGGCAATTTAAGCATAACAATATACAGCAATAAACAACATACCCCAATGCCTCCCACATATTATATTAAATTGCCTCAAACCTAAAACATATGTACAACAGTAAATCCAGTGCCGTCCCTTCACTAGTCCCCATCACGAAAGAATGGAATTAAGAGACAAAATTAGACATACAATAGATGCCACAGAACACCACCCCAGTTGGAGAATCACCTCACATCACCCACTCCCTCCAGTATGAGGGTTTCCATATGGCCGTTGCAGCCTCGGTACCCAAACGTTGCTTATCGCACCAAAAATAGAGATAAAGCCTTCCACCAAACCATGTGCACACACTCCTGCACACTCACACATGTATCTTTCAGAAACAGTAAATTGCGCACATCCCACAGACATCCCTTCACACAATTCACCAACAACCACAACACACGAAAGTCCTTATCCGCCACCGGACCAATACCAAACATCAGCAAATCATACGTCAGAACACGCACACCAGCCAGACCTTGAATCATGCAGTGCAAACGACTCCACACCTCCCTAGCAAAATCACAGTCCCAAAACACATGCACCACATGCTCCACACCTCCACACCTATCATGCGGACACCGCTCACTTCTACCCATACGCCTTCTATATTGGAAAGCCCTGGTCGGCAGGCACCGATGTACCGCCAACCAAGCCACATCTTTTTGCCAATTGGCCTGCTTAGGCATGCACACGTTCTTCCACACCACCTTGCATTGCACCTCAGTCAAGCCACCCACACTTTCCATCTCCTCCCTCTCATCCAACAGGCGCAACACTTTCCTACCCTCCATCCAAATCTCCCTCGACACCCCACGCAGATCATACTTCCTCACACACCTCTCAATCCGAACATAAAACAACGGAGACAGAAAAAACGTACAGGACGCGACACTACACTCTCCCATAGACCAAGCTTACGCAACACCCCTCCGTCAGCATACCACACCATACATCCCGCCAGACTGTCCTTCACACACAGACTCACATACTGAACCATCAAAAATCTCTCCACACTCACCACATTCTTCCCTCCATTTACCTTCATCTTCACAACTTTCGTCCTCCTCAAATTCTCCATCCTAGAATTCCAAAAAAACGAAAAACACATTCTAATAATCTTCCCCATAACTCTATACGGAGCAGGGAAAACCAAATAAAGAAATAAGGTTTAGAAGCACCACTTGCCGAATGATTAAAGCCTTGCCCTCCAGGGACAAGCTCCTTAGCTTCCAAAAGGTAAACCTTTTCTCCACTTTCACACAAACATCCACCCAACTTTCTCTGCCATACAAATCCCCATCAAACTTCACGCCCAAAACCCTAATACCGCCGTCACACACCGGCCAATCACACCCTACCGTATCTCTCCACACGCCAAAAAACTTGCAAACAGATTTCCCAACATTCACTTTAAAACCGCTCCCCATACAAAACACATTTACCAACAATTTCACCCTCTGCAGACTCGCCACATCCGTACACACCACTGTCACATCATCCATATATCCCAACACTTTTACACTCCGCCCACCACTCCCCGGAACTTGCACTCCACGCACCATCTTCTCTCTAACAATCATCCGCAACAAGGGGTCAATGACACAAAGAAATAGGTCAGGGGATAAAGGACATCCCTGTCGTACCCCAGCTCTAATATCCATGCACTCCGTCAACCAGCCATTCACCAACACTCGAGCAGCCCCCCTGTATAAAACCCCAATCCATTAAACCACCCTCTCAGGCATAACCATTCTCCGCAAAATCTCAAACATATACCCATGCGCTACCCTATCATAGGCTTTCTCAAAATCCAATGTTTACAGTGCCACATTCATTCCTCTCTCCTTACAATACCACAGACAATCCCGCAAACAAACCCTCAGCAATCGAACTTCCCGGCACAGCACACACCTGCTCCACCATCTTTCCCACCACCTCACGCATCCAATCCGCACACACCTTCGCTAACAATTTATAATCAACATTCAACAATGAAATCAGCCTCCAGTTCTTCAAATCACTCCTCTCCCCCTTCTTATACAACAGTACAATCATGCTCTCTTTCATTGATCGACACAACACCCCTCTCCTCAACACATTCTGCACAACCGCAACCACATACTCCCCCAACACATCCCAAAACGTTCTATAAAACTCAACAGGCAACCCATCACTTCCAGGCGTCTTCCCACTCTTCATACCTTTTATACATACTTCCAACTCTTCCTCACTCAACCACTCCTTCTCCTCATCCCCCAAACAATCCTCAACCAACCCTAACAAATCCTCCTCCACCCCCACATCCATCCCCTTCTCACTATACAATTCATCATAAAACTTCCACACCTCCTCCCTCACCCCATTCTGCCCAGACACCACCACACCATCCGCATCCAGCACACTCACCAACTCAGACTTCCCTCCATACACCTTTTTAAAGAAAAACTTAGAGCAACTTTCATCCTTTTCTCTCACAACCGCTCTCGCTTGAAACATTAACTCTTTCCCCTTTTGCAAAAAGAACAGACGCGCAGCCTCTTGCCTCCACAATCATCCCATCCACATCCTCACACAACTCATGCAACCTTTCCAAGTATTCCAAACGCAACTGCCACGGATCATACTCCATCCGCGCCGCCTTCACCCTATCACACCCCTTGCGTACAAAATACACTTTCGACCGCTCCTTCGCCCAATCTCACCACTCAGCCAAACACTCAAAATCGGTCACATGCTTACACAACCTCTTAAACAAAGACACTACTCCGATCTAACAATCTCATCTTCCAACAGTTCCACATTAAATTTCCACACACCCTGTCCATGCGTCGTACCACCACTTATACTCACAACCGCTGATAGCATGCCATGGTCTGAGAAAGGCCCCCTCTTCACGACAAACTCCCGGGCTGCGACATTCTGTGACACAAAAAGAAAAAAATCAATTCTAGAAAGCACGTCCCCCTATCACAAAAATAGCTATGACCCCCATTAACCCTCACGTCAGAAAACCCTAGAGTACAAACAATATCCCGCAACTCCCTCCCAGAGGCCTCAACAACCCCCTCACCACTCCCACACCGATCCCCATCCCGAATAATACACGCTCCTCGCTCACCTCCCCTTCCGCCATCAGTGTCTCCAGGGCTTGCTCAATAAAGGAAACAGCGGTCCCATCCCATCAACACTGGCAGCATCATTAGAGGGGGGGTTCACTGGAGACTCTAGGCAGTCACTGAGGTAGGGGCACAGATCCCCACTCCCACTGGAGCCCCGCATCACCTCAGCAAACGATTGCTGCAATACCACTCTCTGGTCAGCCTCCTCAGCAGCCGCCACTCGTTCCTCCATGCTAGCTGGCTCAGGAGGCCCTGCAGACCCCCTCCTCCGAAAACCATTCGGGCACTTACGGGCCAGATGTCCAGCTTGGCCACACAGATGGCAATTACGTCCAACAGAACACTCCGCAGTCTCATGTCCAGTTTTAAAGCAATTGTGGCAGACGGCTCCCACCTCGCAAGTGTTCCTGGTATGGCCGAATGAAAAGCAACTTCTGAAAAAGAGAGGCTGCCCGGGGTACCACAAAATGCCTCTGCAGCTGCCAATGGAAAACACCTGAGGGGGGTGACGCGGGGTCCCATCCTCCTGCTTAAATCTGACCCAAAACTTCCGCTGGCCGTTGAAAGTGCCAAGAGTATTTGTCTGGCGAACGCCAGGCGACACCACGTCACAGTACCGGAGGAGGAAAACCCGGACGTCCTCATCCTTAAAGAAATGATTATACATTTGTACGCGCACTGGGACCCTCAACCTGGACTCACTGGAGGAAAAACTAATCCCTTCCAGGAGAGGGTCCCCCGCCTTCTCTCGCTTCCGTACCAGGCAGGTCAAAAACTCTGCCTGGTTGCAAAACGGAATATCGTAGAACCCACTTGTAGGGAAACTCTGCACGGCAAAAATTGACTCATGAGCCATTCCAAAAAGCCCTTCTACTACTTGCTGCTGCACGAAGTACAACCCAATAGCGTCCCAGTCTTATAGTATAAGGGGCTTCTGGCACCCCTGTCGCCATAATTCCGCACAAAGCCACAAAGGCTAAGCCGGCAAGGAAAGGTCACCCTTGCCGGCCACGCTTTCAGTGACCAGTGTACTCAATCGCAACATGGAGGTTCGCCATCACCTCCCCCAACATCAAGCACACCAGTCCCCTTATTCGCTACCAACCAGCCAGGAACAGGAAACCCGCTCCCAGCCAGAAGGCTGAGAGAGCAGCCGAGATCACACACCAATGGCAAAGCCGCTCTAGACAGAGACGTTTGACACTGAGGCAAAGTGGAAAGGGACTGGATTCCTTATATACATGCAGGAGGACCTTGATTGGTCAGCCAAGACACATGACCAAACTTTTAAATTCCAGGAAGTGACAGGCATCGATTCCCTAGGAAGCACTGCAAGGCAGCATGTAGACCAGGACTCAGCACAACTGACATCACTGTTTAACACGGCACCCAGGACCGCAGAGGTAAGTATGGGGATAGCGGCGGACGGCACCAGCCGTTACACCGCCTCAGAATCACGCAGCTAATGCTGCATGTATGGGCATGAGATATCCAAATATTCAATACAGGGAGGAAGCAGGTGGGTTGTAGCCCATTTACTAGGACTGAATGCAAGTGCTTTAATGGTGACTTTACATTGAGTTCATGTTTGTCTAATTGTCTATTAAATGTCTTTTATTAGCCTAACTGCTGGGAAAACAGAAACATCACATACAAAGAATGTTTTATTGACGGCTGTAATGTAAACCTGAAATAGTTTCTCCAACTTCTACCCAGATATGTGACAAATATACCCAGCAGATGTCTGTAGTGCCTAGATCTGCACATGTGGAACATAAACAAAGTTCTCTAAATATGTACGCCTATTCTTAATTTGCACTTCCTCAATTCAATTTATTATTGTAAGAAAATTACAGTCTGGACTGGCTCTACTGCTGTATCATGGAATCGGTTTGTGCAAGCAGTTCTAATTTGTAAAAGTTGTATGTCAGAGGAAGCAATACACAGGCCAATTTGTCACCAATCAATTGCCGATCAATGCCGAATCTGCAATTGATCGGATCGGGAATCGATGCAACACCACCTTGGGAATCCGATTAGTGGCCGATTCCACAAAATCCATCGTCCGGAAAGGCTGCTGCATAGGGCTGTGGGTCCACCAACATATTCTGATTGCAAAACGATCAACTAAAAAAACCCAACATGTTGGTTCAATGTCTGATCCGATTTTTAGTCGATTCTGATTTTGTTTGGCCAATCGTTCAGGGTGGGCAGAACTCAATTAATTGACGATCGATCTCGTGAATGCGCACAGTGATGGATCGGTCAAAAAATCGACTGTATGGCTACCTTATTACAGTGGTTATCCATCTTTTTAGATCTGCAACTGTATTTGGAATGCGTGTTCCAATACCGGAAGTGACACCCTTACTTCCGGAATGATCAGCTAAGTGTAATGTTCCCTACCCCCTGTTTTCCCACCCTGCTTTTGATGTTGATGTGTGGGATTGGAAGTTAGGAGTGAAAGTAAAGGCCACCATACATGTTTCAGTTTCCCTACGATCGATGTCAGACTTAATCGTAAATTTTGAACGCTGTTGGTTCTATCAATCGAAGTATGATCGAACTACCTCCCACATGGAGACACCGATATTTGATCGATCAAAAGCATAATCGAAGGAAGTCGATTGTAAACACACCAAAATGTGTGCTAAAGGATGTATACATATGCTTATTATTTAAATCTAACCAAAAATTGGTCGGGCACAAATAAAATAACATTTGATGAGTACTCAAAATTGTCCGTTAATTTTTCGATCAATTTTTTTATCAACTTCGATTGAACTAGGTCGATCGAACCATGTGGACAGGCATAGATTTTTGGTCGATTGACTTTAAAATCGGTTGGTTTAGGTCGACCAACAGGAAAATCGAAACGTGTATGGGGGCCTTTAGAAGGGGGGGGGGGCAATACACTCCCTCCTAACTTCCCACCCTGCATTTGGCTATCAGTGCTGCTGTTTGTAATGCCATGACCCCTCTGAAACAGTTGTTCAACCCCCAGGTTGAGAAACACTGCTCTAATGTGACATTGGTTTGGTCTAGTGATTGGTCACATGCTCACTGGTCACTTGCTTTTCATCCCTTATTTGTAAACAGCAGTATCAGCACACATAATGAATACCAATTTGATGTTGAGTTGGCCATGGATAGGATAATTTCTCATCAACCCATAATTTTTATCACCAGGACCTAAACAGACTAAATATCTTAGGTCAGTATTATCTGTAGAATGTGCAGTTGATATTTTCACTATAACTGGTCATGTCTTGTTCTATTACCTGTTGTAGTAGCCATCTTGGTAGAGAAGCAGAACTTTGCTCTTGGTACCAGAGTGGTTTCTCTGACTTTTGATCTGAATGTTAAGGTAATTTCCAAGACACAGCAGATGGTGAAAAATGATAAAGATAAAAGCAGGCATTTACTTGGACTGTGGGTCTTCAGGTACAGCTTTCATTCTAGCAAAGTAATAAATCACCAAACCTCAATCCAAATCTGGTGAAATCAGAAGCAACACCTTGAATCCCAGGTGCGAATATTAGGTGAACAATATTGTGATATTGTATGAATAGGAATATTGCCTATGCTGCTCATCACTAGTGCCTATCAGCTTTGATTTTTACATTCTCATAATTGGGTGACGATAGTTAAGATCTCATGTCTTCATAAGGGCATGCACTCTGGGATAACATTTCGTGACTCAGTATGCCAACACGTGTGAATGAGGTAGAGGTGGGTTTATACAAACAGAACTTGCTGAAAGAAGTATACTATAAACATCAATTAGCCGAGGATGGGCATGACCGGTAAACTGTCTACAAAGCATCCAGTTACAGTTGAATTCCACATCCACCCATCACAATGCAGTAATTATATAGTAGAGGGTTTGTCAGTTTTATGTGATGCTTCTGCATTTTTAAACCTGAACCTGGTTTTGGGTGTTCTATTCTTTTTTTTATAGACGATTACAATGCTTTTGTAGTTTACATGCTATGTGCATATCTCTTGTGGTTCTGATACCAAATTCCTTGAATGTCTCTAGCCTGTGTAGTAGTCATCCATCAAATATCATATACTAGTTTATGCAGCCTTCCTTTTTTCTGCAAGGGCTTGTCAAGTCCTCATAACTGGTGGATCTATTTCTACATGGGTTGCTTTTCATGCCTAAAAGGATCTTGAATCTCCCACCCCATGTTGGTTAGCATAGGAAAAAGTATAACCATATGTATACCCTAAAGGGGACCAGTGAGTGAACACCCTGTGTACTCCCCAAAAATCTAGATGGGCATTAATGGCCGATTTTGTTAGAGTTTGGGAGTTCACATACCAGTCATCTTTAGGGTACACATATGAACTATTTTGTTGTGGTGTGGCACTGCTGAAACTGACCCGTTTTCATAGCTCAAGAGGTAGCCCAATTAAATAATATTACGTCCTCTTAAGCTAGCCATACACGTTCGGATTCCATGGCCGCCCGATCACCTATCTGATCGATTCTGCCGGGAATCGCAGGTGTGATCGATCGGCCAATTAAGAGTATCCGATCGCTGCATACCACCTTGTCCAACGGATTCCGGGACGATTCCGTGTCCGATTGTCCACCTCACAAATGGCAACTCCCCCTGATCTGTGCAGAATCGGATCAAAAAGACCAACATGTTGGTTCTCTGTCGGATCCGATTCTGAGCCCGATCAATCGGACGTGATCGATCGGACAAGGTGGGCTGCACACGATTCCGGCACGATCGTTTCGCGTGCACGCGCCCGGAATCGATCGGCCCGGAATCCGGCCGGCATCCGACCCGTGTATGGGGGCCTTAAGGGTGAATTCTCTTTATTTTCAGAAACCTTCTATTAGCTAAACCTAACAAAAAAACTTTATATTTTATAGAAAAGCTAAAACAATGGCAACTTTTTATTGTTTAACCCCTCTCCTGAAAAGTGAACTTTCCTGTCTAATAAACCTTTGTCACAATAACTAGAAACCTGGATATAAATTAACCCCAATATTCACTCTAATGCCTCACTACACCAACTAAAAGGGATGGAGTTCACTTTAAATATGTTTCTGCATACTAATAAAATAATCAATATGTGTAAGGACAGAGCTTCTTAGTCACTTAAATGATTTATTGGTAAATTGTTTTCCTATGTGCTATTCAGGCATTGTAATAGTACCATGGGTATTTATGAAATGCCTCCGATAACCTTATTGTGGGGTGACTAGTAGACCCATGTCCACAGCCCCTTGACTGAGGTTTCCTTTGAAGTTGGGAACATGACACATGCTGTGTAAAATATTTGGAAGGCATTGATGCCTTTGAAACGGCATATTTTCAATGAAACATTTAATCCCCACCAGATCGGAATCTTAGAAAATTTCACTTGACACCTCAATCAGTAAAAACAAATGGCATGTTAAACAATGTGATCTTCTCCATTGTTTCCATTGGGCTGATGTAGAAAATTTTTTTCACGGTCAGCCTTAAGCCCCCCATACACGTCTAGATTTTCTGTTCAATCAACTTAAAAAGATCAAATTTTAGGGGGGTCAGGGAAATCGGTGATTTGGTATGTTTGCCATTTGTAGTAACAGATATTTGATCAACTTTTTTGGGATCGACTGAAAGTGTAATCAATTTCAATACAACCAATTAAAATTTACCAGCATGTCCAATCCTTTTTCAATCAATTTTTTTTCCAATTTTAATTGTTTTAGGTTGATCTAACCATGTGGGCTGCCATAGATTTTCAATCAACCAAAAAAATTATTAAATTAAGTTGCCTGGATAAAAAATATAGACGTGTATGGGGGCCTTAAAACTTCTGCCTTCGAACTCTGGGGCATTCGGTCCGAGTGTAGCTCGGTGTTAGGCTATGTTCCCACTGAGGCAATCACCTACAGTATTTTAAATGGGCTTGTCCCCATTGGAAAGATTGTGTGTGGTTGCGATTAGGGCCACGATCAAATTGTGGCTCCCCACTGTCTGATCGCCGGCGGTCGCGATTATTTTTCTCTGATGGCGCCCATAGACATGATTTGCGATCACGGGTGGAGGCGATCAAAAATCACCTCCTTTCATTCTCTATGGAGGCGATTTATAATGGGGGTGTTTTTTTTTTTTTTATCGCAGGTGAAAATTGCCTAAGTGGGAACATAGCCTTTGTTTACTTACCCCGCAAACTCACCTCTAGCTACACTTGAGGATACTCAACTATGCCCAGCGAGCTCAATCACTGATCTTTTCTGGGTTCTGGCAGCCCCATTGAACTCCATGCAATGTGGTGGATTAGTATTTGAAAAAAATGTACAAAAAAAAAAATTACAAAAATACGCCCAGAGGGTTAATAGACATTAAATTAAGAGATCTGAATGTTTTATTTTTATATATCTTCTCTGTAACAAAAAAATATATCACACAGCTTATTTTGTTTTATTAAGCCAATTTACAACACATAGCCATAAAAGACAAATCACTTCAAATTTTAAAAATACATAAAGTACTTAAGCAATACCACAAGGTACATATAACAAAATGCTAACTTGTCAGCTGACATGGCAACTGCTAGGAAATACCCATTCACCAATCCTAGTATAGCAAGAAAACATTACCACCCAAAATAACTTATTTATTGTGACTATATCATGAAAAATTATTACACTACAACTGGCCAGACTGACTTAGTGGAATAATTAATGTGGCAGCAGTAACGGACAATCGCTTGTGTACATCTTAAAAAAGTGATCAACTGTGTTTAGAATAATGGCTGACTTTTCAAAGAGAAACCTTAAGCCTGAAGATAAATCCATCTTAGTGGTCAATTCAAACTAAGCAAAGGTTTCAAATGAATAAACTGGTTCTACGTCCCCTACAGGATGATCCACATCTGTAAATGAGGTAGTCTGTTTTCTTAGGAAGAGCAAGAAATTATTTTAGTTGGGCAATACATTTGGATTTGGTGGTAGCCCATAGAAGGCCATCCTTTTGTTCCACTGCTACTCTATTTGCAAGAAATTGTCCCCCATGTGACAACACCAGTTACCTTACACGCCAATTATCAAGGAAAGTCATGCATAAATCTTTGTATAGTCAAAGGTAAGGGTTTAAACTCAGGTCAAACAAGATACAAGAGGGGCTAGAATTTAAAGGGAACTATAAAGTTAAGTTTAGGAGATTTATATACACATCCACTGAAACTGTCTTAGCTGTATGAGGGTGCATTGATGAAAACTAACCTGGCCACTATATGTGTGAAAGGAGACATTTTGCATTGTAGATCTAGCCATCAGCTACTGACCACCTACTTTGCCTCTCCATGTCACTGCCTTGGCAGTAGTTTAGGACATAGATGACATTTGGCCCACCAAGCAAATATTTTTGGCCCACATCAGATCTATTTGTACCTTCTTGGCAGTCCCTCTACCAGTGCGCTTACTGCCCCTCCATCCTTCCACTCTGGGAGTAGAGAATTACAAGTCCTGGCTGCTCAGTGGTCCAATCAAGTGTCACAATGCACAACCAGTGCCTGGAGTATTCTGGGATCTGTAGTTCTCTACTCCCAGAGTTGTGTGAGTGCAGCTGGTAGATGGGGCATCACGAAAGGCAGAGCTGGGGAGAGGGGCACCAGAATTGATCTGGGGGAAGTACACAAACTGTGCACACAAGGATGAGGGCACCCAATGGCAATGTATTATTTTTAAATAAATATCAAGGTTGGCGAACAACTTCATCTTTTTTAAATCTGTCCTCCCTGGTTTAGGAGATGTAGCCCGATTCAACCAATAAGGTAAAAAGAAGCTTTTCCATCATAACAGATATACAAACTTCAACCAAGTTAAAACTTTGCCCTTGGAGTACATGTTGCTTATGGAAGTTTAGATCTACTTTAGGTGGATTTATTACTTTCTCCTGCAAGGGCAAAGCACATGTTCACTTTAAGGTCACTTTAAGATAAACATATATGGTCTGAACACTAATGCTAGCCACTTTAAGAATCTTTTCTTATAAATATACATATAAAAAATCTATAGAAATCTTATTTTTGCTTTAATAAAAAATTATTATATTTACTTTCTACTGTCAATGTGGAATACCAGAATAGATAACCAATATTGACCAATCGGTAAACTCTGGTTATGGGGCAAACACAGCTTTAGATTTCGTTTAACCTGGACAACCTTTAGCCAGAGCTCTTGGTTTAGGTGTGGTTTATTCACTGAAGGCAAGCTTTGCCTATACATTTTGGACTGTTTCAGTTGCTTGGCGTCATATTCAGTTTTATGTTTGAGAATGAACTTGTTATTTTTAGGTTTATTTTTTTATATTAGTCCATTTCTGTGTTCTTCCCCCAAGCTCTCTAGCTCTAAAACTGTTTTTAATGTCCCTTCCTTAGAACTTGCAAGAAACATTTTGTATGGATAAGAGTGGATCAAAGCAATGTGAAAAACGCAGAAACTATTGCCTTTAAAAAAATGCATGTCTTTAAAAACACAAATAGCCGAGATAATCCTATAAATGACAAGAATGCAGTGATGCACGGTTATTAATGGTTAGTGTTGCTGATTTAGTAAGAAGCCATACGACAAACGTATTAACAATGAATGCAGCTTGTAATAACAAGGGAGTTGGCACCGAATGGGTAGGCAATGCAGTATACCAGGTAAACTTAAAGCCAGATATGTGTCTGGCAATAAAGCTAACCACAATGCACAGTTGGCTTTATAATTTGTTTTACATTGATAAAAAACAGCAAACAGGCATTTGAGGAAACACCTAGGACAGTGATAGTGAACCTATTGCACGTGTGGCAGAGGTGGCACTCAGAGCCCTCTCTGTGAACATGCAAGCTGTCAGCCAGCACAGAGGAAAGAACTATGGCCTATTGGCTTTCAATGCTGTCAGTTCTCTTCCCCTCTCTTCTGATTGCACACAGCACCCCATACCCTCCCCTATTCTATCTTATAGGAATATAAAGTGTGTCTGTATAGGAGTTGTGTGTTTAATTCAGATATTATTATACTGCATTGTATTGCCATGCTGGCACTTCGAGATAAATAAGTGGGGTTTTGGATTTTCAGTTTGGGCACTCGCACTCTAAAAGATTCGCCGACACTGACCCAGGATGTTTGGGACATAAGTGCAATAGTCAGTTTTTATTTATTAGATTTGCCCTGAGGAGGTTTATACTGCTCTTAAAAATTCACTTAGGGTGAAGGTGTAAGGTTGATTATCTGACCACCAGGTAAATGACTAGTTCAGAGGAAGACTTGATAAGACTTGCAGCCACATGAGTTTAGTATTCAAAAGGAGTTCTGTAAGGTTTGCTTCTATAAATGTATCATGGCAGGAGTTCCTTAACATCTGAAAAATCCAACCTTTTGCGATAAATGAGTGACTATTCCCACGGAGCTTGTTTGCCCTTACACAACTCTTACAAACTTCCTTAGGAAGCATCTAATTTAACTATTAACCCTTGTGGGGTATTTATTAGCAATGTGCCAGATCAATATGTATGCAGTAGTAGAAAGCTTAAGGCATCTGTAGTGAAGAGAAGTCATATATATACAAGCACGCACAGGTAAAACATGTGGCAGGTGTTAAGTGGTTACCATTACCTGTTGAAGCCAAGAAGTGACAAAACACACATTTTTTTAAAGAAGAGCATTCTTGAATTAGTATGATGTTCAAACATGTTTACTACAACCCCTTAGGGGGAATGCTTAGAGTCTTGTGATGGTATACTAATCACTCCGGCGCTTAAAGACGAAGCCTCCACCAGCTATTGCTTTAGGCAGGGCTGGAATAAAGCCTAGAAGTTTATGTAACCACATCAGTCTTTAAATTCAGTACCTGTAGTGTGTGTGAAGCTACTCTGACTTTGCCATTATTGTGCATTTTATAAAATGTTAAGTAAAAAGCTATCACACAAGTACAAGAAAAAACAAAAATAGTGTTATCAATTCTAAAAACATTAGACACAGGGCAAGTCTTAGTAGTCAATGCAGAAGTAAAGTGCTAAAAGTTACAGCAGATGGTTAACATAATTAAACCCAGGGTGAAAGCCATTGGACAAGGCTGCTGGCTTGCACTGGGAAATCGTACCATAATTAAAAGAAAAGCTTTTGCATTACATATGAGGAGCAAAGCGAACACCATCTCTGAGATTAAAAAGACTACTATGCATTACATCTCTCCGCATGCCATACGTTGCTGGAGCGCCGGTCCCATACGAGCTGGTAAATCGGTTCCTCCTGGAGAGGATGGACACCATGTGATCAAGCTTAGACCGGATGGAGGTATATTGCAATTGACGCTCCTTGCCGAGTTTCTTGAAGGAGTCTCCCATGGTATAATCTGTGCGGTTATAACCACTGCTAGATCGAACAGAGGTATCTGATCCTGTGCTAGTAATAGACGCAGAGGACGAGGAAGATGAAGAGGATGTAGAAGACGATGACAACCTTGTCGTAGTAGAGGCGAGAGATGTGGGCTTGCTCGTTTCTGTTGAAGAGTCCTGTACTTGAGTTGTCTGGGTAGTTGCAGACCTTGAAAAGGTTACAGTCTGGGTAGAAGCCATTCTGGAAAAAACAGCAGTTTGAGTCCCAGCAGTTGAGGTGAAAACATTTGTCTGAGTGGCTGCATCCTTTCCTTTACGATTCCAAAATCCATCACAGGGCTCAGTCTGAGTACCTACACTGAGAGTTTCCTTAAGCCCAGATATTATTTCACAGTTCTGCAACCATTCATCTTCAGAAACTTTAACCTTACCCGGAGTACCAAGATTTCTCTCAAATGCTGTCTTAGTGTCCACAGGTACCCTCTTAGGTGTGCTGGACATTTTTGCAATCTCCATCTGTAGAAGGGCTGATGCCAGCGGCTTCCTTTGGGGTGGTAAAGCACATGACAATTTATCCGTGATTGCGGAGCGGTTCCGTATACTGGTTAGAAGCTTGGAACTTACTGGCTTAGACTGAGCATAGAGAATCCTGAACTGAAGGTCAAATTTCTCCACTATTTGTCCATTTAATACCACTATATTACTGCTGTTCAGCTTGCCATCCATCCAGGTATAGCTGTAAAGAGATGACAAAGCAAGTTAATTCCTGAAGCAATCCACATATTAAAAGTTTAGTCATCAAAAGCTGTGACTAAACAATCGTCAATGTTTTTTTTCCATCAAGGACAGTGAAATTATATTTTTGATATTCTAGTGCCATAGCAAGTAAAGTATTGTTTACACACTAAATGTTTGCCATTCTAGGGTACAGATATAATGACATTGTCGAGTAAAAGGTGCACGTGCCAAGACCACACCTGTAACTTCCTGTAGCAGCCTTCAGTCCATCCACAAGCAGGAACTTCTCATGAGCCTTCCCAACAACCTTGGCACCGGACCTGGTATAATAGTTGTTCCCTGTCAAGGTTCGGACTCGCATGTACTGTAGTGCCATAAAGAAATAAAAAGAAGTTATGGAAATCCTCAGCAAAGAGGTGCAAGATATAAATTTACAATCATATGGTGTACACATATGGCCCATGAGATGCACCTTTTTCCCCCTCCAAAATGAGTGTTCTGCCCATGGTGCTAAATTGATCCCTGCGGCATCATTGATCACACTGCAGATGTGCCAGCACCACTTCCTTGAGATGGAGGTCAATGGCACCACATGCCGATCTCCTTCAGGTCTCTTCCCATACTGTTAGGTCATAAAGATTGGTGCATCTGCCGTTGTTCTGCATTAACACAGGCTCACTGGGGTTAGGCAAGTTTCCTTTAATTAAAGGGGGGGTTGGGGGCTAGGTTTTTGGGGGTCACCAAACTTTACATTGTTTGGGAAAAACAAAAAGGAGATCTAAAGGAAATCTGACAGAGAAATCTAATAAGGTGTATGAGGGGGGGGGGGGGGGGCTTAAGATACATTTTCAACATCACACTAGTTCCACTGTGCAGAGCATTGGGTCTGGTACTTTTGAGACCAATAACCATATGTCAACTGAGTTCTGAAGGTGCGTGTCTAACCAGTTCTTCTATGGAGATCATTTGGTCCTTTTAAGCTCACACTATGGGAAAGCACAACCAACTTAAGACCAGTTAGAAGTTGGACAAATGCCAACAAATTCTGATTCACATTTAACTAAAAATCTACTTCTAGAATAGTATTTGGACTTTCAGATGATGGGTGATGGGTGCATCATGTTTTGACCTACCTGTTCAGTTTCAAATAAAACTCCAAGATTGTGACACATGGTAACAAAATGCGGCAGTTGAGACTCGTCTACCAAGATGTAAACAGGAACGTGGCGTTTTCTGGAAGCTTCATGGATATCGCGAAATATGTCATTGTCTGTAAAGGAGTCCATGACCACTGCTATTACCTGTGAAAGAGAATATGAACCATCAAACGACTGACAACCTTTCAAGGTTATAAAATGCTTCGTAAATGAGGTTATTGTATCTCTCCCTTTTCTTTATACATCTGTCCCCCTTGCAATGTTTGTGTTTCTATCCCATTTAATTGCATTTATTTTTGTATATCATGGATTACATATTTTTTGTTTTCTTGGGTTGTTTAAACTTTAAAATCAAAAAAATGTTATAGAAAAAAAATAAATGCTTATTAGAGGAAAAAACAAACAAACAGGAAAAACAGTGGGTATGAGTCTCCCCAACCTAACTGCCTTTCTGCTAGTGGTTACATCTTCCACTAACAGTAATGGCCAGCACACAAAGGGTGCCCGGACAATTCTCGGCACTAGCGGCCGTGCGGGATGGCGTCATCACGGCTGGTCGGTCAGTCAGCTGGGCAGTCTATAGGAAAACTACCAGTCTATGCCCAGCTTTACAGAGATAAGTGCTCTTTATTCCAGCTCTGAGCTAAAAACACAATATAAAAAGGAGAAGTGGGGTGCACAATGATCAGCCAGGTAATCCATATTCAGAAATGATAGCCTCATTCATTCCATGTTTTCCTTGTACTGATTAGTGTATCTTCAGGACAAGCCCAAGCTAAAAAATAAAATGTGAGCTACAGGTGTTGACTCTTCTTGTAGAAAGCATTCTAGTAATTCACCCCAAGTATATGAAAGGTAACAAAGATTATCAGAATTTTCTATTAAAAAGTCCTAATGTCACAAGTGAAGTCTTGCCTTACCACCTGTATGCTGTATTTCATAATTTAGGAATTAGAAAAATGTAGATAAACCCCACATAGGGGGGGAGGGCGAATATGTCTGCCCTCCGGTAAAATAGTCATCATTCAAGCATGATATTAGGGGGGACAGGTGATCAGAAAGAATGTGCGCGATCGCACACAATGATGCACCAAGGAGGGGGTGCCAGCTGCTATTAGATCGGACATGTTAAGGCAAAATGAGTGGAGTCGTAGAATATTTTAAATGTAGCCCTAGCTGAGTCAGCAGACCCTCGAGGAAGACCACTCATACTGTGATGTTTTCCTAGTAAATGACAAAAGTTAAACCTGGGAAAGCCTAAAGGGTTTAATATGTTATTGAGAGATGGAAGTACAAATCCTCTATGGGAAAACAAAATGAATCATTAATGGAATTGCCAGCTTTTCACACATTTCAAAATAAAGGTATTTAATTATAGTGAATAAAAACTTTGGGGGGGGGGGGGGATGCTCCACAAACGTTTTAGTTATCAAGCACTTATTTCTTCCAAACATCTCCCATACAACCCCATCTTGAAATATCGATCGACCTAAGCCATCGTTCTTTAAGCTGAATCGATAAAAAAAACCAAAAAACTTTTGATTGAGCAGTGACATGTGTTTATAAACCGGTCACTGTGACAAATCATGTGATAAATTTCAGTAGATCGTTCAAGTTCTGTGTGCATACATGGAAAACCCATGAGATTCTTGATCAGTTGTGAATTGATCACATTACGGTTTTAAAAA
>CM070042.1:44772848-44807994 GCA_036250615.1 Ptychadena robeensis | reverse complement strand
AAACATAAAGCGAGGGCAACAATGGAATGGTTTAAAACAAAACATATCCATGTGTTAGAACGGCCCAGTCAAGGTCCAGATTTAAATCCAATCGAGATTCTGTGGCAAGATCTGAAAACTGCTGTTCACAAACGCTGTCCATCTAATCCCACTGAGCTGGAGCTGTTTTGCAAAGAAGAATGGGCGAGGATTTCAGTCTCTAGATGTGCAAAGCTGGTGGAGACATACCCTAAAAGGCTGGCAGCTGTAATTGCAGCAAAAGGTGGTTCTGCAAAGTATTGACTCAGGGGGCTGAATAATTATGCTGCACATCCCACTTTGCAGTTATTTATTTGTAAAAAATGTTTGGAATCATGTATGATTTTCGTTCCACTTCTCACATGTACACCACTTTGTATTGGTCTTTTACATGGAATTCCAATAAAATGGATTCATGTTTGCGGCTGTAATGCCTAGGTGCCCAACCTGCGGCCCTTTGGGTGTTGTTTGGCGGCCCCCCTTGGTCCTCCACATGCGGCCCCCCAAACCTAACTGTTAATGCAAAGGGCATAGCAACTCACCTGTGAAGTGGTCACACGCTGACCCAGCTTTCCTAATCAACTTTGGCGGTCCTACTTCAGTAAAATTGGCAATGTTGATCAGGGAAACCAGGTCTTCATATGATGCACCCAGGGGCAGGAGGTGGGGTGGGTGCTGTCAGGTTTTGACTGCCTGATGGGATCTGGTCCACCCCCTGCTGAGATGTGTTGACAGGGGGAGGATCTGCATCGATGTTATGTGCGGCCCTTTAGTGATGCAGAGGGCTGCACTTGTTGCCCTCTATATTAACTCAGTTGCCCACCACTGCTGTAATGTGACAAAATGTGGAAAAGTTCAAGGGGGCCGAATACTTTTCAAGCCACTGTACATTTTATGCACTCTACTTGCTGTTTGTAGCTAGTTCCTCAATGGTTTACTTCATGCTTGGTCCTCCCTCAGCCCCCTAGCTGCGACCCTGCCTGGAATACCTCTGCATCCCACATTGGGAACCACTGCCTTAGGATTTCTCCCCACTTAGGTGATCGCATTATAATCGCAGCGCAGAGATCACGGAGACAAGTTTCTCTGCAGGGGGAATGGCAAGAGGTCAAAGGCACGTCAGGATCTTCTCGCCAAGCAACACTTCTGAACAAAACAGCAGGCATTATTTCCTAAATCCCATGATCCTGGTTTAGAGTCCAGTGAGGTTTGGACACAGTGGGATGAGATCGTTTCTATGGCGCGTAAGTAGTTAGTAATCCCATTGAGAATCTGTGGGATGTGCTGGAGAAGGCTTTGCGCAGCGGTCAGACTCTACCATCATCAATGCAAGATCTAAGTGTAAATAAATGCAACACTGGATGGAAATAAATCTTGTGACATTGCAGAAGCTTATGGAAACAATGCCACAGCGAATGCACACCGTAATCAAAGCTAAAGGCGGTCCAACAAAATACTACAGCGTGTGTCCTTTTTTTGGTGGTGAATTTTTTTGGTGTTGACCCCGCCAAAGCCCCAATCTGGCATGCAGTGTTATTAAATGTATAAGATTTCTTTACTATTTATTTATGAAATAAATGGCACAGATTGTTTTTTTATTTGACATTTCATATCACGTTATAGTATTTTGCTTTGCTTGTTCCAGATTCAATGTTAAAGCAAAACTTAAGTTTGTTTCCAAAACGCTACTTTATTTTAGACTTTTCTTATAAAATATCAAAATAAGCCCGTGATGTGTCCAAGTTTTTACATTTGGAAGACTTAAAGGCTTAAATATGAAAGACTTTAATAATGGATATTTTTATCATCATAATGTACAGTTTGTTATACATTCTTATATAGCCATATATATATATATATATATATATATATATATATATATATATATATATATATATATATATATATATATATATATATATATATATATATATATATATATATTATTGAAGTCAAGTTTTGGAAAGATGAGAAGACAGCGCCTTTTAGTGGAGGAATCAGAGTACTGCAACCCTTCGGGTTTTTTTTGATATGTGCTTGAATTTCTGAGCAAATATTAACCTCCCTGGCGCACTGCTGAAGTCCAGATTTCTGTACCAAAAGCGCACCATAGACTTCAATGGTAAATTTTTCATTATGTTGTAGGCCTGTAACTTCCCAAAATATGTCCATACAAGGGTCTAATAGGCATCCTGACTATAATAATATAATAATGTTTGAAACAAACAATTATGTAAAATAAAACAATTTTTTTAAATAAAATTATGAGAAAACACAAAAATCAGGACACAAAGCTTTGCTGCTATGTAGTAAATCTCTCCCAAATAAAGTCTCCGGTGCCCCAGGTGTGCCCATTTGCAGTTAACCCTCTCTAACCTGGTGTGATGGATGTGGTAAAATCACACCAGGGAAGAGAGGGTTACTGCATATTTTTATTTTGGCGATATTTGGTACATAGAAGCACATTGAAATCAGTTTTCTACCAAGAAAACAGATTTCATGGAATGTACTTTCAAAAAGGATCCAGCTGCCTGCATGTCGCACCGGGGACACCGGGACACCGGGACAGCACAAAACTGTAAGTATGCGCTGTCGGTGCCCTGATGTTCACTGGACGGCACCATCTCATCCAGTGCTATAGTGGGAGTAGCAGCTCTGGACGAGATGGTGCCGTCCCGAATGCTAGGGTGGTTAATGGACAAAAACTTTTCACTCCCTATAGAGGCCTTATTGACTGGTTGGTCTGGGAAGGCTATCCCTCTCACAGCTCTCAATTCTAGGATTTTATTGAAAAAAACACCTTGCGTGGTAAACAGTACAAGTACCAGTATACAGGTTGGGTTATACCCAAAATATATGAAAGTAAAAAATATGAAAGTGAAAATATTTCCAAGCTCATCAGTAAATTGTTGTTTCCGGTTTCCTGAACCTTTACAATGTTCTTCACTCTTGCCTAGGCTATATTTTCCTTAAATATGATTTCCAAGCATCCTCTAACCTGTACATCAGAGCTCAGACTGGAAAAAGAAAATCAGCTCAATAAGCCAATCTGCTGTTCTATAGTGTTCAAAGTAAAAGTAGAGTACTTCAATTTCCTTCTTCTCCTTTTCTCAGCCCTGGAGTTGGACATGAAAGTGTTTATTAACCTCCCTAGTGTTCTGACCATGCTATTTTTAACCTCCCCTCCTCCCGGCATTGATGACGCCGGCTACGTGGGCAGGGAGACCAACGCCCCCCCCCCATTAGGGCGGCCTATCACGTGCCCACTCAGTCCTTTTTGCCATCACCAAACCCCTGAACCCCAGAAATGCTGTAAAAAATATAGAGACTATATATATATATATATATATATATATATATATATATATATATATATATATTGGATTATCCTGATCTCCGCTCCTGCGGTTGGAACGACCGCAGGAGCGGACGAACTGGGTTTATCTCAACCGCTAGGGAGGTTAACAACAGTGTAGAAAGGGACTGTCTGGCAACAGTGTACAAATCTTTTGACAAGTTGGGCAACTCTCTAACACAGTGAACCCTTGACTTGCAAACTTAATTACTTCACAAGGGTTGGTTGTAACTCAAGTTGGTTGTTATTTTTTCCACAGGATTAATGAAAATACTCGTGTACCCACTTTCATAATAAAAAGTGTTGTAAAATATATTTAATTTATTATGAAACTCAAAAAACTTATATTTTCCATAAAGTTATAATGAGCCAAGCCTACCAGAAACAAAAATGGACATGTTTGGCTTTTAGGAAGAGAGTATAGAGCGGAAGGTGGTCATTGTTAGGGAGGAGAGCCCCTTCCATAAGAACATCAGGGCACCTTGTAGACTATTGTAGATGGATGAGATGGTCCATTTTGATGTGCTGTACTAATAAGTGACATCAGGTCACATGATCGCCACCATGCAAGCAGAAACATGTTTTGGCCCCGGCCATAATTCTGTTTGTAAGTCAAATCTTTGTTTGGTAAGTTCAAACTAAATTTTGGTTGTAAAGGCTACACGGGTCGGATTCCCACCGGATTCCGGCACGAACGATTCCGGGCGCGTGTACGCGAAACGATCGTGCCGGAATCGCATGCAGCCCACCTTGTCCAATCGATCAGGTCCGATCGTTCAGGGGCTCAGAATCGGATCCGACAGAGAACCAACATGTTGGTCTTTCTGATCCGATTCTGCACAGATCAGGGGGAGTTGCCATTTGTGAGGTGGACAATCGGACACGGAATCGTCCCGGAATCCGTTGGATTAAGGTGGTATGCAGCGATGGATACTCTTAATTGGCCGATTGATCACACCTGCGATTCCCGGCAGAATCGCCGGAATCGATCGGATGGGTGATCGACTGGCCATGGAATCCGACACGTGTATGGCTAGCTTAACTCTACCGCTATCACAGTACAACACTCTACTATTGTTTATATGTGTATTAAGCTATTTTCCTGAGATTTAACAATGCAATGAATTTCCCATAAGCAAGGACGATTTTTCCACCCTTTTGTGTCTGAAGTTTTGACTTACTACAAATTCATACCGATAAGTATTGAGTGATATTCAATAAAATTATTTTCTGCATTTCAGAGGATAATTCTCCATCTGTTTTTTGTACTTACCAGTAAATCAGGAAAGCTACAATAGGAATCATTAGGCATCTGCACCACATTGGGTGTTTACACCATTGTAATGCCCTGCTTGAAGACTTCCTATATTTGTACTGAGCCCTTCATTTCATTGCAGAATTCCTATTATCCAATATTCCTCCTGAGCTGGTTGTCATATTTCACAGTTTTATATCTGGAGGTCAGAGCCTATTAAGATGTGGCCCATTCCGGTAAGAAGTATACCTGTCAAGTATCCCATGTATGTGACTTTCCCAGCCAAATCTCAATTCCCCGGGATTTTGAAATCGGGTCAATTTATGAAAAAGGGGGGTTTACTCACCCTCCTAAGTTTACACCCAGCACATCATCTGCACAAGCGAGGTGGGAACATAGGAGGGAAAATAACGCCCCCTCCCTCCTAAGTTACCTCAGTACTTCCTTGAGCGAGGGCTCAACTATGCGCTTGCATGCACTAATGTCTATGCATCCAACGAACACAAGCCCCCCTTTTCCTCCTTGTTAGGGCCACATAATCGGCCATGCAACATGGTGCATCTGAAAATGCGCCCCCTTTAAACGAATGCACTGGCATATAACTAACATGTAGGTCATACATCATTATCATGCGTCCATTGATTATCAATGGATGCGTCATCCATCAAACCTCCATTGCGTTGATGTCAGTTTGGAGCTCTGCGTCAACATTAACTTGACGGAGGCTTGGACCAATGGATCGGGGGCTCTGACGTGCTGTGGAGACAGCCCTGTCATAGCCCCATTGCTGTCAATGAACGGCTTCTGCGCTGCGTTAATATCCCTGCGTTCAACGCAGGGTTTTAACGTTAAGTGGAGTCATCCCTATAAGCTAAAGGGGGTTAGAAGTGAATTTACTTGTATTAGCCACACATATCTGTTCCTTCACCAGTAGTAATGGACATTTGTTTTTAAATCTAACATTGTGAGCAAATGTCTGTAATAAAAGGGAATTTGTTTTCCCTCGTTCTGCAGGTCTAAACATGAGAACACTATAGAAGGCAATTTTACTCTTGGGTCATGGTTTCCAATGCGATTACTCCTCGGGCATAGAGACTCCATAATAAGCTGACAGCTTGTAACTGAACACAGCAGGAACCCACACACACGAGACCTCTTTCCCAGCCAGCGTCGGTTTCATACACAACCTCAAGGCAGGTCAAAGCAGCTGAGCTAGTTACAGATTTGATACCAATAGGGAATACCCTAACCTGTTTTAGAAACTTTAAAAAGCAAACTAAAGGTAGCAATAGACGCCTCGATTTGTCATCAATCGATTCCTGATTTGATCATTCCCATCAATCGATCGTTTTGAAATCGATGGAACACCACCTTGGGAATCCGATTTGTGGTCGATTTTGACAGGAGCTGATCGCCAAAATGGCTGATTCCACAAAATCCAACAATCGGAAAGGCTGCTGCATAGGGAGCTTTGGGTCCACCAACGTACTGCGATTGCCAAACGATTGACCAACAAAAAGCATCATGTCGGATCAATGTCCAATCCGATTTTCAGTCAATTTCAATTTTGTTTGGCCGATTGATCGCTGTGAGCGCAAGCGGTGATCGATCAGGCAAAAATCTAGTGAGAAACTTGTGTATGGGAACCTTAACAACTTTAAAGGTAGCCATAGACTCCTAGATTTGTCATAGATTGATCCCTGATTCTATCTTTACCGCCTATTGATTTGTGGTTGATTTGGACATGAGATCTAAAAAACTGCAGATTTCCCAAAATCCAACGATCGGAGGGCTGCTGCATAGGGAATTATGGGTCCACCAACGTACTTGGATAGCCAATCGATCGACCAAAAGAAACTGTCATGGCGGATCAATGTCGGATCCGATTTTCAGACGATTTCGACTTTGTTTGGCCAATCGTTCGGGCAAAAATTTAGTGAAAAATCAACCTGTGTATGGGAACCTTAACAACTTTAACACATTATCAGATGGGGAAAAAGTAGTCTGTTATTGTAAAGAGATTGTTAGTGGACTCTCTTAAGTTTGTTGGATGCTATAGTTTTTGCCCAGTCTGTCTTCTTTGACATATCTGCATTAGAAGCTTGTGACTGAAGCCATAATTATAACTGATTCACAAAGCACTCAGCAGTTATATTTTGTATTATAAAACATACTCATGAATTTTCTGCCTACAGTGCCTTGCAGAAGTATTCAACCCCCTTGACTTGTTTCGTTTTTTGGTGCCTCACAACTTTATTGACATGGATTGTTTTATAAATTGCATCATATAATTTACAGAACATGCTACTTTGAAGATGTTTTTTATTGTGAAACAAACAACATGAAAAAATAACAGAAAAAGTGCATATCTAGCCATCGTTTGCGGCAATCACAGCTCCAAGTCGCTTTGGTTAAGTTTGCCACATGTTACAACTGGGATTTTAGCCAATTCCTCCTTCAAGTTAGATGGTTTCGCTTGTGAACAGCAATCTTTAAATCTGACTACAGATTTTTTATTGGATTGAGATCTGGGCTTTGACTAGGCCAGGTTTGGGCAAACTAAGGGTAGGGGGGTCATATCCGATCCTTTGTCATCTTGGTGTCAAGACTTACTGGCTCCCCTCCCCTCATTTCCTGCAATAAGTGGAGATAATGCCTAGCCTAATTTTTTATATATATTATTATTTATATAATTTTTTAAATCAATGTTCATCAATCAATGTATTTTTTACCCCGGCTAGAAGTACTTGGGACCTGGAGGCCCTTACAGGTTCATTGTCCGCCCCCCAGTCAAATTTAAAAACCCATTGCAGCCCACGAGTTAAAAAGTTTGCCCACCCCTGGACTAGGCCATTCCAACATATTTACAAGGTTCCCCTTACACCACTCATTGGGTTTTGTGGTCATTGTCCTGCTGGAATGTGAATCTCTGTCCTAGCCTCAAATCACGAACAGAGTAAGGGCTTGTTTCCACTAGAAGCGGAAGCCCGCGGTTGTGAGCGGCGCGGATATATCCGTGCCCATTCATTTCAATGGGCTATTCCCCTGTCCGCGGAATCGCGCGGACGGCCGCCTAAAAACTCGGTCGACCGAGTTTTTAGGCGGCCGTCCGCGCGATTCCGCGGCCGCCCAGCACTGACCGCGGCCATAGGGGTGAATGGCCGCCGCTAAAAACCGCATGAGATGCGGTTCTTAGCGGCGGCAGTTCTTAGCGGCGGCAACCGTGGAAGTGGAAAGTGGAAACTAAGCCTAATAAAGGTTTTGCTCGAGAATATCCCTGAATTTATCACCATCCATCCTTCCCTCAACTCTGACCAGTCTCCAAGTCTGAGCAACATCCCCTCAACATGATGCTGCCAATGTAACGAGGGAGGCCGGTGCTGGACCTGTTAGTGCACCAGCGGCCCTAGGTTCGTTTTAGGAAAATTCTATGCCCGGCATTGCCTCCCACCAATCACACAGAAACAAAGTCAGACAGCTGATAGGGGATATTTACAAGTCTTTACTGAGGAAGATATTTACAGTTCATCACCAAAGCCAAGCCTGGGAATGGGGCACACTCTTGAGGATCTACTGTTACAAACACTTCTATCAGCTGCAGGGGGACTGATGGCTTTCAGGACCCAGTGGGAGAGGGTTAGGATCACAGTCCAGTGTCAGGAAAAGTAGGGAGCGATCCAGTGGAGGTGAAGAAGGGAGGAATCCTTGCGTCTGCCTAACTCAACACCTACCGGTATACAGTGTCCATCCGCAACTGAGGGAAGGCAGGCCTAGTCCAGAGGCACGACCTTTTCAAGGGCCACAGATGGGCACTAGCAGAGGGATGGCTGTCGGGAGAACCCAGGAAATATGGGAGCCCAATGCTCCAGAGGGTGAGACACGCTGGCTGGAATACAGATTGCTTGAGGAGCTAACCCAACTATGCAGGAGGGCCTAAGAAGAGATAGCCCCATTGCCGACATTGGGCGGGTCATGCAATCCATGTTCGTGTCTGCACTGTGTTGTGTGCTCCGTCGGGACCCCTTATAGTAAGCGCAGTGCTTACAGCATCGGGCACTGTTTTTGCCTTCTATTGATGTTCAATGGAGGTGTCTCCGGGGGCACCGTGCAGTGCTGCTATGAACAGCACAGCGGTGACTGGCACACCAACTTATTTCATTGTGGTAAGTCGGAGGAGTGTCTTGTCTTTAATCCCAAAATGGGCCATTTAGTTAGGTTGCTTTGTTGACATGGGGCAGCAGGTGGGGTTATGGGAGAACATGTTGATTTGAAAAAAGAACCTATAAAGGAATCCTAGGGGCCATCTTCAAAACATTACTAAATAATTCACACATTAGCCATGTTTATAACATGAAAACCATCTGTTTATTACAAAAGGAAATGATACAGAATTTATCAAATGCCCTCACCTTTTTTGTATGGATGGGCAATAACTTGTTCCCATAAGGGGTGGTTTCCACAACGTTGTGTGATCCGTCTGGACCCCTACGTTAAGCACAGTGCTTGACAGGGACCCAGACAGATCACATACACTTTAGCTGGCCGGCAGATGTCTAAATACAGATGCACATACGTTCAGCCCTGCATTGGCGGAACGGCTTAACATTGTGAGAACGCAGCATCTGCCGAGCAAGTAAGTGTATGTGCTCCTTCGGGATCTCCCTCTGCAAACTGTGCCCTGGAAATTCCCTCAACACACATCATGCTGTTATTCAGTTATAAGTTTTGTGACACTCTTGAGTGAGGTCTTCTCTCTTAGTCACTCCTCACCAAAAAAAAAGAGTCAATCAAATTAAATCTAAAAAGCTTTGTTCATAATAACCATCTTCTCATTGGCTGTTGGAGGTTAGAATACAACATTAACATGTGCAATAGCAATATTTGCATCTTTCTTAATATTTGACTTAATACAACATCTTAAAGGAAGCATAGACATACCTAATATACACCACCTTCTTCTGGGTGAACCCAGAACATGGAGGACAGCCCTGGAAGAAATATTCAGTAGGACTGCGAGCAAAGGTATTAGGCAGGTTCGTATGCAGATCAATAACCGTTTTAAACCTATGCAATATTTTTGGTGAATATGAAATGACTTTTGTCCTTAGAAAAAAAATTAAGTGCACCCTGCTTACAAAATGACCTGCCTGGCCACCCATCTTGGAAACCAAAGCTTGATCAAGTATCTTCTTATAAATATTGGATGCCTAGTCCACTGCTGTAGATCAAGTCAGTGCTGCCGTCAGGCCGGTACAGCAGGGTCCACTGCCCAGTCGGTGCAGTCACATAGAAACATAGAAAATGTGTGTATGTTGTACGGGGCCCCGAAATTGCTGATTGTGGCCCTGAATTAACGCATCTCCTAAGTCTGAAAAAAACCTACAGAGAACAGAGGGGGCAAGTAATCACCACTCCCACAGGGCTTAACAATTCAAGAGGGTCAAAGAGTGCAGCATGGGTAGTGAGACCTTTTTATTTCACTAATTGGTTTAACATTTTTTTTTATTAAAATAAATACATACCGTGTTTTCCCGAAAATAAGAGAATGTCTTACATTAATTTTTGCTCCCAAAGATGCAATATGTCTTATTTTCGGGGGATGTTTATTTTTCCATGTAAAGAATACGGCACTGAGGTATCAGGGTGGGGGATCACTTAAAATGACACAGGGTCGATCAGAAGGGGGGATCAAAATGGCACAGGAGACTCAGAGGGAGGGAGTTACCATTTTAGTAACCCCTTCTGATCCTCCTGTGCCATTTTGATTGTTCCCTCTGTCTAGAGTTATAGTACCGTATCTTTGGGGGTGCCTTATTTTGGGGGGATGCCTTATATTTCAGCGTGAGGCAAAAATGTAAGGGTGTCTCATTTTTGGAGGATGCCTTATTTCCTGGGAAACAGGGTATATTACAACTCATTAGGTCTTCACACACTGATTTGGCTCTCCCATTCCAATAGCTATTGTTATGTCTATAGTACAAGCTGTAGCAGTACTCTGCGCCCATCTTCTGATAAGGGGGTAGTCAATGATTTATTAGCTGAGCACTAAAAAAAAAAAATGTTGACCACCAATTTTAAGGACCACAAATGTAATTCACTTAAAGACATGTTTATTTAAGGAAATAGTAAGAATCATGGGGTGATAAACTCACAGTAACCAATCAGCTCCTTCTTAAAGGTCACTGAATGTACCCATATAAGACACATTTCTTCTTTGTATATATGTGATATATTCTCCCTTTTTAAAATTTAGAAATATACTTTTTAATATAGATCTTTGATTGTATTGTTTTTTTTACATATAGACATCCTATTGTGCACAGGATTATACAATTTTATTCACAAAGTAAAGGTAATTACAGGAAAATCCTTTCTAACTTACCCCTGTGAGAGTAAGGAAAATCCAACTTCTTTCTACCGGGTGTTTAAATACTTTTAAAGTGTGACTCCAGCCAAACATATTTTAAAGCTGAATAGGGTTTTAATGACTGCAAAGGAGCAAGGACACGAGGGGCACAACAAAGGTAAGTTGTGTGAATGGTAAAAGAAAAGGATAATAATGATGGTGCAAATCAGGCTCAGCAAGGAGTGATCTCCTACCAGGCCCTGTGTGTTTAGCCGTATCCTGGTATCCACATGGCTGAATACACATAGCTTGGTAGGAGATAACCATGCTTTCCTGCTTCATACCTCCATTTTTGTGAGTATTTGATCTTTTACAGAAATGTATTTTGTTGCACTAGGTTGTGCGCCCCGTGTCCTTGTTCCTTTTTTTGAGAGGGGCCACACTCTCCCTCCATATCGATAGCTGCACACGTACACACTACTTAAAATCCCTCCCCCCCATACTGACCCATTTCTACTTAGATTTTTGCCCGGTTCCATACACCCCCTGATGGTCTTAATGGCCACTGACGTCACTCATGCTGTGTGATCGCTGCTCACAGTAGTGCGTAACGATTTATTACCCATGTTTTCTGCTTTTAATGGCTACAGCCTATGTAATAGATTGTAGTTAGGCTTTAAGACTTTGTTGTGAGTTTGAGAATGATTTTCTTCACAGTATAAGCATCTAGATTGGTGCATTGTACTATAAAAATGTAAATACCATATTTTTCCGACTATAAGACACACCCAGTTTTTAGAGCAGGAAAACCAGAAAATTAATGCAATATCAAATTCAGCCAGTAGATGTCACTAGCAGCAGTACTAGCACATCAAATTATTCTCCATACGGAAGGAGGGGGGGCCGGGCTGCACAGTCTCTTATCTGCTCTCCAGGTGTGCATGTGTCCGTGGAAGCTGCAGTGATTGCAGTTCCCAGGGACACGGAGAGAGGGATAGATGGCAGTTAATCTATCTCTCTCTGCATTGCTTATACCAGCAGGTCTGAGCTCTGCTGGTATAAGCAATTATACAGTTCAGATGGAAGATCCGGACACCACCGGCATCTCTCATCTGACAGCTCCCCGGCTTGCTGGGAGAGCTGGCGTAAAGCCAAGGTGTGACCACCCGTGGCTGGGTGGCCGTGTGGGTCGCGCATTCAGACCATAAGACGCAGGCACTTTTTCCCCCTGATTTTGGGGGTGAAAAAGTTTGTGGATGACACTGTGCTGTCAGCTCCAATGAGCATGTGACAAAGGGTTCTGAACTGATATATATGGGAGGATCCACCTCTCTACTCTACTCCTTAACCCCTGCTAGTAATATTAAATATTCATTTGTTAGTAAGCGTAACTGAAACAGTCCTTAACATGGCCCATATGGCAAGTTTGGCCTATGTTCTTTTATAATAAATAGATTAAAGGTGAAAGTGCCCGCACTTACACATTCCATCACAGGACACTTGCAGAGTGAGCATTGGGTACATTTGAACCTCATGGTTTTAAATATCTCATATTTTATACCTGTGAAGCTGCTTGTCATAAAATTAAATAATATCTTACACACATTCACGTCACTGTAAATATATATACATATGTAATAAAATTGCCCAAAACATGGGCAAATAATTCACTGGGTGTATAGGGGTGATTACCCTACCCAGGATGTCCAACACCAGTCCCCAAAGGCTGGGGTCCAAAAACATTTTCATGTATCTTTAATTCACTGCAGTAAATGAAGTACCGTATCTATACTCAAATATAAGCCAACATTTTCAGCACCCAAAATGTGCTGAACAAAATGGAATTCAGCTTATACTCGAGTAAAGATATGAAAATCACAAGTGTATTTTGTGAGCTAATAGCAAAGCCCTTGGACATGGTATCATCCCCAAGTTTGCAGGAGATGAAGGGGAGGGTTGTAGGAACATTTGTAAAAGATGCCCTAGCACATCAAGTTTTTGCATTAATTAAAGCGGACCTACCACCTCACTGGGCACTTTACACTATCAGCAGCAGCACTGCTGATAATTAGGCAATCACTGCTCAAAATCACTGCTTACAGCAGGAGAGGCGATTTTCGGGCTCTCCCCTCCCACTGTGTGACATACCCACCGTGGGGAGGCAGGGGCATCTGGAGTCCGTAGTCTCGTGTGAATTGCAATGCAGCTTCACATCTACAGAATCTAACGTGATGTAATTGAAGCTCCATCTAGTGGCTGTTTTATAGAATTACAGATCCCTAGTCAGAATGAAGTATTCCTGAAGTGTGGGCGGAACTGGTTCTCTCTGCCATTAATAAATATAATTTATCGGGAAATGAGGAAGTGAGGAAGGTAAGTGCGTTTTTTATTCTGTAGCAGTTTTCACAGATGTATACTGCTGACAGGTGAGTATTATGTCAATGTTATGTATGTGTTTTTTTTATTTTGAGCATAGAACCACTTTTAGTCAAGTCAAACTTTTAACTTACTTTTGCAAGAAATACATGAGTAAGTAGTAATTTGTTCTTTGTAGTACTTTGTTCTTTACAATGTTTCCACAGCCCTTCACTAGACCTCCAGCAACATAATAACAAACAACTGAAACAACAGCACATTTGTTGTGTGTTTCTGTGCATACATGGGTCGATACCCATGCAATTTGAGGAGTATCAAGCGCTTCCTCTGTATCAAGACACAGCACTTGCTTCAGCAATGCCAGCCAATACTTTGGACGGGGACCATCTGCAAAGTTAACTGTAAAACCAAATACAACATAACAGATAGAAAATCCACTCTGAAAAGAAAATACATAATGTGGGGTGTTCTGCTGTGATACATAGATATATTTACTGTTCTTGCTTTTATACAATATATACTATATGCTAAACTTAACTGCATTTATGTACAGAATTACACGCTCTGCAGTGCTCATGAATCAGTCTATATACATGTATTTGTACAAATATTTCTATACATATGGGCATTCAACTATATGGCCAAAAGTTTCTGGACACCTCTCCATCACATCTACTATAAGGATACATGTTTCTGCCCACCCTGTACAATAATGACTTGTTTCCCCTAATGGGGGGGGGGGGGGGGGGGGGGGGGGGGGGGGGGGGGGGGGGGGGGGGGATGAAAGTACATTTAAAAGCTGTGGTTTCTGCAACGACCTCCAATATTCAGAATTTCCAAACATGTGATTCCACTGAGGTTTATGGAAAATCCTGTTCTCAAAAATGAGTGTATTACAGAGCATAAATTTGTTTTAATGAGGTTGGGGCTGGTCTGCCTGACTAGACAATGAGGCAAAATAAAAAGTCTACCAGGGATCCTGGTGTCCTTGGCAGTGCCCAGATGATAGCAAAGGCTTGTATAAGACAAGTGTGGACAAAAGCCCTCTTGTGTTTCAGGATTCAACTGGTTGGATGAGTTTGGTGTGGTGTGGAGGAACTAGAGTGGCCCTCTTAAAACTATGACCTCAACCCAAAGAGACACCAGTTGTTGGCCAGTACCCAACCTCATAGTTGTTCTTCTGAATTGAATAGGAAACAAATTCCAGATGACACATTCAAACATATAAAAAATAAAGGCAATTTAAACCACAAAATTGGAAGGGGATTCACCTCTGTATAAATCCCCATAGTTTTGATATGAAATGGTATGTCTAACAAGCTAATATAGTTGTGGTGGTCCGGAGTTCACACACTGTTGGCCATACAATACAAATATGTACACTTTGCTGTGCGTAGAATACAGAAACAGGACTGTATAGAAGTGCAAGTCATGACAATCGACAGCACCGTAAGATCTTGTTGGCTTCTTCCTCTTCATCTACAGATGTAGCTTTTAACCGTAAAATTGGGGGATCCCCACTGGTAGGTGTATAATACACAGGGGTACCATTGGAACACCACGGGGGTGTGCCAGGGTCACTTGAGTAGTCTATATTTCCAGACCCAAGCAACTCACTAGTACTTCGTGTCAGGTACCTGCTCTGCTTTGCTGCCATCCTTTGCCGCTTCAGCTCAGAAAGGGTAAGCGGGCCCTGGTCCAAGATGCCGCTCCACACAGGGCTTTGTGTATAGGAGGACAGGGAGTGGTTGGAGCTGCCATTGGAAAGTGGGGTAGGTATTGGAGAGTCAGAAATGGTTTGAGAACAATAAAAAGGAGGGACTGGAGAGCAGAACCCATTGTGGTACTGTGCCTCTGAATAGGTAACGTGATTCCCCCGAACTGGATCAGGATCCAAGGGGTCCCTCTGTAAAAAATAGACATGAAATACACTGTTATGCATCTGTCACTGAACAACTTAATAGCTTTCAACTTAATAAATTGGGGCTTAACCTTCCTGGGGTTCTGATTCTGTCAGGAATTGGGTGCTGAAAATATATAATAAATGTAAACAGAGTACTGAGTAGGCCACCCATGTCCTCAGTTTCACTTATGATTTTGAGGACATGTGGACCTGTATTATCTGACAGGTATAGGCAACCCAAAAAGTCCCCAGGAACAAGTGATCTTCAGCCAACATCACTGGAGAATGCCGCAGGATCACCTGGACGTGGCTTGGGGAACTGTCTGAAATATTGACAGGGGGGGTTAAAGGTTTAAGGGGGGGTTAAAGGTCCATGAAATCAAGCCAATAGAACTAGGTTTCCTCCATCATTTATCATCATTTTCCTCCATCATTCATTCACTATGCTTTACTCCAGTGGTGGCCAACTGCATTGATATGGAGGGCCACAAGTGAGGCCCTCTGCATCACTAAAGGGCCATACATAATCATTTCAATCTGTACTGACTAGTAGAAGCCTTTTTAATGAATAAGAAATTACAGCAGGTATAGCTAGAAGACATTGTTTTTAATTCTTAAATAACAAAACTTGTTTTAAATTATACTTGAAGCATTAGAGAACACTGTAGTGTGGTAATCCTAGACGAGGACCTCTCAGTGGATTGGCGGACAGGTGAGTTCCTATGCATTAACAGTTAGGTCTCAGGGCCACAAGTGGAGGACTGGGGGGGGGGGGCGCCAAAGAACACCCAAAGGGCCTCAGGTTGGGCACCTTGGCTTTACTCCATAAGCTTAAGGCAGTGGTTCCCAAACATTCCTTACAGGGCACCCCTTTTCTATTTAGGAACATTTTTGAGCCCCCCCCCCCTTCCTATTGAAACACAGGTTAAAAATTAGGGCCCCCCCCCCCGGAATACCTTCGCACCCCCCAGTTTAAGAACCACTGGCGTAAGGGGAGGTGGGCTGCTTTGTTTCCAGCAAAGCAAGAAGTACACCCTGGCTACAGCTGTTTTAACACTTGTTGAGCAAACACCAAAAACTTTAACACTAAGCATTAACACTAAAACATCCACATTTTATCCAGTGGACCTCAAGGTGCCATTTCAGACATTGCAGATGGGCAAAATAAATTATAGAATGTAAACCAAAAAAATTATTATCCATTATGAATGTAGTGTCATTTTATTCATATTTTCCTGGTTTAGCAGAATTCATAAACATTCTGTTTTACTTATTTTGTAATAATTAGGCTTTTTTTTTTTTTAAAAGGAGAAAAACTAAACTTTTTGGCTTTTTTTCAGTAGTGCATTGTAGTGAGCTACACAGCTAGTTGTGTTTGAACCATGCGATATCACAATGCAGTGGTATAAACGATGCAAACTGGACATTAATTGGCCAAAAAACATTCTCTTGCTTTTACATAGTAAATGGGTAATAATATTTGCATATTAGGTGAATCCTTGATAAAAACCTTCTTACTTTAATTTCCTCCTAGTAAAGTGTCATACTTAGGTCACCTGTGGTTATTTTCAACATGCATTTTATGATATATACGGTGATACATTGTGTATATAATACACACAATGCACATAATGGAGAATGTTCTTGTTCAAAAAGGCAGAAGGCAGAATTTGAGTACAACACTCCAGACCGAAATGCTTAGATAATAATGGAGCCTTGACATTTCGTTGGTGTAATTTAATAGTGTAGAGGTTCAGGAATCAACCGATGACAAGAGGTGACTTATGTTGCAAAACAACTTTATTCTAAATGAGGCCCAAAGCTGTCTCACTACAAACACAGCAAACTTGTAACTGAGTGGTGTTCAGAGAGGAGTACCGAGGCAGGGTTAAACCGTTTATTCTAGGGAACCCAAACTGCTCACACCACAATGCCTAAATGGGGCCAGGGGAAGTAGGGCCACTGGAGTGCCCAGATGGTGTATACAGCGGATTGGCAGGATCACAGCATGTCTGTCTATGCGGTCTGGGCCACCCCACTGGAAACCTGCCACTCCGGTCTGTGGCTGGAGAGGCAGCAAGTCCTCCTGACCAGGTCGTATAAGCAGTTTGCATTCAATTGTGACCCCCGGTTGCCCGCACGCCGGACTAGACTATGGTGGGTAACAGGTCTCGGAGTGGACAGTGTGCCCAGTTACTCCTACTCCATCAGACCCGTCCTCACAGAGCAACTTCCTGGGGACAGATCCCTCCCTTATATCTGCCTGGAGCCCAGGGGAGTTATGGGCAAGAATCTTATAGGTGACACTAACCTGATTCTGCGGATGCATGTAACTACAATAGTAAGACCATAGCTTGCAATAAACAAATTTTTTGCAATAATGCAGGTATTAATGCATTACAGAGAGAAAGAGGGCAAACCTTATTATATTTTTATCAAATGTTATTTCCATAATTACCAGTAGAGGGCGCTGATTACCTGTATTCTAATTTAATAGGCTTTCAAAAGCTAAAGCTGGTAGGTGTGAAGGATAAAGATGACACTCACTACCACAAATTATTTGTAGTGTATAATGGCACCACTATGTTTCTACATATCCTCTCCTCTTGCTAACCTAATTTCAAATATAACCTAATGACTGCCATGCGTCACGCTGAGGTATGCCAGCAGTGACTATGCACAGTGTCATCACCTTGTGTACACACTGAATATTTCTTCTATAAAGTCCCCACTCATGACTGTCAGTAGTGTGCCCACATACCTGATTACTCATACATAATGAGATCTTCATATGTAATATTGTAAGAGGTGCTTTAACTGTTCATAGGCTGTGCCCTCACACTATATTATTCTGGTAGGTTTTCCCACCTATGATTATACCAACATTGTGCTCATTATCATGACTCAGGGATGATTTACATGGCCCTGGAGGTGTATGGGAACAGATTCTGGCCTACTTAAGCACCAACCATACTTCCTCCAACCCCATATAGCCCTAAAGCTTGCAACACTTTTGTTTAATCCCTTTGAATTTTTCTAACAAATAAAGTTTCCTACTACCGTGTATTACAGACATCACTCGTCTCAAAAGTAAATGAAAACATTCCATTTTAGGGGGTTTAAGGCGTACCAAAGAAAAAAACAAACAATAAAATATAAAAAAAAGTTTTGTATTGATGATGTGATGTATGTGGATTAAGGCCCCATAAATAGGGCAGGGGGAAGTGCTAGAAAAAATTCACAAAACTTACTGGATATAACACTGTATTACAATCAATGCTAAGCAAATCATATGAGGACATTGTGCATACACAAAGTCCATGGTAAATGCTGGTATCAGTAATTATGTGAAATGGCAAAATTTTTATAACAAAATACACAGTGTCTGACCATTGTTGTGGGGAAGAGACCCCTTTCCTTTACAAGAGGTCTCCCCCTCGTTGAGGTATGGCATGGGGCCTGGTGGGATGGGCGGGCACCCCCCTTCTCTATCCTTCCAGGCTTGCTGAAAGGGTTCTGGCATGCTCTGGAGGGGGGACCCTACATCGTTCGTGCCCAACCCCCTTTTCCAGAGCTTACCAGACCCCATGCTAACAGGGGGTATAATATGCTCTACTGTGGACCCCAAGCTGTGTGTGATCCTCCTTTGCCAGAGCATATGAGTATATACTATGCCAGCCTGAAGATTTGAAAATGTCACTGTAGTGACCAGGGTTTGCACCAAAATTGTATGTAGCCAATGTATTGTGTATTCTGCCCTGTTTACTATGCCTGTACATATTAGATTGTGTATATGTTTGGTGTTGTCCCCCTAAGGGTTACACCTGCTGCCTGATAGTTCCTGATACCTAAGGGGTTAACTCCTTTTCTTGCTGTTTTGACTTTCCACTAAGGGGTTGTTTCCATTATACGTATGGCGTATACGCTTAGTGGGGTCCCAACGTATCACACAGACATTGCCTGCTTGGCTGATGGTCTGTTTACACATCCGCTTGGGTAGAGGGTGAACGTACTCGACTACATTCAGCCCTACATCGGCGGAGCAGCTCGGTGCCATGAAGACAGATCCTCCGCCGAGCAGGTACATCGGGACCCCCTCTAAGTGTATATGCTTAGCGGAAGTGTCCAGACGTAATGGAAACACAGCCTAATTGTAACTAGTGAAATCTGCCTGGAGACATGGCTGCCTCCTCCAGCAGAGGTGTTAAATAGAAGTCTTTTGGAAATTTCTAATGCTTTTTGTGACAGACCGCAGCCTTGGTCAGAAGTGTCCCCTGGGTGAGTGATTCTCCGCTGGAACAGTGTGATTCCCTGCAAGGACTGTCTACCCTTTAATCTGTGGAATCCAACAGCACCCCTGTCCACTCTCAGCAGCTGGCAGCAGCACTTTTGGAACTGCATTCCATACGTTTGGACCCCATCTCTGCCCTTGGGAGTTGGCGAAGCTGTAAATAGACCTTCAATAAATTGTAAATAGCCCCTACAAGCTGAGTGGACCTTCCATTTGTTTGGAATGAAAGCCCTGCCAGGTGATTGAGCACAGGACATCCGTCAGAAAGGACCTGGTCGTCTAAGTGCACTACAATGCACCTCCACGACACTTCATCACCATTAAAAGCAATATGGGTCGCCATGAACATGCAAACTTCGGGTATTTGGGAAAAGTCCATGAATTGTCTGTGAACACCCGTGGGCGATGCCACCACTTATGACCATAGACATATATACGGAGAAGACTTGTGTGTGGCAGATATACCCTCCCTCTGTTGTTCTATGCTGGATGAGAAAGTCTTCTCTGGCACAAATGATGTCTTTAGAGTAAATCCATAAAGACTGTAAAATCGCCATTCTCCTGGCGCACTTATTGTAGACACGGAAGAAGTAGATTCCCTGTATGTATAGTACATTGGGAGCTACTGCACAGGCATGGCGGCCCTTAGCAGGCTTCTTGGTTAATTGATTTTAGGGAGCAAAAGGGGCATTTAAAAAGTTATACTCTAGATGAACAGTCCCTGTAAAGATGGTACTAGTACAAGCAGATGGTAAGTCAACGCCTTTTGATTCTGGTTGTTACGGTGGTTGGCACGTTAATCTTTTGATTTTCAGGGAATAACATAAAGCATCGGCACAGTTGCAATATTTAATAACTCAATCAAGCGCTTAAAATCTCCAGAAAGTAGAAATTAGTCGCTAAATAAATGGTTATTTCTGTCGTAAGCCGCACAAGCAGAATGTAGTAGTGATTAATCCTTCATAAGTGGACTAGTGTGTGATTAATCACAACATGTGTAGCTTACATCATAGGGAGCCATTTGCTGCATTGTTGCCTTCATTGCTACAATTGCTGCTTTCAGGAGACTAATCTCAATCATTTAAGTAGCAGTAATAGGCAGCCAAATTGTGGCTGTGTGGTTCTAGGAATACAATGGTGGTGCAGGTCAGGAAAATAAACCTGCAGCTTGAGCTAGATTATACTACTAGTTCTTACTATTCCTGTTAATAACTAGATGGAAAGGTAGATTTGTCCCAGCGATTAAAGTGTACATGCACCCACATTGTATTAGAACCCTTGCAAGGTTTTTATTGCATTTTGTCCAGGCTGATGTGATCTTCATTTAATTTGGTTTGGTTATGGTACTGGGATTGCACAATACCATAAGCATGCTTCTAGAGCTTTATAAATTAGTAAAATTGAAGTAATGTTTGGAATTAATTATTTGTTTCACCCCAAAACTTTTTATTTAACCTTTTTTATCTGTTTTAATTTTATAGAACTATAGTAAAGAGTTTCAAAGTCACAACCTTGACTTGGGTCTCATATGACGTTGTGTTGCCAATGCCTGGTGACCACTTCTCTCATTGATTTAGATCAGTTGCTTTCAATCTGTGGGTCAGGACCCATGGGGGTCCAACAACCATTTCACAGGGGTGATTTGCACAGCGCGGTGGGAAAATATCAGGGAGGGGTCATTACACTTACCTGATCATGCCAGAAGTGATGTTGCGAAGTGTTCTTCAACATGCACATGCATTCTAAATACAGGAAGTGACACTTTGCAACATCACTTCCAGGATGGTGGATCTAAAATGATCATGAAGTATAAGAAAACCCTTTTACTGACACATGTTGTCTCTTTATTACCCTGCTTTTCTCTCAATTAAGCATGCTTTTTGTCAGCATATGCAAAGATAAGCAGTTCAGTATTTTATATTTGCTTTGCACTTAAAATATTGGTTTAATATAGACTTTTTAATAGTTACTTACCCTCTGTAGGTCAGGGCTGCATTCCTCGTCCTCTTGTGTCCCATCTGCGTCGGCAGCTGATACAAGGCATTGCCACACTACGGCCTCCTTCTCATATTCCCGTCTGTACATATTTGTCCTCTCCGATAAGCTGGCACGCCGCACCACCTTTCTGCGAAGCAACCAGAATGTCGGATCACTGCCAGGTGTATACAATTGTCATAAATAATCATGACAGTCACACAACAAGACATACAATATTTTCGGACTATAAGACACACTTTTCCCCATTAAAATGGGAAATGGGAAAATGTCTGTGCATCTTATGGTCCAAATGTGTGTAAAAAAATAAATTCCTCACTCCAGCCAAGGCTACTGCCAGGAAGGGGATCTTAGCTGTATTAGTACTAGCAGTACCCATTCTCTGAACACACTGACCGACCAACTGGTATGTTTACATGATCATTCTGCATTTCAATAAAAAAATGATGTGACCTAGACTGAATTCTATATATAAATAGCTGCTCATGGGTAAGTTGTTAATACCAAACTGTAAAATGTGTCTCTCCATAAGTTAGTCAGTGGGTTTAGAGAATGGGTACTGCTAGGGTATAGACACATGTTATAGTTTCAGGCCTGCACATTCTGCTGAAACTAATACCTCCCTCTTGGCACTGGCCTTTTGGCTGGCTGGAGTTCTCTAGGATGAATACTGAATGACCCAGCCCTGCCTTCTTTGCTGAAACATGCTGTATATTCACTTAATATGTAAATGGCTGTGCTTCTGACACTTTATTTTTTAAAATTTTCTATGGGGTGCGTCTTATGGTCCAGTGTGTCTTATAGTGCGAAACATACAGTAGATAATGGTCTGAATATGGCATTTTTCAAACCACTGTCCAAATATAGTAAAAGAATAGCCTTTCATGACATTAGGAAGAAAATACATAGCTAATGGAGTAAACACAGCATACAACTTGAAAAACTACTATATTGTAACTTTATGAATTTTAGAAATCCACAGGTGGTGTTGGGTATTGAGTGACAGTGCGAACCTCTGCGTATTGTATCCTGGATCTTATTCAAAAACTTTAATCATCCATCTCTGGGCAAAAGCAATCCTATTCTTGGTTCCACTTATGGCCCATTTTCTACCCAACCAAGTTCATGTAACAGTCGACAGTACCCCCTGCTAGAGAAGACCAGCTATGCATATCCTTGGTAGGTTGTTCTTGTTGCTCCAATGACCCTATCTCCCCATCTTCTCTATTTCCTTCAATGTACAAACAGCAAAATAATACTTGTCACAATGTTCCAGCATGTGGTTGATTATATGAACATCATATGCTTCCAAAATCTTGCCATCTGCCATGCCTTAGCTAGCTAGGACCAGTATATTTCAGACAACTCATAAAGGAATATAGGAATATAAATAAGCCTTTCAGGTCTGTATTTACAAGCCAACCAGTCACTATGGGATTTACAATTTAATTTCTGATGGTTTTAGGTTCTCTTTTAGATTTCATAGGCATTGTATAGCTGTTTCCTATCATAACAGGATATTGTTTTTTTTTGTCTTACACGTCTTGTTAAGCGCAGTAAATGTTAAAAGACTTAAAAATAGAATTTTGTTAGTTACAATAACCACTCTGACCTTTATCTAATAGACTTGACTTCCTTTCTCAATTGTTGCAGACAATAGACTAAACATCTGGTCACAACTAGGACTATAGCACCTTAATGAAGGAGACAGGTGTCACTGGAGCATGGGCTTATCTAAATTAAAATGATTGTTACATGATCTCCAGTGTACTTAGTTTGACTGATGTAGTGATTTTAGTGTTATTACTTTGGTGATGCTTTTATTGCTCTAGGTATTATCAACCATGTACAGAAAGGCATAAAATGGTAGATATGACTATGATGGCCTACCTAAGCCAGTGGTAGGCAAACTGATTCACCCAAAGAGCCAAATTGCAACAGTGCAACACTTAAAATATATGTTGAGAGCCATCTCCTTTCCCTAAAAAGATTATCCTAAATTAACTTAATGAACTTTATAGGTATCAGTTACACTCAAAATGTATAAAACTTGATATTATACTTAATAACAATATTGTTAATTGAAAAAAATTCATTCCTTACAGTTTACTGTGACAGTAACTGACTGACAACTACTAACAACTGACAACCACTAATGTAAACAATGGCTTTGCATTTTTTTGGAAAGTTTGGGAAGGTCAGGTTTGTATGTTGTTACTTTTAATTTAGGTCACAAAGCCCGCCTTATAGGTAGCCATAGAGCCCCTCCCTTAACCTCCCTAGCGTTCTGCCTGTACCACGCCGTATGGGCAATCGCTGCAGAGTACATACAATTAGATACAAGTAGATACAATTCCCGCCCCCCCGCCTCTTTCCACATCGTCGGCATCATTAATGATGCCAGCTGTGTGGGCTGGAAAGCCGATGCCCCTCCATTAATATGGAGGTCTATGGTGTGCCCCGCCCCTTCTTTCTGAACGAGCTAGGCTCGTCATAAACACTAGGGAGGATAATGGTAGAAAGAGAGCCCCCACTTATTTGTAGCCACAAAACCCTCATATAGATAGACAGAGCACTCCCTTGTAGGTAGCCATATAGCCCCTCCCTTAATGGTAAACAGAAAGCCCCCACTTATTAGTAGCCACAGAACCACCTCCTTACAGGTAGTCACAAAGCTCCCCATATAGGTAGCCACAGACCTCCTCTCATTGTATGCTCTGTCCGTAACAGATGCTCTTCAGAACACGTCACTCTTCACTTGCAACTGCAGTAGAGGAGGGGGCGGAGCTGTGCAGTACATGATTGGCCAGAACTAACAATCGAAGCGGACCGACCACCTCATAGGTCTCTCCCCAGTATCAGCTGCACTGCAGCCAATACTGTGGAGATCCGCAATTGAAAATACCTGACAGCAGGTAGGGTGTTTTTTTTTCAAGTGCGCCCCTCCCAATGTCTGCCGCATCGCCTCGGCGCCACCTCATACAGCTGCAATGGGATTTGGGACATATGCTCCATGTTTCCTATGCGGCTGTAGGAAGCCTCGTCTGCCTAGTGTCGCAGGATTGTTACGTCAGAGTCACATCTGCAAGACTTGGGTGATTAGCAGCGATGAGAGCCCTCTCTCTCCCATCCAAAGACACATCTCATCATGGCAGCCAGATGTTATAATATCCCAGGAAGTATTTAATAAGAATATTTGAAAAGATGGGGGAAGTCGTGGCTAACAGTGTGCTCTTGGGTTAGGTTTGCCCATCCTCTACAGTGATATTGAAGGTAAAGGGGGGAGGAGGGGGGGGGGGAGGGGTTACACTCAGTGGGACTTTTGTTGGCAAACAGCCTAGTTAACATACGTCTTCAAATGATAGCGAAAAGAACTTAAAGTTTAGAGATTTTATTAAATTAAAAGGAGGATTTTATACATAAAAAACACAACATAAAGGGTACAATACAATACATAAGCGAACTACTCCTGAATCATATATGTCGGGTAGGCCTGTACAACTGACAGATTTTCCAGAAAGATGGCTGAAATGGTCAACATGTTTCGCCCTTTGATAGTGGGCTTCCTCAGGACTTAACAACCATTAAATTCACGGAAGAAAATCCAAATCATCAGTTAGATGGCTAGTTCTGGTTGGTACAATATTAAATATGATTGGAATATATATACATATATTGGGGTCTGGATTTGTGCCATTCTCATGTGTATATAATATGAGTCCACAGAGTACACAGTATCTACATCCCGGACAATAAAGCTGAATCTACAACATAATTTTTTCCCCAATCAGCGTGCTTAATTTGTTCCATGTCAACTGCACCAACAAGGATACATTTGCCAATAAGACCGTTATAATAAAATAAATAGAACAGTCAATAGTTATAAGTTAGAGGATGTTCAACTCAAATTGATACGTTAAAATGATACATTGGACATTACGATGATACATTATAACAGTATTTATATACCAATATCAACAATTAAATTTAAAGTCCAATATCAGCAATAATTTAAAACAATTCCATACTGGACTGTAGGATTCAACACATACCTGGGATAGAAAATGGGAAAGGGGAATATAGAGGAGAGCCGGTCTATGGTCAAAGCGATGACAAGGCTTATAGCTTCCGCAGGTGGGGACAAATAGATGGCTCCAACGGAACGACCACGTTACCCTAAACCGCGGAGGGGGGTTTTCAAGGGGAGAGAGAGGCCTATGGCGCAGTCCAGGGTTCAGTATCACAGCTGAAAAATGGGTCAGAATTACAAGATAGAATGAAGAATCACCATATGGGGCTGCGATTCCAATGCCGCGTAGATTTGGCTCTGTCGAGTGAACATCAGACGGTTAAAAATCAAAAAGAAAAAAGGGGAAAAAACCAGATACCTGATCTATGGATCATGCACGGCTTAACTGATGGAAAAACCGTACCAGTACAGGGTGAGCCCAAACTGCGCCGCCAGTGTCCTCTCCTCTATCCCCCCTCCCTCAAGGTCAAGGCTAAAAGCCGTTCCGGTTGTCCACTGGGACGCCGGGCGGCGATGGAGGCGTGTACTCGTGTCGGGGGAGGACCCTCTAACTATTAACTGTTCTATTATTTTTATATAACGGTCTTGCAAATGTATCTGTGGTTGCGTGCATGGGAACAATTATGCAGCGACTGGGAACAATAGTTTTAGATGGTAGATGGAATAAATTATGTTGTAGATAGCTTATTTCCGGGGATGAGTACTTGTACTGTGGACTCATTTAATACCGTGTAAGGCACAAACAGACCCAATTAGTAATATATTACAAGTCATATTTAATATTACCAACCAGAATAGACATCTAATGATGATTGGATTTCTTTGTGAATTAGAGGTTGTTAAGTCCTGAGGAAGCCCACTATCAAAGGCGAAACAGTTGACCATTTAGCTCTTTGGAAATCTGTCAGTTGTACAGGCTACACCGACGATATATGATAGGAGTAGTCGAATATGATTGTACCCTTTATATTGTATGTGTTTTTATGTATAAAATCCTCCTTTTAATTTAATAAAATGACGTATGTTAACTAGGCTAGGTTTGCCAACAAAAAGTCCCCACTGAGGGTAACCCTCTTTCCCCCCCCCCCTCCTCCCCCCTTTACTTTTAATAAGAATATTTCATTCATTCAGACCTAGGATGTCTTATTTTAGTATTTCTTTTATTTTATTGAGCAGTGTATATACATTACACACACTATAGTGTCCATATCCTGGGGCCAGGTTCTCTTTATTAAAGAGTTCTAGTAGAAGAAGGGTCTGGTCACATTACTGGTCACTTCTTTTTACAAATAGTATTCTCAGATTCATTATGCATTCAGACACTGTGATCTTAAATTATTAAAATTGAAGATACAGTCTTGTGAGTAAAGTAAACCATAAGGTGTCCTGCAATGAGCAACATCAGCCACTCTTCTACATGTTAAATAAGACCTTATATGTGCTTCAAACTGATCCACATCTCAGCAGTCTGTGTAATCCATAATAAATTATGTAAGGTATCTGGGAATCTTTACATGAACTATTCATGTTCTCTCTCTGCTCTTGAACTATTGTTCTGAAATCTGCCACATGGGCCTGGAGGAACCATAGAGAAACCATTTTTTGCATACAAGAAACCTTCTAAGATGCCATCAAAGTACTTTGTGTGTGCCTAGAACCCAGTTCTCTACAACCCAGCAATGGAGAGATGGTGTTACTGACCCATGGCTTCCAGTGCTGGAGCTCCTGCGGCTCAAAGATGACTTGTTCTTCTGCTGAGACTTCATAATGAGGTCATGTTTGTGCTTCAGCTCCAGCAGCAGAGAGCGCAGATCTTCATCCTCACATAAATCTAGGTAGAGAGAAAGAGAATCCACATGCGGGATATTAGGGTCAATCTTTCCAATGGGCACAATTTTTTTTTTTTTTTGTGAAATAAAGTAAGAACCAAGATTGCTTTCTCTGGTGTCACATGGTCAGGAACTGGGGAAAGCTCTCCAATGGTGTCATTGGTGAAAATTTTACTTGTTTATTTGAATTAGTTCATTGCAAAGCCCCTAACATGGTATCATCACCAAATTTGCTGTATATGTAGAGACAGATTGTGGACATTAAAAAATATATGTTGATCTAAAGATTGATGAAGGCTTTGCAGTTATGGGTTTGTTTATACTTTGTTTCTTTTTCTGTGTGCACTGAATGTACTGCAAACTCAGCCCATTTTCCAGGTGCTTAATGTGTGCCAGTCTACAAAGATGCATCGTAGGCCATGACATGGCAGGTTGCACCAATAACATCACAAGGCCCAACATCTGTGATCCTGGGCATTGCCGGCAATGACACAATACATGTCTATTGACAATAATTCACTCATTAACCTTAAAGGACGCATTAAGGTTGCATTATAACAACACAACGCTTAACACTCCCTAAACATGAGCAATAGTGGCGGTTGTTGGACAGCATTGACGTGTAATGACAATGGGTCCATGATGCCCATACAAAAAACTTAGTCACTAAGTCACAAAGTAAGGTAGTGCAACTTAAAAAAAATGACCATCTCTAGCCACTGGCAGAAATGAAGATTAGAATTGTAAACCTGCTTTGTTTATTAAAATGATAAATAATTGACTATATAAGAAATTTCTTTATTTCTGAATGATAAAGTTAGCTTATAGTTTTGTTTCAGGTCAAGGAGCATTTGTCCACCTAAGAAGCAGTTTGAATGATGTTAGGCTATATGCGATTTTAATTGTGGCTGATTGCCTCCATTTAGTTGAATGGACTTGTGCCCACTTTAACTAAGGCCACGATTGGCTGCGGGTCACCGTATTTCTGATCGTGGGCTGGGTGCTAGCGATCTCCCTTAGCTCTGCGCCAATGTGGGAACATAGCATTAGTATTGCTAATACAGATCAGGGGGGGGGGGGCAACTCTAGGTCAACCATAACTGTGAATTAAATTTAAATGATCTAAACCTGATTTCAAAGCAGGTCCTTATAGGTTTGATCTGAGTAATAAAGTAAGTAAGAAAGACATAGACTGGAAGAGAACAAAATTAAATAATATTAGAAGTCTAGACTCACCAAGGGGAGTTTCATCCAAGGAGGTCTTACTGCTCAGACTGGCTCCATGTGACACTAAAATTTCAGCCACGTAGATCTGAAACAAGAGTAATAAATGATGATCTAGTAGATTAAAGATGATTTACATATTGCCCCGGGACTACCCAATCAGAGTGTGAGCAACATCCCTTAAAGATGTAAAAATACAATAAAATGTGTGTATGTATGTATGTAATTTTTCTGACTTCAAATTTTTTTTTAAATATTTGCACGTGGTCTATGTGATTTATAAAATTTTTGTTTTGACATGGTTTTGTCCATGTTGTTCCATGTTTTTTTGTCCAACAGTTATGATAGTTAGAAAGACAATAACACTAGTGCTAGGGGTGCTGGTACATCAAAGATTCTCTAGAAAAGGAAATAGTTCCCTGTGTGCACAAACTGACTCCAGTATAGTACTAATCCTTGTTTACCATTGAGGTTGGATTCTACAAATATACCCAGTAAGTACCCCCAAGTCTTATTATTAGAATTGAACCACCTTGGTTTCACTGCCCATCAGCTCCCTGCGCCTACATTTTCCAAAAATCTCCAACCACATACAAGATCCTCCTGTCCTTAAAAATTTGCTGCTTCAGTGTCGTTTAGGTTTCTCCAGTCTAACTGAGCCCTAAAGTTGTGTGTGTTCCCCCAAGATGCTGACCTTGAGGAGAAAGAAGTATGAATGGGCCCAGGCCCATTTCTTGCATTTCAGGGGGCCCTATGCAAAGTTATTGCACAGGGTCCCCCTGTTGCTTAATACGGCCAGCCAATTTGTTCAGCCAAGTTATGAGGGGGGGTTGCTAGTGTTGCACCCCCATTCCCCCCGGCAAGATCGAGCTATCAGCTGCGTCGATAGGCATGCAAAATATGCGTGCAGGGTAGAACACTGGGGTCCTATGCGCCTGCATAACCCAGCAGGAGAAACGTCCCTGAATGGACTCAATATCCATCACTATTTCCTGGCTACTCAGACAGGTGCCTACACACAAACGTTCCTCAATCTGGCCAGGCATAATATCTGTGTCACCTTATTCTTGGCTGAACAATTAAATTAAAAAAAGTTAAACTAATTAAGTCCACTTAAACTATCATTTTGGCTTTTGGAATACAGAAAGAAAAGTAGAACACCTGCGGGAAACCAATGCAAAAAATAAGACTGAGCAATCCCTCGGCAGACTGCGCTGTGATTGGAATCCAACCCAATGGCCTTGTGTTGCTAGGCAGCAATGCTAATGTACCCTAGTTAGGCTATCTTCATACCAGCATAATGGCATAAAATTTTCCGCTAATTCTCTGAGTCTGAGCAGAATATGTTCTTACCTGACCCCAGAACGCTGCAGCATGCAGAGGTTCCCACATGTCAGGGTCCTTCACATCCACTTCAGCACCATTTTCCAGCAGCATCTCTGCTACTTCCGCGTAACCTCGAGAAGACGCAATATGGAGCTGCGCAAGAAGAACACAAGTTTGCAGTAATTGTTTTATTGATTTTTTTATCTAACTCAGAGCCCAATTTTCTTTTTTGTGGAGATTTGTCCTAAATGCACATGCCACATATGGATGTTAATAAAAGCATTACCAGGGTTTTCCTCATCTCTATTCTAGCGTTATGTTGTTGAGTTCCTCTGAAATAGATTTGCCATCGCTTCCTATCTTGATAATAAATAATAATGGGTGTCTATTAAGTACCATAACAATAGTCATAACCTTGTAAATAGTGATACATGAGTGCCGTGCCCAAACAAATCAAAAATGAAATTTAAACAATACCAGGGCTTTAATGGCACCAACAATTTCCACATTCATGAGTCATCCCTGAATATTGATAAAAAAGTATATAAAAAAGTATTTTTTTATTGCATGACCACCTGCAAAAGAAATGGGCAACTTGCACTTGCAAGCTTAGAATTCAGGGCCCCTTGCCATGCTGTATATATGTTCTCACAAAGGGGTTACTCTACTCTAGGCATCCAGACATTGCGCCTTTATGTGAGCATATATACAGGACGGCACGGGGCCCTGAACTCCAAGGTCTTGTGTCCACTGCTGATTCCCTGTGCAGGACGTACTTCCAGTGGTGGGGGGAGCGTGCCCTATTCATGCAGCAGAGGAGAACAGCTTCTGAGGCTGTTTTCCCGTGTCTTGGAGTGTCGCAGGGTGCCGCTAGAGACACCTCCAAGACACAGCAGCCCGCAGTTTCAAAACAGCACTGGGGGCGTGTAGCTAAGAATAGGCAGAGTGGACACTGTCCCATTTAGCAGAATGGGAAGTATCCTCTCTGTGTCTTTTTCCCCGCTGCGGACACACGTAGGGGACACAAGTCCTAAGAGTGCAAGTGAGGCCACCCACGTTTTTGAGATTGTGGGACGATTTATTGTTGGCCATAAAGAATATAGATGTTCCTATTGTGGATTAACTGAGGATCCCATTTAGTGGTGAAACGCGTCGGTTTACAACGGGACACCTGTATACAACTTCCTGGGGATGAATTTTTTCTTTCATGGTGGATGCTGATGTTGGCGATGCTCTGAATTTTTTAATATCCTGTTGGAGGTGGTCATGCCATAAAAATGTTTTATCTTTATTACAATATTCATTGTGGTATTTTTTTGTGCCATTAAAGTCCTGTTATTGCTTAGGTTTATTTTAATGGGTGTCTATTGTTAGCTAATCAGGGTCAATGTTGTCAATTTAATATGCTTTTGGATGGCTAGGGCCTGCTTGTTAAGTAGCTTAAAAGGGAGACACCACAAATTAAACAGTGGTTTAATTTTAAAGTTTTATTGGCCCATCCATTGGACGTAACAGTAAATATCAGCAAACCATTATATGTGATTGTTACGCTGTATCTGCACTATACTTTTGTGTGTAGTAGATGACAGTTGCTGTGTGGCGCCCCTTGTGGCATATAGGGACTCTGCACTGTTTTTACATCAAATCCATCTCACCAGGGTGGCCCCTTGGCTGTCTGTTCTGTTCAGGTCTTGTCCGGTTGCTACCAGCGCTCTTATATCACTTAGCATGTGACGCTCCGGAGCCTGACGAGCTTCATTAACCTTTTCTTGTGTGATGCCTAAGGGGAAAAAGGGGGTCAGTAAAGAGAATGTATTCTGTATGCTGTCCCATTCATTATGTTTAAATGACCGGAAGGTCTAAAATGTAGCTTACATTTCAATTTATTAGGTATCAAAGTTTTTTTACACATGTGTGTAAACCTGGGTATTCCAAGGGTACCAAAACATAAAAAACAAGCTGTAGAAGTTGTGGAATTAACCACTATTTCTGTGTTTTTTATACTTCCTCAGTCGCACACTGAGTATACAGATCAAATATGACTTTACTCTGACTTTCCTTGCTGCATGCTTATTCTATGTATATAGCTCGAAGGCATAAATCACGCTTCTCCATTGTTGCGTGTTGCACTAATGTGTGTTGTGCTAAGCCAGTGGTTCCCAAACTTTACATGCAGGGCCCTTCTTTTCTATTTGGCAACATTACCGAGCCCCCCCCCCCTCCCCATTGAAATACAGGTTCAGAATGAGGGATGGCGCCCCCCTGGAACACCTTCGCGCCCTTGTGCTACTTAAAGTTATCTCACAGAAATGCAACAAAAAGTGGATTTAATTCCATTTCAATGGTAAATTTGCAGGCTTTACAGTGGGCTACACAGAATAACACCTGCAGCCAGGGCACCCTCGGTGTACGGGTGCCTCACTGGGGGTGTTGCGATGCAGAGTAGCATCACTGGAAGTGAGGTGGAATGGAGGCTTCAAAACGAAGGGGCGGAAGTGACCCTTTCCATTTGAGAACATGCCCACCTTCCCCCATTTTTGCTATAGGGTTGGTTATGTGTTGTGGCGGGTTTTGTAGGATATTGGGACACTGTTCATTTGTTATGGCGCTTTCCTTTCTTTGATTTTTGTTTCGTCACAGCGGATGCGGGTCCCTGGCAGAAGAAGTAAGTTCAATATAAAGGGGAGCTAGTCAACACTCCCCTGGTATGGGCATTGAAACTTGTATTGCCTTGAATAAGGGTGTTCTTAAAAATTAACAGCACATCAACATAACATGAGCATGGAGGAAAGGATGTCATAGACACCAAAATATGCTCCCTTAACCTTACCGAGCAGAGAAATATATTAAAGTTTTGTGTTATTACTGGATGATCACATCTAAGCTTGCCATTCCATCTCCCAACAAGAAGGCACATACAAGCCACCTAGCTCTATTTTTCAATTGACAAGGCTTTGCCAAAAAGTCTAGGAAGGACATATCCTACTAGCAACAAAATCAGACAGACATGAAAAAATATTTTGTAATTAAAAAAGGCAATGCACGTCTTGTTTTGGTAATTCTTTTCGGGTACAATGTTTTCAGTAGAAGATTGGTCATAGCAGCCTCCATAATACCTCTAATGCAGAATAGGCAAGATTATTGTTCTTAGATGATATTCACATTGGTGCTCAACACCAAAGCTTTTTTTTATTTTAGGTGTTCATTATTTCAAATTTTATGAAGTTTATCTGAACCTAAAAATAAAAATGTAATGTTTCAGGTTCTAATACTGCTGACATAAGAGTCATCACCACAGAATCCGAGATATATTTAGAAAATGATATCAGTTCCATAACTGTGAAAGTTAGTCAGTTTTTCATACAAATTGAATTCCAGTGGAAGCTTACAGGGCTTTCAAATACGCAGGGCAGAGAAGGTGTAGCAACTGTCTCTTTTCACCTTTGTAAGTCATGAAATTCTCAATGACATTGAGAGTAGCTTCCTCCTCACACAGATCATACACCATGTTGCCATCTGCATTGACTGCCAACAGATCTGCCCCACTGAAAAAGACAAGTTTTCGTAAACAAACAATAAAACACAGTTTGGTACACCTGTAAGGTAAAGGGTTAATCAAAAATCTTTTTTGAACAGATTTGCATTACCCATGGACATAATATATTTGTAGGAATCAGAAAAAAATCACTGACCAGACCCCCTACATGCTCGGGCCCAGAACAGGATTGCCACCTGTCCCACCCCTGATGGCTGCCCTGGCTCAGCATAATCGGCATAACTGCCCACCACCTTCTGCACCTCAGCATTACTGTCCACCACTTTCTACAGCTCTGCATCACTGTCCTTCACATTCTACAGCTCAGCATCATTATCCCCCGTATTTGATAGCTCAGCATCACTTTCCACTACCTTCTACAAGTCTGCATCCTTGCCCATCACATTCTACAGCTCAGCATAATAGTCCAACACCTTCTACAGCTCAGCATATCTGCCCATCACATTCTACAGCTCAGTATAACAGTCCAACACCTTCTTCGGCCAAGTATATCTGCCCACCACCTTCTTCAGCCCAGTATAACTGCCCACCACCTTCTTCAGCCCAGTATAACTGCCCACCACCTTCTTCAGCTCCTTCTTCCACTCAGTATAACTCGCGTCACATTCTACAGCTCAGCATAACAGCCCAACACGTTCTACGGCTCAGTAGAACTGCCCACCACCTTCTTCAGTGCTTGTATCCACTCTGCGTAGTCTTAGCTGCATGGCTGCAGTGCTGTTTTGAAGCAGCGGGCTGCTGCGTCTTAAAGGAAGATCAATGGAGGTGTCTACAAGATGCACGAAAACAGTGCCCAAATCTGTTCACGGTGAGCCATTTGGGAGTGGTCAGCCTGGGAGCAGAGGAGGTATAATGCCAAACAGTGGAAGGAGCCGGGAAGAGCATTGAGAAAGCTCTGGAGGATCTGATGGGAAGTAGGCCATGCCGGCCTGTGGATCCAGAGACCTGGAGAGTGCAGAGTTTTAAATAAATGCTTCACCCTTGTCCCCCCCAGCTGGGGGCAAGGGCATCTCTAGACAGAGTGACACCTGGGAGAGAAGGCTAGGGCAGGCTGTTCCCAGATGGCTCCCATGGAGAGGCATTGTGAACAACAATAAAATGCACCATATCTACACATAGTCAACGTGTTCTGGACGCTTATTGTGCCCCTGCTACTGGTGAAAGACTGTAATACAGTAGTACAGTAGCCATAGTCTGCTTTACCCGGGATAAGGTCATAAGTGTTCCCTAATTCACCACTGGATGTGTGGTGCACCTGGTTCTGTAAGGGGCGACCTTTTAAGTCCAGTGTCACTGCTCACTACCTTCTTCATCCCAGTATAACTGCCCAACACCTTCTACAGCTCAGTATAACTGCCCACCACTTTCTTCAGCCCAGTATCACTGCTCACCACCTTCTTCAGCCCAGTATGAAGAAGATGGAGGTGGTTATTGAGGGTAGTTATACATGGGCTGACTGAGGAGGTGGATAGTGACACGTGGGCTGAAGAAGGTAGTAGAGTGCCAGTAATACTGGGCTGAGCAAGAGTGGGGGCACGTTTATACTAGGCTGAGGAAGTGGTGAGCTGAGTAGTGACACTGCGGCTGAGAAGGTAGTATGAGTTTGCAGTAAAGTAATTCGGGGCTGAAGGAGTTGGAGGGC
>CM070042.1:44743992-44760557 GCA_036250615.1 Ptychadena robeensis | reverse complement strand
CCACATGGTTCAGTCACTCCATGAAGGCACCTGCCATACAGATGTATTAAATCACACACATTAGTGTATAGATGAATACATCAGAACTGTAATGGCCTTTACTTTCAGGCACATTGGAATATTGTAGGTGTATAGGTGGGACATGTTCACCCAAAACGGACCCAGTAGGTGAGGGATTATTACTTGCCCTAACATATTACAACAAAAAAGCAATGTACATGATATGACATAATCCAATAGAATAGCTACATACCCAGGCAATCTTTGGACCTGGGGTCCATAACCAATCAACTGATGAGTAAGTACTGCTCTATTTGGCTGGCAAGAGACATGATTAAATTATCCCTACCATCATATCTTGGAAAATCAACCCAATTAAGTTGATCAATGAGTTGCCTTGCTGAAGACATTTCAGCCAGATGTAAGCTTTCCTATAGCAAGGGCCCTGGTTGTTTGTGAATTAGCAATCCAAAACTCAAAAGGGCATAAGATAAAATCAGGACAACACCTTACCGCATGATCACAAGATCATTACTTGAACTTTTATAACCAATGAAATGTGGAGATATATAAACAAAGAAGGCAAGAGCTGTATTTGACAGTCTGGACCCTCATTTACTATTAAATAGAGATCTGGTACTCAGCTCTCTCAAACCCGCCTGCTCCAGTTCCTAATGAGCTTGTAGAACAAGTTTCACCAAGGTTTATTGGTCCAAGAATAGGCAGGTGTCCTTGTGCTTCCTTAACACTTTCCTTCTCACAATGGTGCCGCAAAATCACATGCCTTTGTGACCCACCCAATCACCTTTGTAGCTTTAACAACATCACGCTGGCATTTACGATCCATCAAAATCATATTAAGCCAGCAATAAGGCCAGGAACATATGTCAGTAACATGCTTATGTTCAATAAACTTGACAGGAGGGATGTATGGGATTTATATGTCAAAGAAACCTAGCAATTATCAGAAAGGTCACATGACCAAACTTCAGAACTGATTATTACATCCATTACCACAGAAACTCTGCAAATTAGTATTCCCCAGGATTTGTTTATCATATTAAAATTTGTTGGAATGCAAAACTGTATAAACTGTGTTATGTATGTGTTTTTGAGCACTGTGCAATTTTAAATGCCATGGACTCTATCCATGTGCTTAATGGAGGTTCTAAATTTGGACATAGGTCTTGAACTTCTTTTGTTGTTGAACTTCACCATCACTATTCTGTCCATGAGCTTTATGGAGGTTCTCAACTTGGAGATAGGTCTTTACCTTATCTCATGCTAAACCTTACCCTTACCATCCTGTCCCTGTGCTAAATGGAGATTCTCCCAAATACAACTTGGAGAAATGTCTTGCCCTCTCCTGGTGCTAAACCTCACCCTCACCCTCACCATTCTGTCCATGTGTCATATGAAGGTTTTCAACTTGACCTTCATTTAATTCTAGTTGAACTGAGGTTCACCTAATGAAGGGGTGGGCAAACGTTTTACATTGTTGGCCACAATGGGTTTTTAAATATGGAGCCTGCAAGGACCTCCCGCTAGAAAGTTCCTAAGTCCTCATAGCAAGGGCAGGATATTTCAAAAAAACATGTTACAAAAATTAATAAATAGAAGCTTTTGATAGAGAAGCTTAACTGTGGAAGATAAGTGAACAATAATAACAATTATCATCTAGGTGTTACCTTCACTTATCGCAGGGAATGATTGTAGCCAGAGCGTCCTGACACCAAGGTGACAAAGGGCCAAATGAAAAGACTAATGAGCTGGTTTTGGCCCCTGGGCCTTAGTTTGCCTAAAATTTTAACTAAATTCTTCTTAGAGATAGGTATTGCCCTCTTCTGGTGTTAAAACTTACATAAGCCATTCTGTCCAAGAGATTTATGGAGGTTCTTATGTTGGATACAGGTCTTTCTCTCACCCCATGCTAAACCTCACACTCACCATTCTGTCCCTGTGCTATATGGAGGTTCTACTAACTCCAACTTGTAAATAGGTCTTGTACAGGTTCAGGATCAGACCAAGACTCAGAGGCGAGCACACTGCGTTTAACACAACTACAGTTAACACGAACTGGCAGTGTAAGCTGCTGGTAAATCTGCTACAACCTGAAAGTCTCTTAAATAAACTGGGGAGAGCTTCTTGTCCTGTCCCTAGCACACGGTACAGGTCCTGGTGACAGGCAGAACAGGGATGCGTCCCAACCAAATCCGGGAAATCCGCAGCAATACCACCTGACCAGGGCTGGGTCCACGGAACACCGTGGCTGGGCCGGCTGGATGGGAACTGCGCCACCCCACTTGAAGGGGCCACTCTGGCCGTCGCTGGAGCGAGCAAGGTGTCTGGCAACTGGGTCGGTCAAGATCACGTGCTATTCTGTCCGCGGGCTGCATGCACGCTTGCCTGAACGGTGGAGCAATAGGAACCTGGAGCCAGTTTGTGTGCCCGGTCGCCACCGACTCATCAGGACTCCCTGCTCTGGACTGAGCTTCCACTTCCTGCCTTCTATCTTTTAACTCCTCCGGTTGCATGCCCTTCTGGGGGCTAACCTTAAAGGGGAACACATCGCACTCAGCCGGTGTGACTACACTAAAGAAACCCAACCTCACCATTCTGTCCCAGTGGTATATGGATGTTCTCCAAAATCCAATTTGGAGATAGGTCTTGCCATCTCCTGATGCTAAACCTCACCATTTAACAGTCAAATGACAGAACCTTTCATCAGGTAGGACAAGTCTGTTAAAGTATATCTTAAGCTTCATCAACACTTTCAATACTGTTACTTACTGGAAACTATCTTCTATAATGTTTCCAGCCACGGTGGAATGAACAAGAACTGTAGGTACAACAATCGGTAAATGAGGACACTGCCACTTTCTGTACCGTAGAAAAATATGAGAGCCATATATATCTAAAACTTGTATTGTATATAGATTACACCAGAATGATGGCAGAGAGGGTATTGTGGCCCATTGAGGTCCTCAGTCTGCTTAACCTTTTAAAAATACTTTCCTCCAAAGCCTTATTTACACACACATACATTCAGACCAAAGCAAGACACAGGTCAAGATGGTGCCCCCAAAATTGTACTCTAAGATTATTATTTTCCTTAGTTGCATTATTTTGCATTTAGAAACTATAAATAGAAGTTTCAACAATCTTTTTCTGCATGATCAGCGTACGGTCTGAAGGGTACATGAGAGGGGAGATCCCTTCTTAAGGTGGAGTTACACATGTAGATTTTTTCTTCAATCAACTGCCAATTAGATTTTTTGTTCAATGTCATTGTTGGACATCGTTTGTTCATTTATTGAATGTAACAATAGATTTTTTGTTCGTCCATCGCTGATATCGAATAAAAATACATTCGAAATTACAACAAAAGATAAAAATTTACCAACATGTTCAATGACCTTTCCAATGATTTTTTGTCCGAAGTCGAACAAAATGTATCCATCAAACAAATTGGCCATTCTAGATTTTTGTTCAATCCTTTGCTCTTTGTTGATGGAACGAAAAAATCTACTCGTGTAAACCCACTTTTAGTTGTCATTGGAGCCGGAAAATTTTCCACACCTGCTGTTTTAAGAACAAAGGTAAAATGTTTAATTTTCCTTCCTGTGCAGGTGACATTGGTAACAAACAGCAATAAAAACCTAAAAGAAAATACTAGCACCCTAATTGATTCAATTATTACTAACCTTAAACATCATCATAAATCAAAGGGAGTTGGAAATGTATAGGACCTAAATGGAAGACACATCAAAGAGAACACAATCCATCTGCAGACTCAAAATAATCAGAGAGATGAATGAAAATGAAGAGGATTAATCAACATGTCATCCCACTATGGATGTTTTTATGTAAATATAAATACCATATGGATAAGTGCTAAACAGCAGAGGAGGAGCATTAAGCAAAAGTGGAAGTAAGCTAACCTTTATTGGGTAAATACACATAAGAAGCATAGTTAACCTCTATAATTAAACACCAGGGGAACACCATATTCTTCCAGTGTTCCTTCTACTGGTCAATGACCCTGACCATTGGCAGGTAATGATGGTCAGATCTCAGAGATGGTTTGCTGAGTGACAAAGTTGTCTTTTTCTTTTCTTTTTTTTTTCAAAATGATCCAACCAACCTAACGATGGCCAATGTTATTTCTGAGAACAAGAATTTTGAAATATGGGACTGAAATATTATTGTGGAGACCAAACATATTTTATTGTGCTCATTTGTAGCTTGTACAATGAAAGACAGAGGGCATTTGCCTTCTTAAGGCCCCCATACACCTAGAGACCGGCAGACAACCAATGTCCGTGCACGCTCGCGGACGCCTAATGGCGACAAAATCAGCCGCGGATCTCCAGTGTATGGGGGCCTTTAGACAGAACTTATAAAATATTTTGGACTAGAAGATTTGAGTGGAGATACTTTGCCATTCAGATGTTGATCAGAGCAGGATCCAGTTCTTTGACCCATATATGGGCATTATATAGCATTATATAATTTTCCTGCCAGAAGAGGGGTGACACCAGGGTTTCCAAATAAAGAGTTTAATTTTGTACAGGGAATTGCAAGTCAGCAAGAGGAATCCAAACTTCCTCAAGAACCACAGGTTCAATGCCAGTTGTGACAGCTGGAGATCAGTCTTTGGCTTCCACTCACCATTTGTAAACAGTTCTGAGGCTTCTGCCATTCATGCAGCACCTGGATCCCTGGCTACACATATCCATGCATTCTTAGCATCCCTTTAATCGAGGGGTGACTAAATATATATATCTGAGCAACATTACCGCACAATTTAAAACCAATAATAGTCCCAGCACGCCATAAACGGCACAATGGGTTCTAAGCATCGGAGGCATCAAAACTGTTGACTCTAGAGCCATATTGGAAGTATATGTGAAAAGAGGCATTACAAAAAATGATGTCCTTTAGGAATGTAGTGTAGTAAAAACACACTTAAAACATGTATATTTGTATAGTGTGGCCATGATACCTATGTAAAGAGTTAAATATGTGTATATGCCTTAACTTAATGTACCAAGTGCCATGAAGCTGCTGAGATCTTACCAAAGGTCAGGCCAAGGCTCCCCCCATTTCCCGTTTACATTGCCTAGTCTGCACAGTAACTGCTACTGGCCGGCCCCTTGCCATAGCTTATAAATATGTCCCTCTCAGAATGTTCTTGGCCATTCTGCAAGATCGCTTCCCTGAAGCTTCTGGAAGCTGTTTAATCTCCAGAGAGGGATTTTTCCCCAGAAGGTGACCTTTGTAGAGGATCGACTAATGTCTCCCACACCTACCCCAATGGGATCAAGACTCCCCTATTGGATACACCACATCCACGGCCACCTCCTTCCACTCTCAGCAGCTGGTTAGGCAATGTTTGGAACTGTAGCTCCTAAAGCCGGGAACACACAGCTCAATATAGGAGCCGTTCGAGGTTCCCGACAGCAGCGCGCTGCCCGACATCGTAGGAGCTGAAGGCATAGCACTGCTGTGTCTCCAGCTCCGAGGATGCTTTGCATAGAGGCCAAAAACAGGGATGACCGCATTAGATATGGGCCAGATAGATGGCCATGAGCACGCACAGTGCTTGAAGCGGCTATCTATGTATGTGTTGCCAGCTTAAGCCTAATGCCCAAACCCTGGTGGTGAAAAGATGTATATATCCCTGCTAGTAAAACTGTAAATATTTCCATAACCAGCTGTGAGGACAGTACTTTATTTGTGTGCAAGACAGGGGTATGTCGAGCTTCCAAGAACCTGGTTGTTATAGTTCACCAAATCGCGCTACACGACCAGCTTCCTCTGCCACATATATGTGATGAAAATGCATGCTCTGCAATTAAGCATATTAGGCTAAAATGTTATTCCTACATGCACCAGCATTTGGCATCAACACCAAGTACATAAGAAATTTTATATAACTATATCATAACTGCAATGAGGTCATCTTCCATTCAGACCTGCAGCATGACACATACTCTCCAGGAAGAGTCTCATCACTGCCATCTCAGCCATGGAAATGTTCTTTGTGTTTTCGGTAATTGCTTTCATTTATTAATCATAGTAAACTTTAGAATCTGTGACCACTCAGTTCATTATGGGGTCATTTCCATGGTTAGGGGCAACTATGTACTGTATATATTGCATCAAACATCCCACTGTGAAGCCACCATAGGCAGTGATGAGTCAGGCTACCGATTCCTAATTTTCTACACACATCAAACTTACCACTGGCACCCAAGCACGTCTAAGCTTCATCATTTATAGCGCTGATCTGTACATGCATCCGCCACACCACTTACAAAGCTAATCCCTTAAGAATGATATAGCTGGAAGCACTGACTCCTCCATGTCAAGCTTACCAATGATCAAAGCGCTCTTCAAGTTCATCACATACACACTGGTCTTGGTGCAACTCAATTCCACCTTTCATCATACTACTATGTATTACTTTCTCTGTTCTTCAAGATTAAAACAGATATCTGCCTTATATTTACAGCACATCTCCACAGCACATCTCCACAGCACATCTCCACAATCTACGCATATGCAGTTTTTTGTGAGGACTCCGGCTGTACCGGGTACCGCCTGCTAGTGGCACTGTGCCCTTCTCTGGGTTGTTTCCACAGTCACCAGCAGGGAGCTCCCTGCAAGCATGGGCTGGGTTGAGGTCACCTGTGTCATTAGCCTGAAGGCTATATAGGTGTGTCTCACCCACCTATGCTGGCTGAGCATTTTTACTCCTCTGATTCTGAAGCCTAAACATCTGAATCTAAACACTGGACTATTTATGCACCTGTTAGGATTGTTCCTGTTTCTGTAAGTGTGTGATAACACCTTCTGGTTGTCAGTGTGTGCTGCCTGTCTGGTCGCTCCTTCTGCTCTGGGTCCTGACAGTTTTATTCTATTAAACAACCGAAAGTACATAAAAACCTGTTGATCTTCCACATATACAATTAGCTCTTCATTTCCTGTTGTGGGTGGGATGACTACACATGGCGTTTTGTATAATTACATTTACAAGAATTGGTGTCAGCCCTTTTCAGTTGACTTTTTGTTAAACTACTTAATCCCTCCCTATCTTCATATATTCTACAGTCTACAAATAGAACTGGGAGGGCTAATTAGACTGCTTTATATAGAACATAAGGAGTGTGCACAAGTCTGAGGATGTGCCCAGGTTGGGATGTGGTGAGAAGACCTGGATTGGTAAAAATTTATGGGTGGGCTGTGGAATCTGCAGACACTGCCAATTTCTCCCAATAAAGTAAAGTGCCATTATCTATTTAAGAATTATCAGATAATTGCGTTAATGAAGAGCAATGCCAACAGATCAACCATTAAACAAAAAAATATATACATTTTGTATAAATCTATTATTTCACGTTAGTGTTCACCTTCCTCTGGGTCATTCCTAAAGCAGGCCTCGTGTAGAGTAACTCGAGATGGAAAAGAAACTCTTTTACTCCTGGTGGGTGTCTTCCTTCTGGCTTTCTGTTGACGACGCCTTCTGTTTTCTTCCTCCCTCTCATTCTGCGCCCACCTCTTCAGCTGCTGCTCTCTCCGTTTCTTTGCTGCTCGAAGTCTCTCTAGAGTAGACGCTTTCTCCAAAAGTTGAAGTTCTGCCAGTAGATCCATCGGCTTTGTGGCCATATCTGATTGTCAGGGCAGTGGAAACTTTTCCTCCTGAGCAAGCATGGGAGACCTTGACATATCTGCTGAACAAAGCAAATAGTGGGGTCATTAGCATTACTCAAGCTGCAAAGAAAACCATCAAGCTCCACTATAGGCAAGCAGCTAATTATATTGAAATACATTAAGAGCAGTTTTATCCGCCAAATGATTTGTATTTCTCTCCATCTAGTCCTAGGGGTTTACACAGATATGTATCATAGCACAGACACTATTCACAGATAACGAATACAGGGGTGTCCTCTGTACCCCAGTCTGTTCAGGCCCCACTTGTGTTCCACTCTTCTATGAACATTTCTCCTGATAGTATTTACAAAGCAGAGGGTTGACTGTCATTCCTGCCTCTCCCTCTGTCTGTAAAGGAGAAGAGCTGCAGAAGGCTGATGATAAGTCAAAGTATAGAAAATATCTAGCTAGATTATAAGCAGGGGTGCACATAAGTGGTCCGCCAGTACGCACATGGGGTGAAGAGCCAGCTATGTGAACCTATATTTTCATTATCCAACACATCTGCGTATCAATGCTGCCGCAGTCTCAGAGTCTCAGCCGGTTAGACATCACAGCTCCCTCTCATTCCCCTCACTCTCTCCTTCCTCGATGTGTAAAGGGAGCCGACGTCCTCACTAGAGGCTGTGGCCCCAGTGGCTTAAACTGGTATTGCAGCTCAAACACATTCAATACCTCTACAAACACCTTCACTGTATCACTGTAAAAGCAAAATTTTTGAATTGCCAAAATTCTTTCAGTTGTTATTGTTAAATGTTATTGTTAAATGTATACAATTGGGTCACTTGGGTTACCGCAGGGAAACATTAATAACCATGAAAGGTTGCAGCAAGGGGTGTGAAATTGGGAATAAAAATTACTAAAAAAAGATTGGACCTTTAAGGTTGTCCACTGCTGTTTCCTTGAGCTGGCCGAAAAAAAACGCACACCAGAACATTTGCCGGAGGATTTCCTGCAACTTGGGGGTAGTTTGCCCATGGCTTAGGAAATACCTAGTTTGCCCGTGGCGATAGAAAATACCTAGAAAACCCATCAGATACAGCTGAACGATCAACTGAAATTTACTGACCAGTCCGCTCACTGTTAGATCCATTTTATGTTCGATTTCAATCACTTTTGGTCTATCACACCAGGCGGCATTGATTTCTGATCGTTTGGAATTATGCAAAACCATTATTATCAATTATACATGCTTAGATTTCTACCCGTTTTTTTGGCTAATCGAAGGCCGAAAAATCGTGTGCCAATCTAAAGCTTAAAGGGCCCAAAATCCAAAGTATGGGTATGTCTCCTCAGCTCCATTGGTGATCCGACAGGGCTAAGAACACAGAGCCTGTCTTCAGCTGCAGCACTCTCTCCCTCAGAAGCTGTGAGCAGGGGGAGAGCTAACAGCCCCTCCTTCTCACTTCATGCTGTTACACAGTGAGCAGAGAGGCTACAAGCTCAGTGACAGTCTCAGTGGCTTGGCAGCATCAGTGACCCTGACGACGGCCCAAGAAGCTAAGGGGACCTGACAGACAGTGCTGGCACACAAAAGGCACACAGTCAATCGGCCGAAAAATCTGGTCACAATCTTAACGTGTATGGTGGGCTTAAGTGTGTACGAAGTTTTACTGCTGGGTCTTCAAAACAGCATATTTATAATTGGACCATAATAGCTAAAAAAATTAGATCAGATTTTGAAAACTCTTATCTAAGTTAAAAGCCTAATTGTGGAATAATTAGTGCTGATGTTTTGTTTCATCACTACATGGTCTAAATGATAGCACAGGGTCTAACCTCTGATCATTCAGCTATGGGGAGCTTCCTGTGCGGTTAACACAGCCAGACACGTCAACTGAAACCAAAGCAGGAAAGACAGAGACGAAGCGGAGATGAGACTTCCTGCAGTGACACATTTCTGAATACTAGGCCAGATAAAAACACACACACTATTTTCACATTTAAAAACAGACTGTGTTTGGGTATTAAGTCCATTAATGGCCAAAAACAATATTTTAGACCCGAATAATTTTTCGGGTCCTTTCGAACTACGGTGGATCAGCGGGCCTACTATTTAAGTGTTCTGTTTTTGTGTATGTGTTCTGTTTTTGTCCTTTAAATTTGGATTTTGTTGAAGAAAATGTTGATTCTGGCCCCACAAATTTATCACAGGAACTGTAGGGAGCACTATGAGTCGGACTGTCTGTTCTAACTTGCCGTCTGTTTTACAAATGCCAGAAGGAAGCAATCAACAATGCGTATGGCATGTCTACAGTCTTTGACTATCTTCTGTTACATTCTGTGTCTGGTGGCCAACTACCGTAGACTGTTCAGTCTCTGAGTTTTCAGTAACATTTTATACATTGAACATAAGTATGGTCTTGGGGTGATGTCACATTTCAGCCCCTATTGGGGTGATGTCACATTTCAGACCACTTTTATCCAAAATCTATACACTGTTAAGCCCCCCATAGACGGGCAGACTCCCGGCCATAGTTGTAGCAGACCAACCTGCGTGCTCACTCCCGCCAAGCACATCAAGGTTGGTCTGCCGCAACTATGAGGGAGCCCAGCTTGACTTTAGTAGAAAAAAAGCCAGCAGGTCGGATCGCACATGGATCTGACATGCCGGTTCTTTTACTGCCCGACTGCGCTCCAGGCTGTTAACTCGGAGGGGGAGTCTCCTCCCCCTCCGAGTTAATTGGCTAGAGTCTGACAGGAGTCCCGTGTGTAAGTGGAACACACAGAATTCCTGTCTGACATTTAGCAGACTGCTCACAGCGTGGTGATGTCACCACGCTGTAATAAGTCTGCTAAAGGTCTGCCATAGATCGAGGTGTCTATGGCTACCTTTATGGCTTTTCCTTTGTGGTGTCTACTTTCCATCTATAGACTTTGATAACCAGGTCCAGCAGATCAAGCTGTAAAACGGACAGAGGACTGAACAAGTTTACATAGTAAATTGTAATTATTTTGCATACTAGAAGAACTCTTGCAGTGGGTACAAACCCACTGTTCCTTTGCATTATAAAGGCCTCCATACACCTTAAGCTTGGAACACACGCATAGATATGGGCCAGATCGTTGGCCGCTTTGAGTGCCGCGCAAGCTCACGGCCATCTATCTGGCCCATATCTAATGCAGCCATCCTTGTTTTCAGGGATAAAAACAGGGATATCGGCCATGACCGTGAATCACTGTCCATTGCATTGCATGGGAACCGCGGGGTCTCCATGCAAAGCACCGTCGGAGCTGGAGACATAGCAGTGTCTCCATCTTCTTTGTTGTCGGGCAGCTGCGCGATGACATCTTCACGCTGCCAGGAACCTAAACAGCTTGTATACCAGGCCATATGTACCCAGCTTTACAATCTTATCCTACAATTTCTGTACAATAAACTTTACTTCTACCTTCAAAACCATGTAATATGAGGAGCTTTCTAAACCTAGATCACTATGTATTCTATCAGGGAGGACCCGGCACTACATAGCAGTGATATAAACCTTCCAATCATTATGTAATCTATCAGGGAGGACCCGGCACTACATAGTTGTTGGTAGATCTAAAGGAAATTGCACAGAGTGATTGGGGGGCTTTAAACCTAGACATGACCACATTGTGCATGTCATGTAGATACTACAAGTTACTCTTTATTTTAGATGTTAGATAAAAGACGGTGGAGCTTTTATATTATAGGAGCAAACATGGCAACTCCTATGTACATATATTTAATAAAATTATTCCTAGATAATTGGTAGATAAAATATTTAAACTCACAGATAATACTATGTAGATTCATATTTTTACTTTGATATTATCATTATCATTACAACCCAATTGATTGGTGAGAGATTGGGAAGGGGTTATTAAACAGATAGGTATGAAAGGTGGGAAACGTACTAACTGTGATATATCTGATATCATTATATAAGTGGTATTGTCACATATAATGTGCGCGAGTGTAGATTGCATGTAACGTGTACTATAAATGAACTGTAACCTGTATGACGATATTATGATGAAAGTGTAAAATGTATGTAACGTATACGATGTTGATATTAATATGTATAGAATGGAAATGTTATTGGATTTTATGTATTTTCTAGTATCACTACAGTCTATCTTAACCGCCTTTCTCCCCCTGAGGAGCCCATTGAGGGTGGAAATATGTTACTAAGACGTGTCTGTGACACAATGGATGTGGAAATACACATTTTAACATGTGTGTAAAAGTGTTATCACTATGGTCCTAACAGTATTAAAGACCTTTTATGATCATTTATGACTATTTGTAATGGTTGCACATGATTTGATTAGTGCCTACAAAACCCAAATTAGCTGTGGTGACCATATTGGCCACTTAGTACTGTAAACTTTTTTTTTACTTGTTCTGTAATGGTATGGTTCCCCTTCAACTGCACTTGTCTGTGTTGTCTGGCAGCATGTAAAAATTTCAGCTGGATGAACAGAATTGTGAAAGTTGATCATTTTCTTTTTTATTGTCTTTGAAGCAAGAATCAAGCATCACATAGACCACAGGACCAACAATTGTACTTTATTGGAAGTGTTCGATCTTGATCATTCCTTAGATAATGGTTTCACCAGAGGTGTAAGCAGGCAACAGGAGTGATATTTATTAATTACCTTTATTAAATGGACCTTGCTGTTGTTTGGTTTAGAATCTTAGAGTGAGGAGGGGAGGTAACATGATAGCTTCAAGTCCAAGTTCACAAAAGGCTGAGAACTCCTTACCCTTCTGCTTCTAGGACCTTTCACTACCAGGTCTTCTTCACTGTCTGTGTAACTAGAGCACTTCCTATTGGATGTCCATTGTTAGGGTCCATGTAAGTATACTAAGGAGAAGTGACCCTAGTAACACGAGACAGTAGAGGAATGACCATAAATGGCTTCATTTTTCAATTAAAAAAGATATGATCTCTGTGGATTGCTCACTAGTGATGAGTGGCATAGGCAATATTCAAATTTGCAATTTTTCATGGATAATTCTACTAATATTCAATTCACTATTCGTGTGTATGGCCATACAAAATATATTCGTAATTATAATCGAATCATGATTACCTTCAAAACTAATGGGCACATGTGGTATTTATTTTCGCATTGCGAATATAAATTCACAATACATGGCCGTATCTCAATGCATAATATATTGAATATTCAAAACTGCGAATATCCGCTGCCATATTAGTCACATTTGCGAATTCTCGAATAGCCGATATTCGTTGAACATATTCGAATATTCAAGCTCAACACTATTCGGAGGGCTTTTTCCATTACATTTGTCCTCTTGAGTCCTTCCCCCTCCACCCCTCAAGTTGGAGATCCTCACTTTTCCCCCCACTTTTGATTCTCTTCCTTTCTCTCACTTTCCCTTTCTCTCCTTTTTCTTCCTTCTAACCTTCTAAGTCTTTTTTCTAAAAAGTTCCAATAGTTATTGTAGTTAGCGTCTGGGATTTTCTGGATGCAAAATTCTCATGTGCTTTTTTTGTATTAGCATACGTATGGTTTACCTTTTGTATTCCTACTTTTGAAAATATCAAAACTAATAAAAATTATTGTAACAAAAAATATATGATAATTTTTGTTGATTGATAGAAAAAGTCATGGAAATGGAGCATAAAATGGAAAAAGTCAAGATGTTACAGGTTGGAAAATTTCAGTAGAAGTATCTGACGGGTTTTCTATGTGTTTTAATCGATATGTATGCAATCATATTATGGAGCATGGACACAGGCCTTTAGAAAGGATGTGAACGGTCATACATTGATTACATAATGTGGTGGTACTATCCATCAATGTCATACCGACAGTCGATATTTAAACTGCGCAATTCAAATGTTGTGTGTATGGCTTCCGAAAGGGCTTCTAAGAGGACCAGGTAAGTGAACCCCTGGAAAGGGTCCTGCATGGGGGAGTAAAGTAACTTTATCTGGCTTCAAAAGGGGTGATAGAAAAAGTGATGAGGAGTCTTCCTTACCCCTTGTGACAAAAAATTGTGGGAAGGAATTCTTTTTTTAATTACAAATTAATTAATTTTAAGTGGACTTTAATTACATATTGGAGCTGTTCATTGTTATCCTCAGATAAAAATGGAAAAATATAAACCATACCTTATTGAATAAGGGAAAAATTATAGAAAGAGATGTCATGAACGTCACGGTATTCGGAACGCAGAAGTACCGAGGTGGAATGACACTCCCATATTCCAAATACAGGAAGTGACGTCACAGCCATCACTTCCGGTATGGGGAGGTTTACCTCCTCTCCCTCCTATTTAGTAGTTGGCTAACTTAGGAGGGAGGGGGCATTTTTCTCCCTTCTAACTACCCACTCTGCATTTCATCTGCACAAGTGGGGGAACTTAGAAGGGGGGATAATGCCCCCTCCCTCCTAAATTACCCTGATTTCAAAATCTCTGGAAAAATCCAAGATGTCTTGAAAACGGATTTGGCCGGGAATGTCAAATTTCTTACCGGATGCTTGATAGATATGATCTAGACAAGTCTACAACAACGGCACTGACCTGACTCTTCATCACTGCAGTTAGGCAACAGAGATAGATCACCTGTCTGCCCCATTCTTAACCTTTTCAATATTATATCAATAAGTGTATCATAGTGTGCACACAGCAGTCCAAAATGTACAGAAAACAAATCATTTCCTCAAATATTACTACAGTTAAAACAAAACATCAAATCCTTTATTAGACAATCTTAGCTGGAAGAATTGACACCACCAGATTTAATTCCTAGACCTATCCCCTATCATTCTGGTCAGCGTGCCACATGACATTAGGAAGCATGGAAAGCGATTAGCACAAAGCGTAATCAGTGCAAATATGCACGAATGCCAAGAATTCTCAGCATCACCTGAGATTATCGTCTAAGCTTTCAACCTCCTGTGGTGACCCTGTGATCTGGAACTGAACTGGAATGGAACTAGTTAAAGCCTCCTACAACCCTAGATGCAGATGGATCATGCGGTCTCCTCACAGCCAGGAGATCGAAACGGATGATCGTCAAACACGGATGGGAAATTTAACCCAAAAATCTAATGCTGTCAGGCCTTAATTTTCAGAAAATGTAGGCCAAATTTAAAAATGCAGAAGATAGAATAAATGTAGAATGCTATAAATGGACGGCTAGGCATTGATGGCGACATTATTAGTAGGTGTCTAATTCAACCAACGTAGAGTAACATATAAACCCAACCTATCATGGATCAATGTATGGTTCAGGTGTTTTCATTGGATATATTCACGTTGTCATTCAGACCAAGACTACTCTTGCCAATTAGAAACATAATGTTCAAAGTTTTTTAAAACTCATCTGCCTTACGAGGTCTGGCAACGGGAGACACCTCAGATCCCAATTAGAACCTTAGATACTGGTACCCCCACGAAGAGTCCAATTTTGTGGACTATATCCTGTTATTACAAGCAACCACATGTTCATTGACTCCATCCAGCTGCCGGTCTGACTTCTTCCTGAATTCTTTACAGAGTTCTCCTTTTAGTTCTCCATTATTAGCTTTATATTGGTGTCCGCCTTCAGTTTTACTTCCATTATTTAAATGTCCTAATGGGGAAATTCCTTAGAGAATAAGAAGAAGGTACATACTCCTCCATTCTAGTATAGGTGTATCGGAACATTATTAGTCAGGTCTATCAGAGCAGCCCTGCAATGGATATTACAGCCTTGGCCACCCGCTGTTAAATATGTATGTTACAGTATATCTACCTTGCTATACCTTGCTATACCTTGCTATCTATCTATCTATCTATCTATCTATCTATCTATCTATCTATCTATCTATCTATCTATCTATCTATCTATCTATCTATCTATCTATCTATCTATCTATCTATCTATCTATCTATCTATCTATCTATCTATCTATCTATCTATCTATCTATCTATATTCTGGGACACCTGCATACTTTACCGCTCACCCTGTATGACCGATACACGTGTTCTCTCGCACAGAACAGTGACAATGATGTATAGGTATTGTGTCCAGTATGAATGCAGGACCTATGCATGCAGTATAGTCACCCATGCTTTATGTCCTCATGTAAATTCATCCAATGCTGCATGTAATCTACCGGTATATATACGAACAGCACCCTGCACCCACGTTGCCGTTAACTATACAATGATGATTAGAAAATCAGACCATGTCACATATATTTCATACATTGAGACTATATCAGACATATCACACCATCTGAACATTAAATGTAAAGCATATCATTATACAATCAAGTAGATGCTCTGCTGTACCTGTATGGGGATCACTGCTGGAGGACCAGAAGATGAAGCTCAGAGGACGAAGCAGATCTCAGTGGTAGACAGACTGAACACCAGGGTGATATAGATATAAGGAGCCACCTGACAGTGTATAGGGACTAAAGCAGACAGGGGACCGGCATAGAAGGCTGACTGCTGGCATCAGTGCACATTGTGTCAGCTCTGCAGGCTAAAGAGAGAGGAGGCGTCTGCTGCAGCCTGAGAGCGCTGCGAGGAGGGGGAGAGTGCAGAGACCGTCTCATACATATACAACTCCACCTACAGAACAAGAGAGCGCTGCTTCATACCGGAGAGACATGTGTGACTGCGGGTGTTATAGACATACGTATTGTCCTGTGTGTGCTATAGAGACACACCGCTCCTTGTATAATACAGACACACACACTGTTCTGTGTATAATACAGACACACACCACTCTGTGTATAATACAGACACACACAATTCAGTGTATAATACAGACACACACACCACTCTGTATATAATACAGATACATACACAGCTTGTGCATAATACAAATACACACACACCACTTCATAT
>CM070042.1:44725967-44743892 GCA_036250615.1 Ptychadena robeensis | reverse complement strand
ATACACACCACTCCATGTATAATACAGATACACACCGCTCCATGTATAATACAGAAACACAACGCTCCATGTATAATACAGATACACACCACTCCATGCATAATACAGATACACACCGCTCTGTGTATAATACAGATACATACCGCTCTGTGTATAATACAGATACATACCGCTCTATGTATAATACAGATACATACCGCTCTGTGTATAGTACAGATACACACCGCTGTGTAGAATACAGATACACACACCGCTCCATGTATAATACAGATTCACACCGTCGTTGTGTATAATACAGATACACACAGCTCTGTGTATAACACAGATACACAACGCTCCATGCATTGTACAGATACACACCCCTCTGTGTATAGTACAGATACACATTGGTCCATGTATGATACAGATACACATTGGTCCATGTATGATACAGATACACATTGGCCATGTATAATACAGATACACACCATTCCCTAAACAATGCAGATACACAATTTGTGATATTTTCAGCAGTAATTCATATTTAGAAGAGGACAGACATGATGACAGGATAACATTACCCCATTAGATTGTGTTGTATAATTGTGACTCCTGCTTTCTGTATTGTACAGCAGACACCTGTGGATGCGATTTCACTTTGTACTTGTATCCACTGACAGCAGTTTGTGAATATATAATGTGTATCGCCTACACAGTGTTTACTGCGATAGGGCACAGTTGGGGGATTGCATGTTTTGCGCATCTCTTGTACGTCTCTGTACGTCTTCAATAAATCATTTGCATCTTCCTTTGGCCATATCTGTATTTCTCTTCCTTTCTGAGTTTCCTTTAGCAACGTCTATGTGCATTATCATCAGTGTGTTAAAGAGTACCTGTCATGAATCTGTTTAGGGCCGGAGCTGAAGTTGGCCTGCTGTATAGGGGAGGTGGGTATTGTTGTCAGCCTCGTATGTGCTAATTGTAACCATTTCATTGATGTGTCAGCCCTTAATTATGGTTGTGCAAAAGTTGTTTACATTTTCTAAAACTTTCAGCCTAAATCAGGACATTTTAGAAAAGTGTGGCCAAAACTCATTGGAGTCATTAGGGAAAATAGAATTTAAGGATCTTAAAAAATGGTAGATATTGTTTCTGATCAGGCTGCAGAGGCTGCATTCGTTTTATTACCGTGATTTTCAATGGTAGACTAATGCCTGGCATACACATGCCGATAAGCGGCCGATTTGTCACCCGATTGACGGGCGTGTGCGCTCGCGCCGTCAGAAAGCGGAAAAATCTGCCGCTTATCGGCATGTGCCCACATGGGGTGACAGATCCCTGTCGCCCCACAGCTCGGCCGGCCAGAGAACGGACATGTCAGGTATTCTCTGGCCGAGGCAAGCCGATGCCATTTGCTTCAATGAAGACCGGCGGCCGACTAAAGCAGCCCCATAATGCACCAGGATGCAAACGTAATGACGTCATCACGTTTGCATTCCAGTGCATATCGGAGCATGTCTGTCGGCACCCATCTGTGGGTGTATGGCAGGCATTAGACAAGCATACTTTTGGTCCTAGAGTGGCATTGTGATTTGAACTTTGAAAACCACCCCTCTTATAACCTTATATCTTATCTTATAAGACTTGCATTTGGTATCATCACCAAACTTGAGATGTAGAAAAGGGTTGGGGTATACTACAAAAAAGTATGGCTCTAACACAAATATTTTTTGCATAAATTAAATTCAAAGTCAAGTCCGAATTTTGAAAGTAACTTTGAACTTAAATTATGTAAAAACTACATGTGCTAGAGGAAAACTTTTTTTTTTCCAACGTTCCCACAACCTCTCAAAATAAACAATTTTGGTGATGATGCCATGTTCAGGGGCTTTGTAATCAACTCACAAAGTCAACTACTGATAACACAGCCAGGCTTGTGATCTGACTTTTCTCTACTGTAGTTATACAGTCAAGCCTGGTCCCCTTCCTGCCCCCAACAGGTAAGTGGATGGTCAGTGTATTTGCATACAGCACACCTGATTGGCCACCATTATCCACCCCCCCCCCCCCCCCCCCCCCCCCCCCCCCCCCCCCCCCCCCCCCCCCCCCCCCCCCCCCAATTCTGAGTTCTCCTATGCCCAAAAACTAGAAGAGTCAGCTGCAAAGGCAAATTAATCCATTTGCATTATGGACTGTGTTTAAAAATACATGTATTAATTTTAATGAACACAAAACTGCATTAATTGGTGTTGATTTTATATCTGCCTGAAGTTATGCTCAAAGAGATTAGTTCATTTGCATATTCATCAGCCAATCTGCGCATCATCACAGCGATGAATGTGAATGAGATTGAGAAGGAGAGCGCAGAGGCTGCAATGGATTGCACTATGAACTTGCCTTGTTATATATTACCTGACCCAGAACAAGTGAATATATATTACAATACATACATTACACCCAAGAATAATACTTGTATATATTCCAGCTTACCACTACTTGTGGTAGGCTCCATTAGTTTTCATTTCTGCAAGTACAGAAAAATGTCTGTCCATCCTAATTCTATTGCAGCTCAAGTCGGAATATCAGCACTCTATTCTATAAACTACAGAACACTTCCCAATGTAATCATGATGAGTATGAGTATAGCCGGCCATAGACAGTCGATACCCTGGTCCCCATCTAAACTAATTGCGATCGACGAGGGCCAAATGGACATGCCCATTCCCTGTACAATCGTTTGGTTTTTTTTACAGAGAGGGAGTGATCACTCTATGTGGACAGCTTTGATACCCGCAGGATCGATCGCTGTCTTGCGAGAATCTACCGCTTAATCGACCCATCTATGACCAGCTTAAAGCGGACCTACAACTTGATTCTGCCTTCTATTATCGGCACCTCTAGGGTAGATCAGAGGTCAAAATTTAAAAACATTACAAATGTTCAAAATACACAGACACTCCACCTCCGTGGCGCACATGTCCCCCTGCGCCCACAGCCAGCCACATCTGAATCAGGTGATGTGGAGGGGGCGGAGCTTCAACCGATTCAGATCTGGATTCACATCCAGACTAAAGCCGGCAATGGATGGGTCAATTCCCACACGATCGATCAGCGTGCATGGTGTTCAATCCTGTAGAAAATGAAACTGCCCACATAGAGCAATCAATACTTCTCGGTAAAAAAAAAACGACAGAACAGGTAATGGATATTACGTTTTTACCTGGTCAATCGCAGTTACTTTGGATGGGAACCAGGGTTTTAGAGATGATTCATTTGATGTTGACATTAGCATGGAAATTATATGCAGACTGATGAGCCAATCAGGCACAAGAGCTGAAGAGTTTGATTGGCCAAGTTTCAGTCTATATACCATCTGCATGCTAATGTCAAATTTTTGGATATGCATCTCTGCATATTTTTTTATATATATTAACGCAGTACGCTCAGTTTAGGTCTCAAACATAACTGTAAGGTTTCGAGTTTGTAATTGACCTCCATACTGTAGCGCTTTTGTAGTATCGTGGAGGGAATTTTCTTCCTCTGCATGACCAGATTCTTTGAATGTTCCAACACACTGTCTTAGGCTCACACACACCAATACAATAGTCAGGCAAGCTGGTAGGGGGATATATACAAGTCTTTACTAGGAGAGATTATGTACAAGTAATCACTAAACCCAAGCCTGGGAATGGGGCACACACTTGAGGATCTACTGTTACAAGTAAAGATGGCTACCAGCTGCAGGGTGATGATGGCTTCACGTCCCAGTGAGAGGGGGTCAGGTACAGTCCCAGTGATCAGGGCAATAGGTAAAGCAGGCAGGTGAGGTGGAGTAGGGAGGAATCCTGCGTCTGCCTATCTCAGCACCTACCGGTAGCCACATCCATCCGCTCAGGCACGTTTGAGGGAAGGCGGTCCTGGTCCAGGGGGCAACCCTTTCAGTCACCAAGGATGGGGGTCCTTGTATCACTGTTATGGGATGGCCGGCGGAAGAACCCAGGAAAAGGTAGGAGATCTGTAACTCCGAATCAGGGTGAGACACACTGGATGTCAGCTTCTTCAGGAGCTAACCCAACTCTGGCTAAGAAGGGCCTAGTGAGGTATATTTATCCCCTCTGTCTGGAGGAGGGCAGTAGCTGTCTCCAGGCAGATAGCAAAAGCTACATTGTAAGGCCAGGAAAAAGAGCGGGAAACCAGAAGCCATTAGTAATCCCTGCACCTGCTACAGAGGAATGCAAGGAAGTCATATACACAAATTTATACAGAATATGGTGACACAGGGCAGTATATACAATACAATAAATATGTACCAATGTGGTGCATACCCTGGTCACTACAATTTCAACAATGCGTTACGGGTAATCAAAGCATTGCACTACTCATTGTACTACTCTGTTGGTTATCCCCACCCTCCCTCCTTCACTCTACACATGTGTGGCGGGAAACTGACACTGCCTCCTTAACATGGAGGTCAATGACACCACCACCCAGCCTCTTTGGTGTCACCGATGATGCTGAAGAGGCAGTGTGGTTTCAGAATTGCTGTGGGCTTGCCGAAGTTAGGTAAGTATGGTTGATCCCAACTAAAGCCATACACGTTCCGCTTATTCTCCCGACCGATTTATCGTCCGAACCTGTCACCCGATTTTCACCTAAAATGTTATGGTCGGCTGGCACGAAAAATCGGAATTCGAATTATCACCGATCCATCAGCCCGACCCTATTTATTAACAGCAGATCGACCAAAAATTTACGGACAGGTCCGAAGCGTACATATCCATTTGCGTACAGGGTACATAATTCCGCATCAGATTAATCTCCCGATCGATTAATCTCCCGACCACATTGGTCGGTCGGCCAAAATTCGTACGAAAAATCGGAACGTGTATGGGGGGCTTAAGAATGAGTTTGTTTAGTAAACAAACTTACCCCAAACTGGATTCAGGCCAACCACCAGGGAGGTTAATCCCATCCCATCCTCAGGACCAGAGCATATGTGTTCCGATACCCGTCAGTGATACAGCACTAGTCATGAGGGGAAGGGGGGCACTGGGCAGGCTGTAGATGGGTGGGTGGAGAACACCATTCCGTGGATTCTTGACAGGTAAGGGACACAAAGTTTTTTACTGGCAATCTCACCAGTTGAAAACAGCTTGAGAAAGAAAACGAATGTAGTCAACAGATCTAGAGACTGCAAAGGTTTTATTTATCACAGTATTTGGGGTGGGGGTTAACAATTTTGGATATATTTACTGACATATTAACTAAAAGTAGAAAAAGAAGGGTCTAGGTTGACCTAAAGCATATACAATAGATTGGATAGTATTACCAACCTGAGAGCCTAATATTTATCAAGGCAATATTTGGAATGTCAATGACAATTCAGCATTTGTGCGTATTATGGACAATGTTTGCCCAGAAAGGGCTCTGAAGCTCCGGGAGAACATGTACTCACACAATGTTCTGCCTCTGTGTGCTCAGGTAACACTTTACCTTTCCTAATCCTATTGAATGTCAAGTTACAGAAGTACTTATTAGGAAGGCATTACAGTCTCACGTGTTTTCTGTACACACTGAATTTACTTTTCAATGTTGGGAGCCCATTACAGGCCACACTTACAGATTATCCACCTTCTGCTGTGTTGTGGTGCTCTGCAATGCAGGTGGAGCTGAAAATTAATAACATAACACATCATACTTGTGAATGGCCTCTAAAGTATAAGTGCTTAATAAAAATGCATTGTTTAATTTATTATCATCCCTAGCTAAAGAGATGATTCCCATAGTCCAGCCATAGTGTTACTATTAGAATACAGAACATGTAAACAACTGACATCTAGTTTACTAAAGCCTTGTACATCCAATCCATTTCCCATGTTTGAATATTATACTTCTCATAATTGAGTAAAAAATATTATACTCTGAAGACTAACTAACAGAGACTTACTTTACACTGGTATCTACTCTTGGAACATGGTATTTACATATTCACACAGGAGAAAGGGTCATCCTCTGGCTGTCACAGCAGGTAACATATACACTGCACTTGCAGTTCTATATGCTCATTGCCTGTTGTGACAGCCAGAGACTCACCCTTCCTTACCGTGTGAATATGTAAATAGCATGTTCCAAGGTGATCTACCAGTGTAAAGTAAGTCTTTATAAGATAGTCTCTGGACTCCTAGTAAAAAACAGTATACAGTATGTAACAGCCCTGAACACCCTGCAGTATCTTCAGAAATGGGATGTATAATAAAAATCTAAAATGTCCTCCATGGTTTAGCCCTGTACTCTCTGCTAGAACATGCTGTATATTTACTCTACATGTGAACAAGTCTTTCTGTGGGAATTTTTTTATTTTTCTACTAATATCCACCCCAAAATATGGGTGTGTTGTATGGTGTCTTATTGAATTTTTTACATTTGTTTCATAACAAACCATAAGAAAAAAATCAGATGAAACATGTACAACATGCATATATTAAAAATAACACCTCATCCAGAACAAAATAAATTGACATGTTCACCCTGAAAGGAAAAGAGACAATAAAGTAAAGAAAGCGGAACTAGATGAAAACGGTAAATAAAAAAAAGCTATAAATCTGCTTGTTAAGAAAACATTGTTCTGTTGATTTCTGCATCTCTAATGAGTAACAGTAAGCATGGCTGTGTGTAATATACATGTACATAGTGAGCGGGGTAAAGACCTTGAGCGGGATGTAATCATATGCTTCTGTTCTCTGGGAGAGCACGCTGCTGTTTGAATGTTGCAGCTAATTATTAGGATCACTCAGCCGCAGATAAAATTTCATGTAATGCTATCGCTGCTCATGACTGCTGCCTGCATAAGTAGATTTTACCCCAAATTTAAAGTACATTTGGTTTGTTTACTGTTGAAAGAAATAAATGAAAAAAAATGTTCCTGTTTGAGACTATTTTTAGCATTGTATGACCATTTTTTCCTGAAAGTGGATCTTATGAAAGTCATTATTAAATATGTAAGACCAAAGTGATGTAAAAAACCATTAGGGAAGGGCTGATGGAGGACTGTGCGCCCTCTGCAATCCTGGCCAATCTCAATGTTCTTTCTGTGACCATCTCAGGTTTGTGTGCCGTGATGGAAAGGTATCAGGAAAAAAGAAGTGAAATGGATATTCGCAGCAGGCCTGGTATGCAGTGCATGAGTTTATGGGGTCCTTTGGACTCCTTATTGCTGAATTATTATTATTTATTTATATGGTGCCAACATATTACCCAGCACTGTACAATAAATCAGAGTTGAGACAACATAAGATTACACACAGGTAAAGGTTATAACTCAGGAGGAGTAGAGGACCCTGCCCAATCAGGCTTACAATCTAATAGTTTCTTTGAACCACTTCTTGGTCAACTGTGTATTACTTTTGATCCTCTAACTTACTCAACTGGGTATTCTCTTTGACGCGCTGTCTGATGTACCCTGCAGCAGCATGATGACGTCAGATATCGGCAGAGCCGGGGAGACGGCTCTGCTCTCTTCCCGGCTCTGCTGAAGCTTTGCCTGGAGACCCGCGGTCTCTAGGCAAAGCATCGGACATCGGGCGGTATTTACGGTCATGTCCGATATCGCTGTTTTCGTAATTTGTCCCGCTCGAAAACAGCGATGGCCGCATATAATATGGATCAGATAGATGGCCGTGAGCGCACACGGCACTCGAAACGGACATCGATTTGACCCATATCTCCATGTCTGTACCCTGCTTTAGGGTCATACACCTTTAGATTTCTCTGTCAGATTTCCTTTAGATCTCCTTTTGTTTTTATCAAAACCATGTAATATAAGGGACTTTCTAATCCATCAAGTCTACCTGTGTTCATTTGCAAAAGACCCTATACCACATAGTTGTTGGTAGATCTAAAGGATATCTGACAGAGAGATCTGAAGGTGTATGGCCAGCTTAAAGCTGTTGTCTACTGGGTTTTCTAAGTGACCCCTTATTCGCTCGACTGGGTATTCTTTTGACAATTTACTTGCACTACTGGGTATCATTTTGCCCACTTAATTGCTCTTCTGGGTATTGCTTTGGACCAATTACTTGCTCTACTGTGTATTCACTTTTGTTTCTTTAATCATTCGAATTGTAATTAAATTGGGTATTCCTTTTAACCAGTTACTTTCTCTATTTCCTCTTGACCCCTTACTTCCCCTTTTAACTTGTAATTGCTCTACTAGTTATCTAGTACTAGTTACCCCTTCCTAGTTTGATACAGTATTTGTTTGGATCCCTTGCCCTGTCAGGTATTTCAAAAAAGGCCATTCTAGTTTTACTTTGGATTTCTAACTTCATTCTAACACTTCATTCACTAGTAAAACATGTATTTTTTTGGACCACTTATGAGTTAAGACAGGTATTCCTTGGCCCATATTTGCTTTTATAAGGAAGTCCAATACTATTGGGGTATGTCTTTGGGTGATGGGCATTAAGTGATCAGCAATGGGTCTGAAGGACCTTTGCAAACTGAAGGACCTCTCAGCCCAAAAGTATCCGAAGGATCCATTATCAGGTCACCAAAAAGCAGTTTGATTTGCTTAGAAAAGTGACACATAATGGCTATGACAGGCTGTGTACTTTGTAAAATGTTCTTTGTATAACCCTCCGATATTCATTCTCCAGATTTATTACACTGAATAGTTATGTGAACAAAACAAAGCTTTCATATGACCGGTTCTACGGCTAATGTAAAAGATTTCTTTAAACATGTTTCATGGCAACACTTCTGGCAACGACCTGGATTTCCCAATTCTTAATTACATGTTAGCTGAAGCCAGACTGGGGGGTATTGAAAAGCTATCTCCCTAGTTTTATCCTCCATGGCTATGACTTTAACAACTTATTAATGATCATGTGCTCCATATAGGCCTCCCGATGATTTATATCTAACAAAAAATATAATATCGGTTCACATGGTTATTTCTGAGTATATAAGACTTAATTCATCTAACTAAAATTGTTATTAAATACTATGTGTTGGGGGTAAATGTAAGCTCTAGAACTTGATGGGTAATTTGCTGACATACTGGGGGTTATTTATAGCACTTACTGAGGTATATCTGATAGGGGGTTATTGCTGGCCCTTGCACTAAAGCAAAGGGTGAGATGGTCCACAAATCATTTATCATTTGTGGACATTTATAAAGCACCGCTCCCTTGGCAGAGCTCTAAGGTTGGGTACACACGTGTAGATATGGGGCAGATCGATGGCCGCTTAGAGCGCCGTGCGTGCTCAGGTCCATGCATCTGGCCCATATCATATGCAGCCATCCCTGGCTGCATATGATATGGGCCAGAGGAACATGGAACGGCTCCAATATTGAGCCGTGTGTTCCCTGCTTAAGAGATATAAGTAAACGATTTGCGGATCACAAGAGCTTACCCTTCAATTTAAATATTGCTTAAATGAAGTATTTTGTGATTTGTGTCCCCGCACAACTGATTAGCTCCCACACATATTTTTTACTAATTGTTACAGTATTCTCAAATAGGTTAAAACCAATTGTTACAGTAAAACAAAACAGTTTGAAGAACTGTGATTGCAGAGGGTAAAGGTGGTACAGCTGCACATATAAGTGATGGAAAATTGTTAATATATCTTTTGTTCATTTAGTTATCTGGGTAGAGCCGTCCTTAAAAATCGTTACAATTCTCCCAAACTTTATAAATCTGTTCTTGCTCACTTCATACCATTCTATGTTTCATACTTCAAACTCGGTTTTTATAACCTCTATAATCTTTGTCCACATTGTGCCTTATCTATGGAATTCAAAAACGAGACCCTGCCTTGCACATTAACCTTTACATGCTTCATCAAAGCTCGCCCTTTTAAAGGATAAGGTGTTATCTCTCGAACATCCACATCCTCTTAGAACTCGCTGGTAGCTTAAATGGCTCTCTGGCAGGAAGTGGAAAATTGGCACATAGTTTTTTCACAAAGTGTTTATGTAATTGTTCAACAATATCCAAATGAATAAGTCATGAGCGTGGTCATGTTTCCAGCATTAAATATTAGTAAACATGCCTACTGTATCAACAAATTAAATTTTCCAAGTTTTATCATTTTCCTGTCTAGAATTCTAAAGTATTTCATTTAAAGTCAAATAGTTGGGAGGGCCAGGCACTATAGAGACCACTGAGATTCCTGTTGCTTTGGGTTTGAAGGAACCATGGACCAGCATTGAACCCCAATGTTATGTTAAATGTGGATTGCAGCTTTTCCTTTCCTGTCCTTTCCTTCCTAATACCACCAGCAAGATTCATGATTGTAGAGATGAAGGTCCACCTCATCATTTGGCATTTAGGATTGTTACAAAGTGCACCAGCACTCTTCGACAATATGTAGCACCCTGACTATAAGTTGCCACAGGTAGGTCTTGGTGGAACTTCCTGGAAAAGCTAGTAAATGCACTGTCAGGATCCGAATCCAGGGATGCTTCGGTGTCTGGCTGCAGCTCTGTCAGTTGAGCCACCTGCACATCTGATATGGCACCTTGTCGGATCTCTTGCATAAGATACCCTGTTACCCAGTTCTTTGATAAACCCGAACTCCTGGCTCCTCCCATATACTTCCTTTAAAAGCCATGACCTTGCTCTGCCTCATTGCCAGATTATTTTGCTCCCTGCCAGTATCTTACTCTTCCTAAGCATTACCTGTGCCTTTATAATCATCACCTGTGTACAGAACCTTGACTATTGACTACCCGACAATTCATCTTGTTTCATTGATACTTGACACCATCGGCTTCTGACCTTAGCTTGTTCCTGACCATTCTCCTGCTAGCTTCCTATCTGCTACTACTGCTTGTGGACTACCCTGCCTACCTCCCTATTGATGTTTCAGCACCTGGACTCTGAGCCCGACCGCAGATCGTTACATACACATTGCTTCATACATATCTTGCTATACAATTCTGATGGCTGATGGTTTTACTGCCAATAAATAGGAGAAGACCTTTTTATGTTCCAGAGATAGGTCCATACAGATCTGTTTTAATAAGTTTGGTGTTGAGGAAATCAGGTGTCCTACACAGAGCTCTGAACACCTTTCCACCCAGAGTTGAGTTTGGGCCATAGCCCAACTGAGCTCTTGTTTGATGAAACAAAACACTCTTTCTTAGCAGGTCCTATCATCCAACATCAGAACCTGACCTCACATTTGGCAGAATAGACTCAAATTCCCAAAATCTTGTGGGATGTAATGGCAGTCAATAAGATGACATGTATTACTTGACCTTAACCCTCAAACTGCAATCCTGTTTGAAGCCCACCACCAACATTTCTACCTCTACAATTCTCTATTGGCTATATGTGCACATCTTCACACAGGCACACACCAACATTTAAAAAAACAATGCTACAAAAGGGTAACCAACTTCATGCTCTTGGACATCATGGACATTGGCTGTGCAATAAGCATGATGGTCATTGGTCAAGTGTCCACCATTTTTTGGTCTTATAATCCATTTACCTCAAACCTCAGGCTATTTGCAGATCTTCTCTGTTGGTAGTTATTTTCTGAGCAATCTGCTAACAGACAAAACACAATAAACATATAAAAAAAATCTTAAACGCACATATTTCTTCTCACAAAGGAACATCAACAACACTTTATAGAGGATGTATCCATCAAGCTTTTGTTGATGCTTCATGGAAAATTCCTTGCTGGAAACAGGACAAAATTTCTATCTGAGAGAACAAAGAACTGATATAACGTAACACGCACAAATAAACTCATCTGAAAAGTTTCTTGTCAGAACATTAACATGTTTTTATCAGCTCTTTTCACCGAATTCAGGAAGTATTCATGATCTACAGATCCAACCGTTGTGCCTCATGGGAAAGAATGGACAGAGCATTAGCCGGATTGGTAAATAATCTGAAAAACATTTTCCAAATTCTGCCTTGGCTTCTTAACGATGCTCTTTAAGTTTTACACAACTTTTAGTTTGCCTCAACTGTTGGCTTTATTTACCGTGACTAAGCCATATCAGCAAAATAGGCGGTTCAATTTGTTTTATGAGTTAAGACTAATGAAAGACAGTTTGTTGCGAAGGGTTACTGCACATTATTGCTCTGGGCTGGTTATCACATAAACGGCCTAATTGTTAACTTTTCCTCTAGGCTACCTGAAACTGTGATGTTCCATCAGACTGTCCAGAATCAGCAAAATGTACTTGTAAAAGGCTACTGCTTTAGTCTGCTTGAACTACTTCTATTAGGTAACCGGAACATGTGCTTATACAGTTTTAGGTATTGTCTTTGCAATTTTTTTAGATATTGTAATAAACCGTTCACTTGTCACTGTGAAAATTGACCATGTGAAAGGGTCCCACCAGTTGTGCCCAAGAAGAAGTCTGGGATATTGGATAACACCTGCAGGTTTTCTGAATGTTTTTAGTGTTTGGTTACAGGGTCTTGGACTCTGGAATAGGAAGAAAAAAATCTTGGTGGGCCTTCCCATTACCCCTGGGTACACACCAGGATTTTCACCTGCTTGTGGTCAATGAGTTAGTGGTTTATGTCTCCACAAAAGGAGCTGAGACTTATGGCTGCTCACCACATGGGAGACATTGTGCTACTGGAGCAGCGTATACCAGGGAGTACACAAGTTGTGTGGGGCTAAGGCCTGGCAGTCAAGCCATACAGATTTTTCTATGGTGAAAACATTTTCTTGGTGTATGCAAGCCAAGATTTTGTTAAATTACTTCTATTAACAACTACGAGGGTAACCTGGTTTGGAAGTGTAATTGAACAATAGATAACAATAGCCCATATAGCCAATAACAAGATATGTAATGTGTGGGTTGACATCATTAATAGCCCTTTTTTGCACCCTCCAATACACAGTATACATGCATAAAATTAATGGCCCCCATACATGCACAGATATTAGGGCCGACAGATAAAAAACGATCAATTTTTAGATCGGTCGACTGAAAATTGGTGCATGCCCACATGGTCCGATCAATTAAATTTGATCGTAATTGTGAAAGAAATCGATCAAAACATGATCGGACATGTCGGAAAATTTTTATCGGTTGAGTACAAATTGAGTACAAATTACGATTCCAAAAATATCGATAAAAAAAAAACCACAAAAAAATCGATCACAAATTGGTTATTCCATGTGGAGTATATTCTATATTCCATCAATCAATCACCAATTGTACGACTGAAAAAAAATTATAGTTTTTAGTCTGTCGGATGCTAAAATCTGTGTATGTATGGGGGGCATTACTTGGTGCATAGTATACAAACAAAAAGGTGGTGGACACTTTAAATATTACACTTATCTATCTAGCTAGAAGTAAAGCCCCCCATAGACAGGCAGACTCCTCCATGCAACTTCTGTACAACCAACTTTTCTTCTACCAAAACCATGTAATATGAGGACCTTTCTACACCTTCCAATCACTATGTATTCTATCAGGGAGGTCACTATACTACATAGTTGTTGGTAGGTCTCATGAAAGTTGTATGGAGGAGTCTGCCTGTCTATGGGGGGCTTAAGTGAACACACATTAAGTTTGAGTTAAGGAGACCTTAAGCCCCCCATACACCTGCAGATTCCTCCATACAACTTTCATGAGACCTACCAACAACTATGTAGTATAGTGACCTCCCTGATAGAATACATAGTGATTGGAAGGATTAGAAAGGTCCTCCTATTACATGGTTTTGGTAGAAGAAAAGTTGGTTGTACAGAAGTTGCATGGTAATTGTATGTGGTGTATGGGGGGCTTTACACGGTTCCATTTTTTGAACTTTTTACCTGAATCAACTGACCAGAAAAAGAACATAAATCGAGCACTAATCAGACATGTAGGTCAATAATATAAGTACCTGATTGGTTTTCTAGGTATTTCAATGGATAATGAGTTTAGTGTGGAGGAAATTAGGTGTCCTAAACAGAGCCCTGACTTCTACTGAAAACCTTTCCACCAAGAGTTGAGTTTGATGTATAGGAATTTAGTGACCTGCACATAGGCCTGATCATAGGCCAACTGAGCACTTGTTGGATGAAATAGAATGCTCTTTCATATCATCCAACATCAGAACCTGACTCATAAATACTCTTTTGGCAGAATGGACGCAAAGTCCCATAATCTTGTTTATCCTACATAGAGGAGTGGAAGCTGCTGAACCAGCTACATGTCCATGGTTTTAGAATAGATGCATTTTTATGTAGGTGAGATGGTGACCATATTGTTGCTCTTTTTTTTATATATCTTGCCTCTATGTATAGTTTGCAATGATATGTGCTAATTACAGTCATGACCATAAATATTGAGACATTGACACAATTCTTACATTTTCAGCTCTATACACCACCACAAACACAATGCTTAATATGAGGGTATTAACATCCAAATCAGGTAAATGGTGTTGGAATTACAACAGTTTTCATATGTGCCTCCCACTTGTTAAAGGACCAAATGGCTTCTCAGCTGTTCCATGGCCAGGTGTGTGATATTCGCTCATTATCCCAATTACAATGTGCAGAAAAAGGGTCCAGAGTTAATTTCAAGTGTGCTATTTGCATTTGGCATCTGTTGCTGTCAACTCTCAAGATGAGATCCAAAGAGCTGTCACTATCAGTAAAGCAAGCCATCATTAGCTGAAAAAACAAAACAAACCCATTAGAGAGATAGCAAAAACATTAGGCGTGGTCAAAACTACTGATTGCAAGATTTTAAAAAGAAGGATTGCACCAGTGAGCACAGCAACACCAAAAGACCCGAAAGACCATGGAAAACAACTGTGGTGGATGACCGAAGAATTCTTTCCCTGTTGAAGAAAACACCCTTCACAACAGTTGGTCTGATCAAAAACACTCTCCAGGAGGTAGGTGTATGTGTGTCAAAGTCAACAATCAAGAGAAAACTTCACCAGACTGAATACAGAGGGTTCGCCACAAGATGTAAACCATTGGTGAGCCTCAAAAACAGGAAGGCCAGATTAGAGTTTGCCAAACGACATCTTAGAAAGCCTTCACAGATGAGACCAAGATTAACGTGTACCAGAGTGATGGGAAGAGAAAAGTATGGAGAAGGAATGGAGCTGCTCATAATCCTAGGCATACCACCTCATCAGTGAAGCATGGTGTTGGTAGTGTCATGGCGTGGGCATGTATGGCTGCCAATGAAATTGGTTCTCTTGTATTTATTGATGATGTGACTGCTGACAAAAGCAACAAGATGAATTCTGAAGTGTTTCAGGCAATATTATCTGATTCTCATATTCAGCCAAATTTTTCAGAACTCACTGGACAGGGCTTCACAGTGCAGATGGACAATGACCCAAAACATACAGCAGCTAGAGAGTTTTTTTAAGGGAAAGACATGGAATGTTATTTAATGACCAAGTCTATCACCTGACCTGAATCCGATTGAGCATGCATTTCACTTGCTGAAGACAAAACTGAGGGGAAAGTGCCCCAAGAACAAGCAGGAACTGAAGAAAGTTGTAGTAGAGGCCTGGCAGAACATCACCAGGGATGAAACCCATTGTATGGTGAGGTCTATGTGTTCTAGACTGAATTGACTGGAGCATATGCAAACTGTTGTAATTCCTACATGGTTCACCTGATTTGGATGTAAATACCCTCAAACTAAAGCTGACAGTCTGACTGTATATACACAGACTCTGATTCCTGCTGTACAACCAATACACATTACAATTCATCTCCCAGTTCATGAGACCTACTCACTGAAAACAATGCACTCCCTAGGTGACATATATCTTTCTGTTAGGTAAGCATTGGTGTAGCTAATTGATCCTGCCTACAAACCATTTGTATAACCAGAACAAAACAACAAGATCAAGCAGTATGTGAGTCATATATAAACAATAATATAAACTCTGCAAAAATAATTCCAGCTATGTGCTCACTGAAGATATGGCCTACTTTTTTTTTTGCTCAGATCCAAAGATCCTGGTTGTTCACTGATGATCTGAGCTTGATAAAACATTTTTGTTTTAGTCAATAATTAGGAAATACATCTTGGATCTCCACGTTCTGACATGTTTTACTCAACATGGCAGCGTGTAGTAGTGTCCAAATGTATTAAGAATAGCACTAGTTTTGACAAATATAGTATATTAAAGTCCATTCCATTTCCAAATCCAGCCAGGGCCAAATCCTGACTATTGGCAACCCGTTCTTACATAATCAATGCACCGAGTTTGTAGGAATTTGTTTGTTTGTCCACTTGCCTGTTGAGGATTGACCGCAAATTCTCAATTGGGTAAAAGTCTGGGGATTTTCCTGGTCAAAAAAATGTGTTACATTATTACCTTCATTGCGCAAATCGCCACTTGTGCATGCACATTTAGCAGACCCAATGATGGTACTCTCCACAGATTACCTTGATTGTGCAAATCGGCACTTGTACATGCGCATATTGTGAACACAATGCACGGTAGTTCCGAGTGCTGATGTAAAAAACCTTGAATATTAATATATCAATAATCATATCAATATTAATATTGAATAATGAAGATATAGCACTTTATTCAAAATCTTCACGAAGTGACGATATTCACAATAAAAATGTGCAATTAGAACATCCGCGATCAACACTAGTGCTCTATAATGCTAGAAAAGGAATTGTTCTTCACAAAACTCTTGTTGGAAGGTTGGGGGGAGTTGCTGTTGGAGGATATTTCAGGACCATTCTTCATTCATGTGTGGTATGATTGATTCTTGGATGAGAAGAAACCTCACACATGAATGGTTTCAGGATACTTTCCTGTTTCCATGGCATCAAAATGGATACGTTTGCACCATAAACGCATCCATCGACGTTTAATGGAGTTGTTTCCATGTTGCGTTGCAGTGGTGCAATTTTTTCAACACAGGGCGCATTGTGAATGCAATAATGCATCAGTAGTGATTAATCAAAAATAAATGGGTATCTGTTTTTGATGCATCTTCAATGCATTGTCCATCTCTTTCAAATAATAATAAAAAAAACAAAAAATGCATACATCATAATGGACCATTAACCAATCACGAACACATCTCAAACAGATGCAAAACGCAACCCCCTGCGTAAAAAAAAAAGCATCTAGGAAGCAGTGGAAACATATTCTAGGGCTACGGCTACAGTAAAATCCCTGTGCTTGATGACAATGGGCTATGACAGGGATCTCTACACAGCCCATCATAGCCCCCGGTCCATCAGTCTGAGCCTCGGTTGCATTAATGTCGACGCGGTGCTCTGAAATGGGGGCTTGATGTATTCCGTGCCCATTGACAGTCAATGGACGCGTTATACGGATGTATGACTAATGTTCCCTGGCCGCGCTATAACATGACCCTAAGAGAGCGAAGGGGGTGGGGGGCTTGTGCTCATCGGATGTGCTGACATCAGCATATCCAAGCCCATAGTATAGCTTCCCTAAGACAGAACTGATGGTAGTGCTTACCCTTTTCTCATTCAATTTTTTTTCCAGATGCCCCAAACACTCTGAAAGGGACTTCGTCATTAAATGACTTTACCCCAGGCCTTAGCAATATAATTTCTGTACTTCTTCTTTTGAGCATGCTCTGCAATTGTGGGCAAGCCACTCCTTCAGCTGAATCATCTTGAGAAGACAGTTCTGGCACTTGCTGGACTTTCTTGGGATTACGTTTATTTTCATGGCAAAGCAGTTTGCAACTAATCTCATTACTCTTTATAGTTGCGGGCGACCAACAGCCGTGCTCGCTCCCACCGAACACATAAAGGTCGGTCGCCCGCAATTACAGGGGAGCCCACCTTGAGGATCCAACCAAAAAAGCCGGCAGGTCGGATCACACGCGGATTGGAGTCTCTACCCCCTCCAAGTTAATTGGCTACAATCTGTCGGTAATCCCTGTGTTAGTGGCGCACACAGGATTTCTGTCAGTTCTGAAGCCTGCTTAGAG
>CM070042.1:44713250-44725867 GCA_036250615.1 Ptychadena robeensis | reverse complement strand
GGTGTTGGTAGATCTAAAGGAAATTGTATGGAGTGATCTAAAGGTGTATGGGGGGCTATAGCGCTGCTAGTACAAGGTGATAATAATATACGAGAATTCATTTGAATGGTGCTCCCTCTGCTGGCTACATCCTAAAATGCACTGTAGACTTTCACTGATTGTGTCCATGCATTTATAACAAAATATATTTTAGACAGATATAAACATTAAATGTGAAATTTATTTTTCCTTTCCAGAAATAGTTTGTGATAAAAAAAAATAGTAATGGTAAAATAATATTGCTATTGGAACAGCTAAGTGCTATTCTTACCATATCTCCACCAGTCATACTGGTCTTTCTCGTTGTTAGCAATAGAAACAAACATTAGTGAACTTCTGAGTTATGCTAGCATTTTATAAATGCATGACTGATGTGCCTGTGTTGTAAAAGGGAGGATTGCTGGCATCCTTTTACATATACAGTATTTACTAGTAGACCTTATGCGGAGAGATTATATTATATATATACCATTGCTTAACTAATTAGAAAGAGTGCTAATGAATCGGATGTTAAACTGAGAATGACAACTCATCTCTCCTCCAATATGTAAATAGGTTTTCATGGGTAGGTTGTTAGGGCCAGATTGTAAAATGTGTCTCTCCAGTGGGTTCAGACAATGGGTATTTGGACAATAACAGGCACAGACGTTTTCCCATAGATGTTATAGGGAATAAAAGTGCATCTTATAGTCTGAAAAATACAGTACTTCTCACTTTTAGGACATCCATAGAAGTGATGAGCAGCATAGTCAATATTATATTCACAAAATATCGAAAATTTTTCGCCTAATATTCACAGTAAATTTGAGAATTCGTGATCTCCATTGTGACACTTGTACATGCACATATAGCGAACGCAATGCACTGGAGTTTTTGGATTTAAAAAATTTCAAATATTGGCAATTACAAAGATGTAGAACTACAGTATATTGGAGATCTTTGCAAGTGCCGAAATTCGCAATAAAAATTTGAGATTAGAATATTCGAGATCAACACCATTCTACAGGGCACCTTTTACCTACTTTTCAGATATTTCTAAAGCTAGCCATACACGTGTCGACTTTTTCGATCGCATTGTGCAATTTTAAGATCGTACGCCAATCTAACATCAATTGATCGTACCACCACACAGTGTGATCTTGTTAAACATGATAGATTTACGATTGTACTATGGAACTCATGTGTAGTACGATGATAAATATGATTGTAATTTGGATTCCAAATACGATTCTAATTACAAATACTATTCTAATTCTGATCCTAATTATGATTCCAGATACATTTCTTATTCCGATTCTAAATATGATCGTAAACAAAGCAATCAAACTACCTAGAAAACCCGTTGACTAAAACTTACTGATCATTTTTCGACTTATTTCGATCACTTTTGGTCACTCGTACCAGTTGGGCAGGATCGAACAGAAGTATCGAACCATGTATGACCACCTTAAGAGACCATATTGTTATGGCTGCATGGCCATAGACTGAAAAAGATCATTTTACTAAGAACAATTATAAGATAAATATATACTTCTTATATGTATTTTTTCTTTGTTTAGCTTAAAAACAGGGATTCCAGGTGTTTACACTATCCATTGATCCAGAGATATCCTTTTCTGTAAGACTGGCTCATCTTTAGTTTCAGTAGTCTCCCTCTCCCTGCCTACAATGTCATTTAGTGGCAAACAGATAACCAACAACAGGGTCCATGCAGATATTCATCTGAATCATGAGTAGTGTTGAGCTCGAATATTCGATTTTCAAATCTTTAGCTCGAATATCGCTATTTCGCGAATATTCGCGAATATATCATCGGATATCCGACACGATGCGATTTTTTAAAACGGAAATGATGGATATTCTCCCAGTCGAATATCCGAGCTCCATTGACTTGCATGCATTGCGCATATGTGGTCGCATTGCGCTTTCTCGGATAATCGCAATTTCGGATTCCGCCATTCTCTATTGACTTCAATGTATTGCGCATATTTGGTCGCATTGCGCTTTCTCGGATAATCGCGATTTCGAATTCCGCCATTCTCCATTAACTTGCATGCATTGCGCATATTGGGTCGCAATTGCGATTGCTAGATCGCAATTCATGTCGTAAGTGCGTATATTCGAGATTACGAATATGGAATCGAATATTATGGCGGATATTCGCGAAATTACGCGAATTCAAATATTGCCTAGTCGCTCATCACTAGTCATGAGATGGAGTAATCCAAACAAAAAAAAAAGCACAGCAGGGAAGATAGAAATGGTTTGCCTATAGGCTACAAAAACAAATGATTCCCTCTTTAATACAACCTATTCCAGTGTTTAGTGATAATATATGTAATAAAAGATATCATATTTTTATACCATGTACCATATTTTTCGCACTATAAGATGCACCGCACCAAAGGATATACCCCATATGTCTTTTATGGAAAAAAAGAATAAAGATTCAGAGGCACAGTCCTTCACATATAAAGTGAATAAACAGTATGTTCAAGCAAAGTAGGCAGTGCATTGCAGTAAATATATAAAATAAAGTAAGACTCATCACTCCTGTTTAGGCTATGTAGATAGCATGAGTTGTGTATTTAATTAACATTCTGTGTTGCTGTAAAAAATGTGACAGACGCCTCTCTCTTCCCATATGTAAATAGCTGCTCATGGGAAATTTGTTAGTCCCAGATTGTAAAATATGTCTCTCCAAGAGTTTGTCAGTGTGTTGAGAGAAAGTGTACTGCTAGTGCTAAAACCGTTTTGGGCAGTGGCCTTTTGACACTCCAGCCTCCTGGATGCAGAGCTTCAAGGATGTTTGGCACATAAAAACCCAAAACATATTCGGACCATAAGTTTTACATTGAAATCAAAAAGTGCGTCTTATAATCCAGTAAATTCAGCACTTTAATTTTCAGCTTTAGAGAAAACTAGTAATACCATAAAATAAAAACGTGTTTAGATTTTGTGTTTTATTATAAAAATATATATTCATACAAAAATAGCTTAGAAACAGCCAAAAAGAGATAGCAGAGGTATACAGGTAATTCTAAGCTTCTGTCACTATAAACTTTACAAGATACAAGGGACCTCGGAATGTTTCATGATGTAGCCCTCTACAGCATTATCTCCCTACAATGGAACAGTGCCAGAGCTTGTCTGTGGAGTACTTTCCATCTCCTGACTACTGGGTGCCACAGCGGTGCGTGGTGCTGGTTTGGGCAGGTGAATGTCAGAGTGAAGGTTAGAGGCAGCATGCTCCTTCAAGTACTCTCCTCCCATCTCTTCATAGTCTTTCCTGCTAATCCAGCCTTCATCCGCCTCCAAATTCTGAAGGGCCCAGCTAGAGGCTCCATGCCAAGTATCAAGAACAGGATTTGCTGCCATTGAGACCTGAGGTGTATAGGAAAGCACAATTACATTGTAGTCTCATGCAAGTACCATACAGAGAACACAACAATCCTATATAAATACAAATAAACAAAAAGCTATTATATGATCATGAGCTTTACACCAAGCAAGTAAATCTATTGTAATAAAAAAAAATCAGACAATACTTTTTATTTCCTATGCGATTTCTTTGGGAAAATCTTTGGGTTGGGAGTTATACTGTTTCTGTCAATCTGCAGATCACCACCATATGTTTTTGTTAAAAATTTTTGTATCCACTATTAAGGTCATTACCTAAGGCCTGCGGCCTATGAACCAATTGTAATATATATCAGTGCCTGCTGCGTATGAGACTTTAAATCAAAGAAAGGGGGTCAGGGATCAATCAAAGGAAGGTGGAGAGGGATACTCAAACAGATCTCTGCTGTGTCAGAATTCCCCTCTTTGCTACCTCTGCAAGATCTAACCTGTGGAATGATTCTATCATGCCTGCTAAGGAAGAGATCTTTTGCTCACTAGATGGATCGTCTCACCGCATGGATCTCCTGCAAGCAAAGGATCTCTTCCTTGGCAGATAATCTACAACAGGAATTTTTTTTCTAACACCGCGTCATAATTTTTTATACCACTTATTTCACCTTGATATTTTTCTTTCTACCACATGTCCCCTAGGGGGCTCCATAGATTTCCATGTGGAGGAGATTATTCCTTACTTCCTCTCAACACAGGGATTTTCCTCCAATGGGACAACCAATTTTACTTAGAAGTATGATAATGATTATAATGCTGCCTATGCCTTTCTATCCCAGTGACAACTCTTTTATAGGAATCATAGAACAGGACATCTGTCTCTTATCAAAAGCTTCATAAAGGAATATAAATATGAAACATTTAGATATAATATTTTACATTTACTTAACTCAAACAAGCCAAAAACTATTTAGCAATCCTGACAATTATAAATATCAAGAATAACAGTAAATGGGAAATACAAATATTATATTATGCACTCGTACTTGAAAGGTGGAGCCAAACGGTCTCATCATTAGAAGTTCTTTTTCCAAGCGGGTCTGCATTCCAGGGTACATCACGTTGCCTCCTGTCAGAAAAACATTCTGCACCAGTTGCTGCTGTACTTCCTGTGGATACCTGACAAGCAACAGAATAATTCTGAATAACAGGAGCAGTAATATAAATAAATGATAAAAAGAAACAAAACAGAATCATCTTCCACTGACTTTGAGCTTTTGACCCTTCTAACTACCATTTTACTGTACATTGAGGCTCTCCATGTGCTCTGTACGACTGCTCTCACTTGACCCTGGCAGTAAACCCATACCTCACAGTTTTAAACAACGCCGTACAAGCAATCAAAGTTTTCCCCGCCTTTCCTACTCCCCTCTACACATCCCCGACAAAAGCCACCTCCTTTCACATGCAGTTCCCCCCCCCCCTTTCGACTTTACCATTGATGCGCCAGGGAGGTTGTGGCACCAGAATCGATCAGCAGAAATTTTCAATCGCAGCAGGTTCACCGATAACCCTGAACTGCACTCCGAGTACCGCCAGGGAGGATAACATTAAGTTCATGTTTATCACTGTTGTACCCCTTTGTCTATGAACAATGCCTAAAGCCCCCCATACACGTTCCGATTATTCGTACAAATTTTGCCCGACCGACCAACGTGTTTGGGAGATTAATCGATCGGGAAATTAATCGGATGCGGAATTATGTACCTGACCGATCCAGATTTCTCAAAATCGGCCGAAAAATCGGTCAGGACCGCTTCGGACCTGTCCGTAAATTTTGGCCGATCTTCTGTTAAGCTAGCCATACACTGCACGGATTCCCTGGCTGATCGATTCAGCACCGATGGATTCCGGCGATTCCGCCGGCATCCACAGGTGAGAACGATCAGCCAATTAGGGAATCCGATCGTGCCAGCCCACCTTGCACGGCCGGATCCGTGTCCGATGGATCGGCTCCCTGACCGCAACGCCCCCTGATCAGAGCAGAATCGGACCCGAAAAGACCAACAGGTTGGTTCTTCCTCGGATCCGATTCTGTGCCCCCGATCCATCGGATGCGGTCGGACGGGCAAGGTGGGCTGCAGAGGATTCCGGCACGATGGATCCGCGTGCACGCGCCCGGAATCCATCGCGCCGGAATCCGTGCTGTGTATGGCAGCCTTTAATAAATAGTGTCAGGCTGATTGATCGGTGATAATTCGAATTCCGATTTTTCGTGCCGACCGACCATAACATTTTAGGTGAAAATCGGGTGACACGATCGGACGAAAAATCGGGAGAATAATCGGAACGTGTATGGGGGGCTTTAGCAACTGTTCAACACCCCTACGAATGCCTGAAAACTGCCTCATGTCACGTTCGCTGGGTGGTTGCACTAATTGGGCGTTTTAAAAACAGAATGCATCACCTGTCATATTTTTTGTTTTTCTTTATAAAGGAAACTACAAAATGCAGTTCATTCAACTACAACAGAAACCATTATTGTAGCTGCTGGAAGGCCAGGATCTGTTAAATATCATTACCAAGTACAAACAGAATCAGATGCTGGTGAAGCTAAACTACTCAAGAAATCTGTTTGCATAAAAGTGGACATTACTGCTTGCATAATTACAATCACATACAATGTAGAAAAAATATGTATATTTCTATTTTAAAGTAAAAGATAACTGAAGTCATTTTTTTTTAGATTTGGGCGAGTTGTGAGAGGTTAGAACAAACTTTTTGACTCATGGGACAAAAAGGTTCTTAAAGACATAGTAATGTAAAATGTAAACAGATTACAATGTAATCATTGCAGGGAATGAGCAATGGTAGCCAAATTAAAAAACGAAACAGGACGTCGTTTTCCTGAGTCTGTGTAAGCCCCCCCATACACCTTTAGATTCCTCCATACAATTTCCATGAGACCTACCAACAACTATGTAGTATAGTGACCTCCCTGATAGAATACATAGTGATTGGAAGGTGTAGAAAGGTCCTCATATCACATGGTTTTGGTAGAAGAAAAGTTGGTTGTACAGAAATTGCATGGTAATTGTATGTGGTGTATGGGGGGCTTTAGAACCCCAATTTGTTTTTGTTTTTTTGCAGTTCACACACTCCACTCTCCAATAGTCCTAATCGCCAACATCACAAGAAACTAAATCTCATGTGAAACCTTTAATATTGAGCTGCCACCACAACATAAAAAGAGGTGAAGTCTTTAAAAAGAGACTTGTTTGAGTGACCATTAGATTCTGAAATGTTATTGCACTTACCGGTCTAGAATATACAGCATGGTCTCCGCCAGTCCGGCCTGGTCTTCCCCAATCAGCGAGGGCTGAAACAGCACCTCTGGCACACGAATTCTCTCTGTGCCCAGGTACATTTGGTGATACTCTGCTATATTAAACATGGCCTAACAGATATAATAAAAAGAAAAACATTACACCTATGCGAACACTGTATCATTTTACATAAATATATTACTTTCTATTACCTGAACACTGGGCGCTGTTTTCTCAGTTTCCACTTGATCCTCTGAGTAAAGGGGATCAGATTCCATAATCCCTTCCATATCTTCTTGCTCACCTCCCAGCGCTTCTGGTGTCTAAAAAAACATGTCATGATGATGCAACAGCGGACTAAGCACACAACAAGGAATCAGGTGAAAAAAGGTGAACATTGGTTGGTTTCCATGGGATTCTGCAGTGCAATACAACATGTTGTTTGGTAGAACCAATAAGAATATAATTTTTGAGATACATTGTTAAGCCCCCCATACACCTTAAGATCGATCCATACAATTTCCATTAGATCTACCAACAACTGTGTAGTATAGTGGCCTCCCTGATAGAATAAATAGTGATTGGAAGGTATATACCACTGCTATGTAGTGCTGGGTCCTCCCTGATAGAATACATAGTGATTGGAAGGTATATATCACTGTTATGTAGTGCCGGGTCCTCCCTGATAGAATACATAGTGATTGGAAGATATATATCACTGCTAGGTAGTGCCGGGTCCTTCCTGATAGATTACTAAGTGATTGGAAGGTATATATCACTGCTGTGTAGTGCCGGGTCCTCCCTGATAGAATACATAGTGATTGGAAGGTATATATCACTGCTATGTAGTCCTGGGTCCTCCCTGATAGAATACATAGTGATTGGAAAGATCAGAAAGGTCCTCATATTACATGGTTTTGATAGATCAAAAGTTGATTGTACAGAAATTGTATGGAAACATTGTAAGGTGTATGGGGGCCTTTACCTGTAATTTCAGCGATACAAAACTGTTTAAAATATAGATTCCAACAGACAAGAATTTACTTACAACTATTATAACATCTTGTAGAGCATAAGGGAAATACTCTTACCTGTGGTTTGCTGTCTATTGACTCCCCCAGAATCCTCTGTCTGCCCTGCTCAACAGCTGCATTTAGCTTGTGTATATAAGACTGCAGCTCCTCTGCGGAGTCCATGTTTAGCTCCACCAAGGCCTTGTGGAACTGGTCAACTTGTCCATCTTCAAGAAGTTCCTATTGGAAAAAGAAACAAAGGGCCATTCCATACTTTTGCTCCATAGTATCATCAGATAAAAATCGATCAAAAATACCAACGAGACCCGTCAGATACTTGAATGATCGACTGAAATTAACCAACATGTCCTATCACTGCTCAATCTATTTTATTTAAATTTTAATTTTGATCCAAAAAACTCTTTATTACATTTGAAGCCAATACTAAAGTTATTGATTATATGGAAAACAACAGGAGGTGCGACTCCCTTGACTCCCTGCAGATCGGCATTTTCCATTCTTAACTCTGATGCCTGAGAATGTAATAAGTGATTTACCCAGATTTAGTAGCATTAGACATAAGCATAAAACAGCTATTTCTAATTTAAAGTTTCCTAATCTTAAGGGAAGAAAGTATATGTCTCTATGAAGCAAGTCTTTTATGTGAACACTGGTGCGTCTACACCTAGGTTTAAATGTCTTTGACACCTGAAAATGTAAATAACCGAATCACCTTATTTTTCATTCTATAAAACGCACTTTCAACCTCTTCAAAATTGGAGGGGAGAAATTTGTGCTGAATAAACCGTCCGTGTGCGGATTGATCCCATCTGCTCTGTGTATGTGAGCGGGAAGCTGCCTGCTCACATACACAGCTCTGTGGAGTGGAACCAAGAGGTGGGGAAGTTATCACAGGCAGCCTCTGACAGCTTCCCCACCTCTTTTACTCCCGCTCTGCCAGTTGGAACACGCTGCTCCCCAGAACTTTTACGGGATCAGACGGAAGATCAGTACTGGGAGGACTGGCCTTCAGAAATGTTAGCATGTAAAGCTAGCCATACACGGCACGGATTCCCGGCTGATCGATTCAGCACCCGATGGATTCCGGCGATTCCGCCGGCATCCACAGGTGAGAACGATCAGCCAATTAGGGAATCCGATCGTGGCAGCCCACCTTGTACGGCCGGATCCGTGTCCGATGGATCGCCTCCCTGACCGCAACGCCCCCTGATCAGAGCAGAATCGGACCCGAAAAGACCAACAGGTTGGTTCTTCCTCGGATCCGATTCTGTGCCCCCGATCCATCGGATGCGGTCGGATGGGCAAGGTGGGCTGCAGGGGATTCCGGCACGATGGATCCGCGTGCACGCGCCCGGAATCCATCGCGCCGGAATCCGGCACGAATCCGTGCCGTGTATGGCAGTCTTAAGAAATGAACACACAATACGAGGAATATTAAAGAATTAGATACCTGCACATAGAGTAATCTCTCTAATCTTTCCTGATCCTGCTGAAGTTTCTCCTCTCGCCGCCGTGCATTGAGCTCTTGCAAGCGTTTGAGTTGTTGCTGTCTGCGCTCCTGCTTCTCCTCTGATGGGACTGCAGCACCGAGCAGCTTAGAGGAGAAGGGAAGCTGCATCTTGTGAACATTCTGCTCATAGTAGTCTGGGCAACGCCACTTCTTCAGCTCTTGTTTGGTGTGCAGAGGAAAACACTGACATGAATATTTTTCAAACAAACACCTACATTTATTTGCACATAAAAAGAGAATGGTAACCAAAGTGCCAATAAAAGGGTAAGGTTACTGTACTTCCACGATGCAAAAAAGTCCCAAAAAAGCATGGGTAACCTGCAGGCCAGAAGATCTACAGTAATAAGTCAAAGCAACTGGACTTGCTGAAGTTTCACTACTCATCCTATGACCCTATACTTCATATACTATGGCTTGGACAATGGAAACCTTCACAGAAATCCAGAACGGAGTTAACCCCCCTAGCGCTTCTGACTGCTCCATCTCCTCCAGCACTTTCTTGTCAGTTGTGCAGTTGACGAGATGGAGCCGTCCAGCTAAGCTCAGATCCTCGGCAGCAACACATACTCACTATGTCCGGGGGATCTGATGGTCTAAGCTGGCTTCACAGAAGCAAGCCGTCCGATGTCACCCCTCTCCCAGCCCAATTTGCATATGAATGTCCCGCGGCCCCTGCCCCCCCCTGGCCACGGGACATTCATATGCAAATGGACTATCTTCAAAGAGCACATCTGGAAAATCACATCCAGTGTCATTTCAAGATGTGCTTTTTGAAGTTAACCCTTTCAGGGCGTGCCAAATTACTTGTATTGGATACAGTGATAACAATACAATTCAAAGTAAAACAAAACACATTTCCAATTGTAATAAAAATGTTATTATAAACAAACATAAATACTGTTTTGAGATCTTTCATACCAAATAAGTATTCAAGAGATTTTATCATTCAAATGATACATTTTATAAACATTTTTTAATGTACTTTTTTTTATAATAATTGTGTGTTTCAAACATTATTATATTCAATATGTGTACGGCCATATTTTGGGAAGTTACAGGCCTACAACACAAAAAAAAAATTACATTAGAGTCTATGGTGCGCTTTTGGTACAGAAATCTGGACCTTGCAAGAACACTAGGGAGGTTAAAGACCCTGCGCCATTGTGACATTGCTTGTGTAGTTAGAATCATGGAGCTTGGCATGGAGATCGCTGGCACCTACAGGCAGGAAGTGGGGGGAGGGGGGGGGTGGGACAGGACATCTTGCTCCACCCTGCCTGATCGTGCCCATAGAGAATTTATTGGTGGGGTAAAAAATCAATGGATTGAGTCGCCCCTGAACGGCCGCCGCCAATCGGGGCCCGAAACGCAGTGGCCTGCATTCTAGGACACACTGTGGACGCCCACAAATGTGGGGATGAGCCCCATCAAATACATGGCTGCCATTTCCGCACGGCTATTATAATCGCTGGAGTTCATTTTAGTGGAAACAAGGCCTAAAGCAGTGGTTCCCAAACTTTTTTCTTTAAGTTACCCTCCTTGCCTGTGGCCAAGACAAGCTAGGCCCCCTATCTCCTACCTGCATACAAAGAAATGTTTCCAGAAGTGACATCACCCTGGAGTAACATCCCCTCCCTCCTAACTTGCATGCACTCAACTCTTATTTATACCTCCAGCAATTGTGGGGATACCATGTTCAGGGGCTTTGTAATTAGCTTGCAAAGTAAAAAAATTAAATTTTCAAAAAGAAATTCCACCGTCTTTAAAATGAGTTAAACATCCACAAGATGGCGTTGCCGCTTGCTTACATCTCACCAGCCCAGATCAAGATTACAGAGTTTTTCAGCCTGAGCTGGGCTTGGTTTACAGAGAGAGAAAGCAAAGGGAGCATAGACCTGAGCACAGGGTGTCTTCCCCCTCTGATGCCACTGATGATGTGCCCCCTCACTGCGATCTCTAGCACCCCGAGGCTGGAAACTACTGGTCTGAACAACATTTAACATGTTTTAGCTAGACAAAGTAAAGAAGAATTAGGGCTTTTGTTGCTTTTACCAGTTGTATCAGAGTCTACGGAAGTTTTTCCTTCTATCATACTGACTGACTTTAATTTACTAATATACTTGCTCTACCTAGTCTTCTCTGGGACTTACCTTCTATATAGTCATCTGGAACATAGCAGTGCTCATGAAGGATTTCCTCCATACGGCTGAGGGTGATAGCGGAGAGATGTCCAGGATACTTGAGCTGCATGAGGCGGTGGAGATAGGTCACAGCCTGGAATCCTCCGATATTGATGCGTTTGCTGTTCTTGGCATCCAGCCTACAGACATTAATGTCATATGTCACTGACACAGATATGCATCCATATTCATGTAATACTTTATCTTTCAGGTTAAGGAAAACTCTGCTGTAGTCTCAATCTGTATGCATGTGAGAGCAGAGAAGACTCACCTGTTTTAGGCTATGTTTCCATGGCATTTAGGAATGATATCCACTGTGTTAATTGCATACCTTGATGGGGATGTCGGCGCATTCCATAAATATGCGTGACTTCACGCCCTTAGTTGTTCACATGGGTCTACCAGCTAAAAGGTCAATGCAGGGCAGTACATCAACCTCCGCTGTCTGCTCGGACAGTGGACACACTGAACGTCATGTGAACAGGTGGGGCACGATGTCATGCATATGTATGAAATGTGCTGGTCAAGGCATGCGATTAACGCAGGGGGTATCAGGGCAACCCCAAACATAGCCATATATAACAGAGAAGATAAGTGTTGTACTTGCTGGAAAGAAACCTGTACCTTAAAACCATTATTGCAGATCTTACTGAATCCACTTCATTTATTTGGTAGGACCTTGCTTCTACAACCACAAGGACTTGGCTTGGATGGCTGTTCAGGGGGCTTGCCTCTCAGGGCTTTCATGCATGCCCATAGTGCATCTCCGAGGAGGAGACTGCTTTGCACCTCTTTTGGCGGTGCTCTTATGCGCAGGCCGTGTTTAGGACATTGGTAAAGTAACTTTCACAGTATGTGTCGCCAGCATCTGTCACAAACTTCGGTGCGCTGTACGGACTGTTTGAAGGCGCATACACAGAGACTGAGATCAGCGGAGCATGGAGGGTGATGTGCTGTTTCAAGGACGCTTTTTGGTGTGCCAAGAAAATGCCTCATCCACAGGCGAGAGAGGTTGTCCATTGAGGACTGCCGCAGACTGGTCCACAGTCTGCTTAGAGACTATGACTTGATGGACTCTCTGGAGGAAGACTGAAGAGTTTTTTCTCCCTTCCCCACTCTCTCCCCCATGTGTCTTGTGGGCTTCAATAAAGCTTCAGGCCTGTCTCTTTTCCCCTCC
>CM070042.1:44659815-44681263 GCA_036250615.1 Ptychadena robeensis | reverse complement strand
GCCAAGGGAGAAGACCCGAACACACACACACAGCCGCACCCACCGGTGTTAGGGCTACAGCATCATCAACTTCTGTCTATTGTTTGGGGGATGTTGGCCATTAGACATTAGAGATTGTAGTTTTATTGATTATAAAATCTTACGAACACCTCTGGAAGAGCATGACTTGTATGGATTAATGGAATTTATTTACCTAAAACAATAAACATATACAGCCTTCTTGTAATTAAAAAATCAAATCTTTATTTCATGATGGAATAACCTTTGGATGGTAATATATTTCTTCAAAAAGCATTTTATTTTTTAAAAATCCGATTTAAAATGAAAAAAAAACAAATTTTTTTTTTTTTAAATCATTGATTTTTATCCACCCTGATCCAATGCCACCAGGTTGAACCTCAGACTATCCAGAAGCTCATTGACACCCCTGGTTAGGATCACCAGAGATACCCACGGACACCATCCTTCATCTCATGGCCTATGTTGTCAGACATGCACAGTGGCACATTACGGCCATACACACGGAGTACCATTCTGAGTCGTTGTAATTGCATTTAAACAAACTGGACAGCCTGTTGCATCAGTTTTTTTTTTCAATTAAAATTTCTTGGTGATTTTAAATTAATTTATCATTTTTATTATTATCAGATGTGGCATCTGTTAGTAACTTACATATTACCTATTCCATATCAATATGGAATTGGTCATCGTCGGTTTACCCATCTCCTCATGGAGGAGAAGCTTAGCCTTGTACAGACCAATTTTGCCAATAAAAGGATTTTTTTTTATTTTGTATTATATTTAGTTTCATCCAGTCAGATCTGGAACTTGATATTCCTTTTAAAATTGTGGGCAAGGGAGGCTGCTCAGTTCAGTATTAGAAGATCTTATTTATATACTTCACCTCTTATTCAAGGCAGAAGAGGTAAGAGGTGCTTAGAGAGCCTCTTCACTTCCACCAAGTAAACATGGTAAGGGTGCTTTACTAAAAATAGCTTCTAATGTAGTGCTATGTGTTTTCATGGACAGTCTAAGAACAGTAGGGTTAGGGAAATTACCTTTTTTTTAAATGTAATACAGCGTTTGATTCCCCGGTAAAAGCCTTTCCTTGAGTTTGTCTTGCATCATTGGGGAGCATTACAAGAGCTCAATGGTTATGAAATCTATGGAGGGAAAAAATTCTGTTGTGCCTGTTTTTTCCTGCAGGATCTTCCCAAAAAGTTCCAAGTGAATGGCAAATACAGTGGGTGACACTGTGACTTGGGGGGTTGGCACTCTGGCCATGCAGCACTTGTGTCCTCTGTCTGGGCACTATCTGGATGGAATGTGCATGTTCTCCCTGTGTCTGGGGTTCTTCTTGGTACTCTGGTTTCTTCCAAAGCCATGGTAATAGGCTAATTGGCTTCCCCCCCCACCCCACAAAAAAAATCTGTAAAGCCCCCCATACGCCTTACAATCTTACCATACAATTTCTGTACAATCAAATTTTTTGTTCTTCCCAAACCATGCAACATGAGGACTTTTCTAACCCTTCCAATCACTATGTATTCTGTCAGGGAGGACTGGGCACTACATAGTTGTTGGTAGATCTAATGAGGAGACCCATGACACTTAAAATTTTAAATCTAGTTAACTTTTTTTATATAAACAATTTTATTAAACTTCCAAATTTTACAATTATAAACCTACATACAGAAATAATTGACATAAAGAAGTGAAAGGGCTTATGACCAGATAAAAAAAATTTGTAGCAAATGGGGACACGAACAACTATCGTAGTATAAGATAGGGGGGATTATAGAGAAATTGGGCACATAAAGTCTCTTGCAAGACTCACATTGTCAGATGAAAAGCCAATTTCTGTCTACCTGAAATAACAAAACCAACAAAATACTAAACAGGTCAAGAACAAAGGTACACCTTCAAACAGGACATATTACAATGGATGGCCATGATCACTTCATGCAGGGACCTGTCCCTTAAAAACGTCATCACCATCCAGAAGTTAAGGGGGGGGGGGACAGTGACCCGGGCATATGGTGTCAGATGATTTTTAGGGGACTCAGGGAGTTATGAAGGCTACTGAGAGCATACCAGGTGGAATACCTGCATCAATTGTGTAATCTGGGGGGACAGTGCTAAAGCTACATATTTGTTCCACCTCCGGAAGAATTTTGTCACGGCCTTATCTGATTGACTATCTGCTGCCAATCTTTCCAGATGGCAACTTCATTTTATGTGTTCCTGAAATCACACCCAAGTAAAACCATTATATTATTTCTGTAGTCCTGTTACCTCACCTCGTATGTTGTCTTTGACTTCTAGACAGACTCCATTTCTCAAGACTAAACCCATTCTCTGTAAAGACTCCCTTGTAATAACATATATTTTACAAGACTTGACTTGCTTATTTAGACAAACTGGAGGAACCAGAGATAGAAAATACACAAGTCGAATTAACTGAGGTTGAGGTTAGGAGTATTAGGAGTATTTCCTAATGAGATAAAAAAATCATAATATTATAGGAGCCAGTAATGCTGGGCATACACGAGGAGATCCCGTGTATGCTGAACTCAAGCTTTATCTATAACGAGCTTCACTGTTGCATCATCAATATCGAACAAGGTTTTCCAACATGTTGGAAACCTTTTTGGCCGACCTTCTTCGATTTAGGATTGGTTGATGGTGCTCGAAGGAAGCCTGGATGAGTCAAAGTTTTCGATGGCTGGAAATCGAGTACAAAATCCTGCCGTGTATGCCTAGCTTTAGTCTATTCTGCAAGCCAATAGACATTCAAAATGTTATTAGCAACAGTAGAAAAAGAGTTATAATGTAGTTTTGGTGGAGGCTATACTAATAAATTCTGTTTGTATATATAAAGCCCCCCATACACGTTTATTTGCTTGTGTCGTGATTTTTGCCTAGTCAATAGATCGTGCATGATGGCGTAAATCGGCTGAAAAATCTGGTAAAATTTGTCTGGGCACCCTTTGTGTGCCAGCCGAAGGGTATGTCTCCATGGTGTTCTAGGCTCCGTCGGCCCCATTTGGATTCTTTTGGTGGGGATCCACATTACTGGTCTGCAGCAGCGGCTGTTCTCTCTGGCGATCCACCTTCCGGACGGCGGATCGGCAGAGTGCCGTTAGAACAGCTGCTGCTGAAGACCGGTAATGTGGAGAACACAATGTTCCGCTGAGAACACAATGAAGACATACGCTTAAGGCTCCCATACACCTAGCGAGCCATAGCCGATTTTTCGGCCAACCGGTGTATGTATGCGCTCCTGGCTGTCGGCAACAAAATCGTCCGTGGATCACAGGTGCCCATATGGGGCAACAGGGAACAGACATGTCCATAAATCTCTGGGCCGATGTCATTAGTTTGAACGACAATTGTAGGATAAATATTTAGTTTTTTAGGTCTTTTGTTGTTTTAAGGGAACTTCCTGTAGAAGGGTGACAACTCTATCTCTTTCTATACCCTATATGCAGTGTTGTCACCCTGTGAGAAGTACTCGCGCTTCAACTGTTGTCTCCGATCTGTGAACCTGTCCTTGATTTACTGTATTTAGATGTCGCTTTAGAAAGCGGGTGTCGGTGCACAAAGATGAAAAGGGGACAACAGGGCTAAGTAGATCTGAGGAGGTGGAGACTATACACATAAATAATGAAGAGTATACCAATCAACCTTTTGTGCCGCATTGTGTGACCCATTGTTTTCACCATTTCATACTAGATGCATTGCGTTCCATTTTAAAAAAATGCACAGGTTTTCCCCCTAGTAAACCATTGTAGGCATTGACCTTCTAGACGGTTCGCGCACCAGGGACAATCACAATGGAATCCAATGAAATTGCAGCCATTTTGGGCCCTCTTTTGGCCGCCTACAGCACTAGGTAAAAAAAAAGTGTTACATGGAGGTCAATGGCACTGCCCGCCGCCTCTCCGGCATCATAAATTATGTCATCAAGCCGGACCTGGCAAGATCAGCGGGTCCGCCGGTACAGAGGACTGCCGAGGACTATCACTGCACAGGTGAGTATGCCCGATGTTCGCTCAGGGTGAGCTTTGTTAGTAAATAAACTTACCCCAAGTTACCTCAGGCTACACACCCAGGAGGTTAATGTCACCAGTCTTTTTTTGTGTATTTTCCAATCTGATTTCCCAGCAAATGTCAGTATGTGACCCGCACACAATGTGCCAGCATTTCCTGATGCACGGTGCTGATTACCAGGTATGTGGGTTTCTCCCTCGTGTTTTCAGCTATATATAAATATGGGCAATAATTTACAGGTTGTCAGAAGTTTCCACTAGGGCATTAGGGCGTTAAGATTTATTAAGATACAATTCCTGTGAGATCGATTGCTTGATCAATCGATCACAATTCGATGCATGCACAAAGTGATCAATCGATCAATTTGATTCTAAATCGCATGTAAAATCGATCGAGCAGAAATCGGACCTGTCTGTAAAATTTTGTTGATCGCTCTGGAATCACAGAACGTTAATGGAGACATGCGATCATTCCTATCAATCGACCTGTTGGTGTCCAAACCATATTACATTTCCGATTAGAACAGCTGCAAGGTGGAGATCGCATGATCCGTGAATGATCGCGGGAAGGAATCAACCATGATTCGAAAACGTCATATGGTGCAGTGTGCAATCGATTCTGCAAATGGAATCGATTCCGGAATCGCATGCATGATCGTTTAAAAGATCGATCGCTGGAGAATCTAAACGTCTATGCCCAGCTTAAAACTGGCTTGCATGCTTCTCAAAAATCCTCATCACATGTGCAAGACTTCACATGGGCTGCTTCTACACTCTGGAACTCTCTTCCTCGCCCCATTAGAATTGTTCCTACTTTAAATACCTTAAAAAAAGCCCTGAAAACCCCGCTCTGCAGTCAAAATCACCACCATGGCAGTCCTATCATCCCCACCTATTGTATACTCTGTTCCCCAACCTATTCGATTGTAAGGGTCTTTAACTTATCATGTGTCATAACCTTTACCTGTGTGTCATCTTGTGTTGCATCTCAACTCAAATTTAATGTACAGCGCTGCGTAATATGTTGGCGCTATGTAAATAAAAGAAAATAATAATAATAATAATAAAAAACATGTGTTGTATGGAAGAGCTGTCACACATTTCTCACATATGCGCAGTAAGAAAAATGTTCCAATGCTATGTGAAACATTTAAAACTTCAATGCACTTTATGCTTGGGGGTAATAGTGCTCCCTAAATCACCTGACCCCATAAATATGCTTCTTCCACGTAGACATGACACAAAAGTTTAACCCTGCTGGAACCTCCACCCTCTGGCATGTAGGCATGGCAAATGCGTTGCCCAAAATGGATAGGCTGCAGAACCAGTATGTCAAGTTTGGCAGAGGTCTAAGACGAGAAGCTTAGGAGAGAAGGGGACTAACACACTAGACAAATGAAGATCTGTAGAAGTCTTGTGTGAGGTGCAACTTTAATGCACGAAATAGCAGAATCTGGGACAATGCAATGGGTGGGAAGCTGTCCGCCTTGTATGCTTGCGACCCTGTGGACTGATTTTGTCTACGATCTCTCTGTGGTGGATTCTCTGACATTTGGACCTGAAGACATTTTCAAATATTACTAGGATGCCGCTGCCGTATGTGACTTATACTAATCAGATGGAAGTTGCCCCGTTCTTTCCTCTGATAAGGATACAGAGACCTCAGGTTTTACTTTCCAGACACTTCTTTCCTCTGTCATGCAGGTAATTATTAAATTTTCTTGTCATGTTGGAAATGTTTGTATTTAGGGAAAGAAGAGCAAAAGTCCAATGCCATTTTTGGTGTCTTTCAGTAGTTTTAATAGTTTAAATTTGAATTGGCCAATCCTGTTTTGTTTACCAATGGAAAGCGAGGGGTTGAGCACTATAATCCTGGTTGGTTGTTATGGACTGTAGTCCCACTTTCCCCTCTTTGTTCAGGTTTTCTAAATCTTCCCTTAGGCCGAAAGGTATTTGTATTTCTCAGCCATGGTTAAGATGTCTGTTGTAGCTTTTAATGTAAGGAAAAGGAAGTAAATGGACAATTTAATCTCCTATCTGTTTATCAGCTGACATTACCTGCTGTGTTTTTAGTGCAGGCCTTTAACAACAGCAAAGATCAGATGCGGGTAGTTGCGTCTTTCGAAATTTTCCAGTGACAGTCATTCGTGAAGACGGAATTGTGTGTGTTGTAGTGAGGAGTGGAGGTGGCTGGAGTAGGTTTGGGGTCCATGTTAAGATTTGTTCAGTGTAAATCAGCAGTGGCTTTAGGAAGGTGATAAAGGTAAGTGACCTAATTTCTGTTCAACTGTCAAATCTGAGATCAGATCTTTCCATGCAATTTCCTCTAGATCTACCAACAACTATGTAGTGCCAGTATATATCACTGCTATGTAGTGCCGGGTCCTCCCTGATAGAATACATAGTTATTGGAAGGTATATATCACTGCTATGTAGTGCCAGGTCCTCCCTGATAGAATACATAGTGCTTGGAAGGTATATATCACTGCCATGTAGTGCTGGGTCCTCCCTGATAGAATACATAGTTATTGGAAGGTGTATATCACTGCTATGTAGTGTCGGGTCCTCCCTGATAGAATACATAGTGATTGGAAGGTGTATATCACTGCTATGTAGTGCCAGGTCCTCCCTGATATTATAAATAGTGGTTGGAAGGATTAGAAAGGTCCTCATATTACAGTGATGTATATTACTCGGAAGTCCTCTCTGTGGACATGTAAGCTGTCGGCCAGCACAGAGGAACGAACTGCAGCCTATTGGCTCTAAATGCTGTCAGTTCTCTTCCCCTCTCTTCTGATTGCACACAGTGGCCCATGCCCTCTCCTATTCTATCTTATAAGTAAGAAAAGTTGTGTGTTTACATGTTTTGTGTGAGTTTTTTAGAATGAAGTTCATTCCTCCTTTTGTGGGACTTTAAGTACAATGCATGAAGCTATAGTATACTAAAGATATAGTGGTACAAGTATTGCTGTTCGACTCTGTACAGTCCATTTATTAATTAAAGAGACAAAGTCCTAAAGCAATGGACCAACATGATACAACTGTAAACAATGAAAATGCACCTATAAAGTTGATATATCTGTGTGAGTTGTGTTATTCGGGTTATATTGCCATGCTAGCACTTTGAGATAAATAAGTGGGGGTTGGGTTTCCGTTTGGGCACACAGTCTCTAAAAGGTTTGCCGACACGGTCATATTACATGGTTTTGGTAGAAGGAAAGTTGATTGTACAGAAATTGTATGGTAAGATTGTGTGTATGGGTTTCACCAAAATAATTGTTAAAGGGCTACTACAGGGCTAGCTTATGTACCGGAAAGACCACTTAAAATACCATATGGAAAGGTTGTGCATCTGAATACGGTAATCTTATGGCTACTTCTATTAACTGCTTTTGCATTTATATGATACCTGGATTTTTTATTTACTTTTTCTGTTTGTCTAGACAATCGGACAGGTTACTACTTTTTACCTTCTAGCTATCTATTGTTGTTTTGTCATCCACCCCTATATTTACACCTCTATTCATTGATTATACATGACAATATAGACTATTTCTGGGTGCTTCATTCATCATATATTGTGATCAGGTACATTTTTCACCTACTACTAGCTGATGAGCCTGCACAATGAAAGCATTATAGTGAAATATCTTCTTTGAATGCATATGAGCGAAAAACATACCTTCAAAATTCATAAATATTTGACTTGTAAAGCTACTGAACTAGACTGTTTCTACCAATGACTCTAGGAGCCACCTAAGTCTCTGAATTTAGTGGTTATTTTTAAATCTGTGACCTCAAATATCTAAAAACCCAAAAGCAAAGTTTAGTATAGTAAGAATTATTATGGTTTTCACATCTTCCTATTCATCCAAAACCATTAGCAGATGAAGATGACATCAAAGATCCAAACTTGGATATCTTAGGAGGACACCTTGTTGAGGGTTCCAACGATAACACCTGTTTTAGTCTTCTGGACTTTATGTAAATGGATGTGTTTTCTTGTCATAAGTTATCACTTTTCTATCAAAGAAAAATGTTTTCCGAATATATACTAAAACAATTTTACCTCTAATACAATGACTGCCCTGTACCTCAGGGTTTGCTCAAACCATGTGCCTATTGTAAGCTCCTGCCATGTCCGAATACCACCTTGTAAGTTATGTATAGCAGTTGTAAATTGATCTCCAAATGTAGGGATAATATCACCAAACTAAGGATAACCACTTATTGATTTGGCTCTAATCAATCTATAATGTAACATTCAAAATGTTGTTTGGGATCCCCTCCCTTGGACTTGTAATGGAGCCATACAAAATTCATTATTTAAAACAAATCCATTTATTAATATTCTTTTATTAAAAACATTTTATTGACAAACAGATTTGCTTTAAATGAAAACTGTAACACTTAACTGAACTCTCATAAAGTCATCTAATGGTAATTGTCTTATCTTCACCTTTGCTGAACCGCACAACTAGGTGGGTGACTGCTGTTTTCAGTTAGGGGATGTTCAGACATGGATGCTACAGAAACACCAGTTGACATAGCCCTGTTACTGCCCCAGACATGTTAACATTCATCTAAAGTTTAGTTTGAAATCATTTAAAAGTTTGTTGAAGAACCACAAAATGCATCTATGGTCACTTTAAAGGCCACAATTTCACATTTAACAAATGTGTTGGCAATTGCATGTTTATACAGTGCATGATAATGGGCGATACACGGTGTGCTGCCATTTGAAATGCTTGCACCAGCCAAAATATAGACAACTTTACTTTGGTTTTGTTTCCTGCGTTTGAAAACCTTTACATGTTGGTCTTTGTTTTTTTTTAATACGTTGTTCCATTTCAAGACTGTACATGCACCACAGAGTGTAAAGCATGAGCTCCATTTGGCAATAGTACAGCTGCAGATAGATGTTTTTACATAAAAGCATACATGCTAGCTCTTGTAAGCTTTCCCATCTCGTGTGCTTCCAGAGTAGCCGAAATCCAATATTAACTAAAAAATGTGCACCATGCATGATCCCAACATTAGTACAGCCAAGTGACTTTTTACTCCAAATCACTTTGTAACCCTTCATCTGTCCTTGTCTCCGACAGTCTTCGATCTTGTCCTTGCAAAATGAATCTGCCTCCAGCGGACTCCAGCTCCAGGAAAAACTCCGACCCGCTTTCAATGAATGATTTTTGGCTAGAGGTGGAGAACATTAAGCAAATGCGGGGATCTGATGGAGAGGAGAGCTGCTCCTCTGAACCCAGCACCCCAGAAGGTATATGACGTTATATATGCTCTAGCTGTACCCTTCTAGGCCAATGGAGGGGTTTGTTATAGCACTAGAAGACATCACTGTGTAAATATGGACTATGTATTATTATTATTATCATTTATTTATATAGCACCAACATATTACACAGCGCTGTACAATAAATTAGAGTTGAGACAACACTAGATAACACACAGGTACAGGATATGACAGAGGAAGAGTAGTGGTCCCTGCCCGATCGGGCATACGATCTAATAGGTTGGAGAGCAAAGTATATAATAGGTAGGGTGGGTGGGACTATGTAGACTATATATGTCATAAATCCTGTTTTATATGCAAGTGTATTTGAATTTAAGTAGGGTATGCCAAAAAATAGATTTAGTAACTGCAAAATTAATTCACCCCCCTCCCCACTTTGAATATAGTTTTTCAAAATTTTTTCAAGTTGGCTGATTTGCCGTTCAAGGTCTGATTACCCTCTATGTGTTTTGGAGAGGGGTTAGGTGTTGGATTTTGTTCCATTACTGTTCTGTTTTGTTCAATATTACATCATCAATTAGCGAATGATTTTATTCTGAGTTAAGCTAATCATCATTCAAGGCCCTATTTTATTTTGGCTTTATTCTTGCAATTCAACAAACAAACGGCAACACACATTAACTTACGTCATATATTCATTTGTATAAATAGGCCAAAAATTTTAAACTTTTCAAGCTTTAATGGGGAACATATAACTGGATAATATCTCGAATTGTGTTGGGTCATCTTTGCTGGCCAGTGATGGTCCAATGCAGTCTGTATTCTTAATAACTGGTCTGAAACAAGAATACAGATGGGGACATCGGCCACCTGTGTGGTAGGTCAGTGATTCTGGCATATTGTAGGATGTAACATTAGTTGAGCAGTGATGTCCACTGGACTAGGTTAAAAGGTTATGGGCTATATCAGAATAATGCAGCCATTTATAATATTGCCTTCAGTGTTGGCTTAATGCAAAAAAATTGGTTTGATGTGTGCTAACCTTGGTTTCCATGCATAGTTTTTGTATGTATGTTAAATGGATTCTGGGCTCAGTGAATTGACTACTATTTTCTTATTAGAGGGGGAGGCAGAAGCAGACTGGCTGCAGGACACTGGTCTTTCTCCTCTCATCGATGACCCCAGTCCCTCAGAAGGTAATGTGCTGATTTTATCAACCCTCACCAAACAGCAGACTGCCGCTGTACAACGCCGTGTGGACAGTTATACCCGCTCTCTACGGAAGCGCAGCAAGCAGCCAGCACGGGACGTCCGGGAAGTGTTTCCTATTGTAAGCTTTACCAATTATTAATCTATCCTTCTGGTCTAAAACATTTTTTTTGTGAGGGTTCAGTCATACTACCATTTGACTTAGCGGCTTTTATTAAAAGTGTGGTATACTATATTGATTTGGGTTTCTAAGATAACAGAGCTACGGTGTGGGTATACTTTTGTCTTTATGCAGCCCCTTGGATTCCAGTGCAAGGCTGTACATGAAGCCTGGGTTTCTGCTTAAATTAAGATTAGGTCCTTCCCCTTCCTAGCACTAAGCTCCCCTTCTGCCATTAAGGGTCCATTTACATTGTCGTTCAAGCCTACTTATCGCAACCGACCGGCGGACACAACGTCAGTTGCCCGTCGGGCGGTTTTCAGGCTTTTGGCAGATAGACCTGTATTGGAGTCATTATCTACGACCCCCGAGTGCCTGCACAAGTTTGCAGATGCTCATGACAGGTCGATTCCCCGGCTGCTGCCGGAGCTGCAGCAGCCAGAGAAATTACTATAAATGTAACCTTAATATTAAAACCTCTGGGGGAAAGAATGTCCTATTTAGTTGAATGTCATGGGTGAGGACAGCCCTCAGAAAGGGCTAAGGACCCCATACACCGATCGATTCCTGAACGATCTATCACCGTGCACGATTGCTGCAATCGTGTGTAGCCACAACTGTGTGCAAACCACACATGTGCAATAAGTAACTCGCACACGTTTTTGCCCAACATGTAGACCAGAGGAGTAGCCCCTGCAAATATATATAAGGGTGCCCCCCCCCCCATACAGGAAGCTTGGGGCAGCACAGGAAGAAATCCTATTCATTTTATTGAGCAGTATACATGGAAGTATAGAACGTGCTGGTTTTTATTTTCTCTTTGTTGCACTGCATTTCATTTGACACAACATGCATCCAAAGGTGCAGTCCAAACTGTCCAAGCACATTCTTTGTTTGTCAAAAATTCAAATGCTTTTAAATAGACAGCCATTTTATTTCCCCTTTAAGACATAGAGTAGAAAGTGGTATATGGACATGAAGGATGGGCAAACTAACCCCTTTTTTTCCAAAAATCAGCTTGAAGATAAATGATCGGAGATTACTCTCCCAGTTTACAAGTATCTTAGAGTAAAAGCAAGCTGTAAACCGTTTACAAACCTACTCCTTTTCTTATTCTCAAACAGGACAATGAAGATATAGATGAGGACCAAAGCAGCAGTGAGAACAGCAAAAAACGTAAACCTATGGCTTTGCTTATATATACTATTTTACATATGAGGGTCTTTAACATCAAAATACACTTTGCCCTCCCATAACCCCAGTTCTTGAGCATGTAATCACCGCAATGTGATTGCATGCCCATTTAAAACTGATGGGAAAAATATGCTGCCATGTGCACGTCAATGGAATGCGTCCATTGATATAACGAGTGGTGGGTGCGCAGGTTGTACAAGTCATGACACCATTACTTTTAATGTACAGTGCAACTGCAGCTTTTTCCCCGCATTAGGCTTAGCCTTAGCCTTAGGGTTGCCTTCTTTTTTATGAGACTATTGCAGTTCTAAAACTGTAATCCCTGTTTAACATATATGTATCTTTTGATATATGGATAATTATTTAACTAGTGGGAAACTTTTGCGAAGTTCTAAATTAGACTAAATCTGTGGTGGATGTAGGACTACAATATCTCTGTGCAAAACAAATTTATCGTGGTCCCATGACCAGCTCACACACAGGCAGACATAGATAGGAGAGATGCTGTGTCTGAGACTGTGTCTTATAGTCTGAAAAATATGGTAACATGCTCTTTCAATTCCAAAGGTTAGAAGTTCAGATTCATTCAGACATTTAAAGATTATATGTAGATTCTAATTCATCTATACAAACTGTAATTTTTTAATTTCTAAAAAACAGATTTATAAATGCTTGTGTGTATCATACACAGACAAACATAGTATTTGATTTGTGGCTATAAAACGGTATTAATGTAATGTCTTTTTTTAATACAGTTGTTCGTAAGCTACCCAATAGGCGCTCCACTGCATCCAATGTTTTTGATACAGAAGTGGCGTATTCAGAACAAGCAGCTGACGGTCATATTGAGGATGGCAAATCAGAATATAAACTAGAAAAACTACCTGTAAGATCCATCTTACATCTTAACATTGCACGAAAATTGTTAATCATGTATGGGGTGGACAAAAAGATGTGCTCTGTTTTATGGAGAAGAGAGGATGAGCAAAAAGCAATTCAGCCGCTTACTCCTTCATAGAGAAAATGGGTCTATGAGGGAGGGTTGTTGAAAATTCCATCATGATGGATCAATCAGTGAACTTATCTGACAGCTCACATAGCCACATAGCGATCAACCGGGAAAACGCGATTTTAATCACAGGCGGCAATCAATGTGCCCACTTCAACTAAGGGCCGTGGGGGTTGCGGCCCATGATCTGAAACACCCGCGATCTGAAATGCGATGACAAGCGATTTTAACCACGCCCATTCAGGTCTATGGCCGCGATCAGGGGGCGATCGTCCACAACTGCCCGCGGGCGGATGATCACCCCTTGATCGCGGCAATCACTTGAATGGGTGTGCTTAAAATAGCTTGTCACTTCAACCACGCCCATTCACTGTCTTTGGGTGCGATCAAGGGGGGGAGAGGCAAGATTCACTTCCTGGCTGAAATCGCTGGGTGCTAGCGATAAGAATCGTCAAGTAGGAATATAGCCTAAGGCTGCCCGTGCATTTGAGGAATCCTCGATTGAATGGAGACTTGAGGAGCAGCACTTCGAGGTCCCCTTTCAAAGTAAGGGCAATCAAACCGGGCTTACCCAACATGTTGATTCCCTCCCCAATCGAGTTTGGCATATTCAAGTCCAATCGATTCTGCTAGAAGAAACCTGTGACTGCAATCAATTTGAGCACAATCAATCACCATAAATGCGCATGGCGATAGATTGTGCTCAAAACTATTAAAACAACATTACAGGCTCTTGGTCTGGCCCCTTGAGGCATGACTATTCCACGCATCCATGATGATCGTGCATCATTGATAATGCTTAAGGCCCCTATACACGTCTAGATTTTTCATTCAATCAACTTAATTTAAGAATTTTTAAATCGATTGATTTAAAATCTATGGCAGCCCACATGGTTAGATCGACCTAAAATTATTCAAATTTGGAAAATTTTGATCGGTTGTATTGAAATTGAACCTTAATTCAGTTACGCTTTCTAAATCGATCCAAAAACATTCGATCAAATATTACTACAGTTGGCATAGATTACAATCAAGCACTGATTTCCCTGACCCCCAAAATATTATCCTTTTAAGCCGATTAAAATTAAAATCTTGATGTGTGAACTTTAGGAAGTTAGGCAATATGTACAATTGTTGCAGTGATTGAGTGGAGGGGAGCCAGATCCTCTTTTTTAACAAGGTTACAAAGGGCCAGATTGAAAAGCTAAACAGGCAGGATCTGGCTCCTGTAAAGTGTGTTAAACTCTACTTGTGCGTGGAATGTTATTAACCTTTTACAAAATAGTTGCTTCCATTAGTCTGAACCTCTCCTAGAGTATGCCATTGAAGCCGACCATCTTTGTTTTTGCAAACGTTTTCTGTGCCGCTATGGTCTTTTACCCTCCCCTTATATTCAGCCCTATGGTCAACTGGGCTGTTTGTATAAAAGTTTGACTTGGAGATTCCAGCTTCAGTAGCAGAAATGAGGTATAGGGCCCCTTAAGTTGTGTTAAATATGATATACTTGCATTTTTCCCTAAATTAGGTGGTTTATTCAAATCATGTTTGCTGTCTCCTTTTAAGATTAGAAAATAATTGCTTCTCATTTGACTGCACTTTGCCTGATATCAGCATAAATGTTTTTCCAGCCTATAAGCGATTGAAAATAACGCAGCAGGGCAAATTGAAGTGTAAAATAGAAAAATTAAATGTAGAAACTAGACAGATGATGAAAAATGGTCCAATGTGAAAAATAACAAAACTATTCCCAGCTTCAGTAATTCACTAAATAACTGTCAGTATTGGAAGACCTTAATTATAAGGATTGATCAGATACAACTGGGTATGTTCATAGTTTCATCCAATTTGTGTAAAATATGAGTGGAAAGCTTGCTTAGAGTTTGATTTGATTTCACCTTAACTAGGTAGGGCTATGTCTCCACAGCGTTGGGTGGTCCGTCGCGACCCCCTACATTAAGCACAGTGCTTGGCGGGGGTCCCGACGGATCACATACATGCTCTGTTTGGAAATCTGAAGATGCAGGGGTTAACATACTGCACTAGCCAAGCAGGTAATGAGTATGTGATCCATCTGGACCTCCGCCAAGCACTGCTCTCAACAGAGGGGTCCTAACGCATCACAAAACGTTGTGGAGACATAGCCTAAAGGTAGGAATACACGTATAGATTTTTGCACAATCGACAATAGATTTGATCAGGATGTTGGATTTTTTGATCCAATATCGATTGTGCGTATATCGAATGTATACACTGTATTTTCATTCGACCTAATTAAATTTCGTTCGACCTGTACTGGAACAAAATTTAGTTCATTCAGATTCGTTAGATCAAACAAAAATTATCGAATGAAACAATGGTATGTTTGATTTACATTTGTTTTTTAAAAGATAGATGAAAATTTACCAACATCAGCTTTCGATAGATTTTTTGTTCGATATCGTTCACTTTTGTTCAAAAGTTGGTCAAACGCACATTTTATTCGGTTTTAAGGCTGCCATACACGGCACGGATTCGTGCCGGATTCTGGCGCGATGGATTCCGGGCGCGTGCACGCGGATCCATCGTGCCGGAATCCCCTGCAGCCCACCTTGCCCGTCCGATCGCATCCGATGGATCAGGGGCACAGAATCGGATCCGAGGAAGAACCAACCTGTTGGTCTTTTCGGTCCGATTCTGCTCTGATCAGGGGGCGCTGCGGTCCGGGAGGCGAGCCATCGGACACGGATCCCTCCCGGATCCGGCCGTACAAGGTGGGCTGCCACGATCGGATTCCCTAATTGGCTAATCGTTCTCACCTGTGGATGCCGGCGGAATCGCCGGAATCCATCGGGTGCCGAATCGATCAGCCAGGGAATCCGTGCCGTGTATGGCTAGCTTTAGATTTTTGTTCCAATGATTAAAAATCTATCTTTTTGAATCTATCGAACAAAAAAGTCGGCCCATGTGTTCCCACCTTAAGGCCCCCCAAACACCTTTAGATTTCTCTGTCAGATTTCCTTTAGATCTCCTTTGTGTTTTACCAAAACCATGTAATATGAGGGACTTTCTAAACCATCAAGTCTACCTGTGTTCAATCGCAGAGGACCCGGCACTACATAGTTGTTAGTAGATCTAAAGGATATCTGAAAGAGAGATCTAAAGGTGTATGGCCAGCTTTAGGCTCCAATTCCTCCACATCCGATACAATACATAGTCTGCATTGGCAATGGATGTGTTTACAGTGCATTAAAAAAACATGACGAAAATGCATGGCACTCCTAACACTACTTCCTACCTTCATCTAGTGAAGGTTGAGGGTAATTATTATTCTTTTGCACTTTCATTGTCCTCATGTTTGGAGGCTTTCACCAAGATTTATAAATTTGTTCTGCTGTAGTCTGCAGAGAGGATCAGGGTCTGGGTGTGAGGTCTGGCAGGGGTCTAGGAAACCAAACTGGCTAAACATAACAAATTCTTTGTTAGCCATAGCAGTTCTTAAATGTGTTTTTACCTGTTTGCCTAGGATTTAGTCTACTAGCTTATGTGATGCTGGTATAATACGCTCACTAATTGGTACTTGTAACTGGAGGATTACCCAGTCTACTTCAGTTATGCAAATGTTCTACCTATTTAGGGTCTGGAGTGCATTTAATGTGTATCTCTGTGTGCATGTCTCTATGCAAATGATTCATGTCTCTGTATGAGTGTATTGTGTGTCAAATGTTAATGATGAATGTTTGAATTGGTGTGTGTGTATATGATGCATGTCTTTGTATGATGTGTGTGTGTATATATATGTTCCTATCTAGAAAATGGGGTCCCTGCAAGGCAAGTTTGGGAACCACTGCTTTAGTGTTAGGTCAGCTTTTCTATTGTAAATGGACTGTTGCAATCCTTTTGGCTTTGTCACATTATACTTGCTCGTTTAACACTTCGTTTTGCACTATTAATTGTATACAGACTTCTCATAGGAACCTTTGTCACATTCACACTTCCGTGTGCTGCGTTGTTATGCATTGTGTATTTTTATAACACGCTGCTGCATGCTTTTTGGATGTGCTGACCTATACTGTTCCGATATGCATCTGTTGAAACTGGGAAAGCCAAGCACATTCAATAACACATACAATGTATATGGCAACACATACAATGTGACATGTCTTTTGCCAGCAACACAACACGACACATAGGCTGTTTGATGCTATAGTATAGAATGTCAAACAGAAGCCTTTAGTTTAGTGGCTCTCCACCTTCCTAATGCCACGGCCAGTCCTTGCATGCAGCGGATGTCACTTGAATGCCGAAGAGTGTGACTTCCGTGTTCCAAATAGCAGAAGTAACACTCCGCGACATCACTTCCGGCAAGATCGGCTAAGCATTATGTCCCATCTCTCCTAATTTCCCACCCTGCTTGTGCAGAATTTGTGGGTGGGAAATTAGGAGGGAGTGGTAACGCTCTCCTAAGTTCCTAACCTGCTTGTGGGCATCAGCGCTGCTGCTTGTAAGAGGACTCCTGTGAAATGGGCAATCGACAGGTTGGGAACCACTGCTTCAGTTGTATCTTAACTGTGCAATATTACACTTTAGCAAAGCAGCATACTACATACTACAACCTACAGTTTGGGTGTTGTTCTGTTCTGTACTACTGGTAACCTACTGCAAAAATGCTTTGCAATGGATTTATGGTAACTCATCAATGTCCATAAGCCTTCAGTGGTGGGGCCAAAGTCTTTACAAAGAGTGTATTTCATGATTTATAAAGTCTATATCTACATGTGTCTGTTTTAGCTATTTCATTGATGTTGTTCATGTTCTATGTTTATTCAGCGTTTTCATATCCAAAAAGGACGGCTTGGTATGACACGGGTTTCAGATCTGTCTTCATCTGATATGAAGCAGGTACCCACGTTGGCACTCATCGAGCTGACGGCCCTGTGTGACGTTCTAGAACTAGAGCTGAAAAGGAACAAACACTTGAAGCGTAAAGCTACAGGTAGGAAAATCCATTCATGAAACAATTTGTACCTAAAATAAACGTTGAAGTACCCAAGACACAGGATTGAGGAACAATGATGGACTTTCTAAAAATAGAGCACGACAGAAGCTACTTTCAGAAACGCTTCTATTGGTGGTTAGTCGAGGGGGGTCTGTTGACCATAAGTGGGCATGTCGATAGATCACCTCCAGCACTTGGGATCAGGGTGACACTTCTTGGCTATATATGTAAATATAAAAGATTTACAAATATAACAACATTTTAGTTAGTTATATCCTGCAGTCATGCCCCAGATATATTGAAAAATTTATGTACAATGTCAATTTATGTTAAAGTGAAAGTACCAGCCTACTGCTTTCCCATTGGAAAAAGTTTTTCTCATATAGTATGTATCTGCACTTAGGTCCAGATATTTGGACCTCTACCATGCTTACATTTTTGTTTTACTATGTTAGAGAGCAAACTCTTTGGAGTGCCACTTGCCAATCTGCTGGAACAGGACCGCAAGTTGATATCCAATACACAAGTTCCACTTCTCCTTCAGGCGGTAAGTTAAAGTCTTAGTTTCTCTGTTAAAGCTTAACATTGGAACTATATTTATGCATAATAGCATTCTGGATCCAGGCACACCACTCCCTAAATCTAAAATACATATACCGTAATTTTCAGACCATAAGACGCACCCAAACATAGGACACACCCAGTTTTTAGAGCAAGAAAACCAGAAAAAAAATGTAATATAGAAGTTTAATCAATGATCAAAGAAACTGGTACCCCCCTTAAATTATAATTCTGAACTTTAACTATCAAATCCCATAATTGGAAGTGCCACACCCCCTAAATAAATCTGAAAACAAACATAAGGGCAATATAGGGGCAGAACATGGGGCTTTTAAGGCACCTAAAAGAATTTTACCAATTTTCAATACATATGTATAAAAAGGTCTTTATTATTAGTGACCTATTAGTGACCATCCATAGATAAAAAAGTACTACAATGTAGTCAGGTTAAAAATACACATAATGTGCTCAAGAGTTCATCTAGGATAATACATAGCCGTACAATAACACAATAGGCTCCCATCGACTACTTAGAAGAAAAGATGTCAAGAGGAGTTACAATGTCATAACCACAGTCTCTGTCCATAAGGGAAAGAGATGAACGAAGCCGGCTGGGTCCCCAGAAGGGGGACTACAGTCGGTATCCAATTCGGTCGGTGGTTTCAGATGTTGTAGATGCTGCGACGTGTTTCGCCCCTACTTTGCCGGGGCTTATTCAGGCAATGACATTAGTGGAAATGATCAAGGGTGACACTTGTATAGAAACCCAATATGGGGTATACAGATATGCAAATGGCGGCCACGGGGGCCTTTGGAGACAAACTTACAAACAGGATATATACTGGCAGCGTGGTACCCCCTAGTAATGGGCTTCAAAGTCTCAGGGTCCCTCCAATGTGGAAGGTTGCCGTCCGGATACTGAGCGCTAGTAATATAGAAGTTTTCACATCAATTGGGTTAATGCAATGAATTAATGAAATATCAAATTCAACTAGTAGATGTCACTTGCAGCAATACACTCACAGCACATCACGTCATCCTCCTCACTGATGGCAGGGGGGGGGCGGCTACACAGTCTCCTCTCCCCCTCTGGCTGTGTCCGTGGAAGCTGCAAAGAGATTGGGATAGATGGCAGTTCATCTATCTCTCTCTTCATTGCTTATACCAGCAGGGCTCTAGGCTCTGCTTGCATAAGCATTACAGTTCAGATTGGAGATCCGGACACCAGCCGGCATCTCTCATCTGCCTAATCTTCTTGCCGGGAGAGCTGACAGGAAGCCAAGGCGTGACCACCCCCGACTGAGTGACCGCATTGGGACCATTAAACACAGGCACTTTCCCCCCCTCGATTTTGGGGATGAAAAAGTGCGTCTTATAGTCTGAAAAGTACGGTACTTGATTTCCTTTCTTGTGGTGCCACCATAGTTTCTGGGTCCAATCTTCAAGGTGGTAGAGCGAGACTCTTGATTTTTCCTCCAATCTGCATCTACATATATCAAGCGATGCTCTGCCCTTCCAGTGACACTGCGGCTGGCTTCCAGGGGGAAGGAGGCTTTAAGGCCCCCCATACACGGGTCGGATTCCCACTGGATTCCGGCACGATCGATTCCGGGCGGGTGCACGCGAAACGATCGTGCCGGAATCGCGTGCACCTTGTCCGATCGATCAGGTCCGATCATTCGGGGGCCCAGAATCGGATCCGACAGAGAACCAACATGTTGGTCTTTTTGATCCGATTCTGCACACATTAGGGGGAGTTGCCATTTGTGAGGTGGACAATCGGACACGGAATCGTCCCGGAATCCGTTGGACAAGGTGGTATGCAGCGATCGGATACTCTTAATTGGCCGATTGATCGGAGCTCCAATTCCCGCTGAGATCGCTGGAATCGATCGGATCAGTGATCAATCGGCCATGGAATCCGACACGTGTATGGCTAGCTTTAGACGATGGGCATCTTGTACCCAGAGCTCACTGCTTATGCAGTCCCACTGGGGTGTGGAGTGGTGGAGCATTGCCGGATTTAGATGATGTTCACCCAGGCTAGTTTTTTGTTTATTATCCTTGTTCTGCCCTATTATTGGCACTTGCCTATCGTGCTGGTAGCAGAAAGTCGAAAAACATGTGAAAGGGCCAATATCCACAGCACAGTTAACCTGAAATAATTCAGGTAATGATGGCGAGAAATAGAATCATTATTTTTTCACCTTCATGCAGATTCTCGCTTGTTTGGAGAAGAAGGGCATAGAGGTTCAGGGGATTTTACGGATATCTGGCTCACAGGCTCGGATCAAGGTAAGAATTTTACCTAAAATTTATGTTTATATTTTTTAGTATTTCTTCGCATATTTTACATATTTCCCATTTTACATAGACGTGGTGCAAAGAGAAGATGATTGATGTGTTTTTATCCATATGCATCTTTTATACGTGTAAACCAATGAGGAGCACCAATAATGGCTTGGTGGTCATGTCCAAAAATTGGTTTCAGCTCTGTTTGCTGGATTACATTCTGGCTTTTTATAACAAGGACACACAGAGTTTTCTGGTGTAGTGAATCTTTGCACAATAACACATGTTCTCCTATGTGAGCTACACATGACTTAAGCTGGGCATAGACTGTTCTAATCGGAAATTATGTGCTGTGGGTTGGACCCCAACAGGATGATTGATGGGAACGATCCCATGTCTCCATTAGCATTCTACAATTCAAGAGCGATCGACTAAATTTTACAGACAGGTACCATTCCTGCTCAATCGATTTTACATGCGATTTAGGGTCGAATCGATCTATAGATCACTTTGTGCATGCATCGTATATTATATGGGCCAGATAGATGGCCGTGAACGCGCACGGCGCTTGAAGCGGCCATCTATTTGGCCCATATCTTAGCATCTGTACCCTGCTTAAAGCCCTCCATACACCATTAGATCACTCCATACAATTTGCTTTAGATCTACCACCCACTATGTAATGCCAGGTCCTCCCTGATAGAATACACAGTGATTGGAAGGTAAATATCACTGCTATGTAGTGCCG
>CM070042.1:44579271-44630036 GCA_036250615.1 Ptychadena robeensis | reverse complement strand
TTCCTGATAGAATACATAGTGATTGGAAGGTTAAGAAAGGTCCTCATATTGCATGGTTTTGGTAGAAGAAAAGTTTATTGTAAATAAATTGTATGGTAAGATTGTAAAGTGTATGGGGGCCTTAAGAGACTGAGGAAATGCTTCTCCATACTGCAGCAGACGGATGGCGTCTCAGCCTAAGCAAGGTCATTATCTGAAAATCCAGGATGGTGTAAATTATAGAAGCTGGAGGTTTTCTGAGACACGATACTGTTGCTTAATATTTTTATGTATGTGAATGATCTACTTTAAAAACAAGACATATTTCCGATGAATCAAGTCTTTTCTTCTTAGCGGCAATTTATGAAATGAATGGAAAGTCCGGTTGTCAGAATATTTCTCCCTGGAACACACTGCTGCTGGCCTGACTGCTCCTTTATTCTTGCCTCCCTCTGATTTGATTTTCCTGCCCTGTGGCTAAAAAACACTCAGCAGGGAAATTCATATTCATTATGCTTCTGCATGTAACCCTTTCATTGCTAAAGGGCACGGTACAAGGGTGGCAGGCTGGGGATGGAAGGGGTTAAGGTGTCTCGCCAGTGACAGGAGGAATTGGGGGTGTAATTAGAGTCATTATCCGCTTGTAATGTTGGGTTGATGTTGGCGGATAGGATTTGGCACAGATCCAGTTCCTGCCTTCTTCCAATTTATCATCCATTTTGATGCCTCTTCCCTGCCTCAGCGCACTAGCCCTCGCCTCCCTCCCCTCCGAAGGCCCGTCTCTCTCCCACCCACCCACCGCCAATCATTTTCTCACCAGGGGAGCTTTGAAAATAGCAGCTTGCCTATTTAAAAATAAAATGAAAATTTAATGCCAACAAAATGCCACACACATTTTCAGATGTAGCGTGAAAAAAAAGGAAGAGGGAGGGCTATTTGCCCAGAGCAATGTGTGTACAGTACAGAATTCCCTCCTTGTAAACATAAATGACTTCTGTCACTTTCTGCTTTGTCACCTCGGGGCAGTGACAGGTAGAGGAAGTGGCATAACCCGCCATTGTTATTCTACAAAGACACAAACTACTTTTCCAGGTGGCCATCAGAGGCCATGAGTGTCTGCCTAGATTGTGTGTGTTGTACATAGATAGGTAAAGTACTTTGAAGGCAAAACCATTGTTGTCATTACTTGATTACATATACAGTCAGGTCCATAAATATTGGGACATCGAGACAATTTTTGGCTGTATACACCACCACAATGGATTTGGAATGAAACAAACACAATGTGCATTAACTGCAGATAGTGATGTGCCCGACCGTGAACAGGTGGATCGGACTTTTAAAAACGTCAGCTATCCGCCTATTCGCGGAGAACTTCAAATTCCCCGCCTGTTGGCAGGGAATTTGAACGGGAACTATATCGGAAATGACGCAGCGACGTCACTTCAGGTATATGGAACGCATAGTTCCTGGTTTCAAAACTGGATGTGCCCGGTATAACACTAGAGATTGGGTGTCTCTACCCGGTAAAATTTATTATTCGGACCAGGTGTGGAAAGATCTGGCCGAAGGAAGAATTAGAGACTTCTTCTCGCTGGCGAAGGGGGCGGGTCAAACACCCGTACTGTTTGCAGACGAGAAGAAAAGCAAACGGGGGAGTGTCCAACCAACTGCATACTGTCAGCTTTAATTTGAGGGTACTTACATCCAAATCAGGTGAACGGTGTAGGAATTACAACAGTTTGGCCCCTTAACAAGTGCCTCCCACTTGTTAGGGGCCAAAAGTAATGGAACAATTGGCTTCTCAGCTTTTCCATGGCCAGGTGTGTTATATTCCCTTATTATCCCAATTACAATGTGCAGATAAAAGGTCCAGAGTTAATTTCAAGTGTGCTATTTGCATTTGGAATCTGTTGCTGTCAACTCTCAAGAGGAGCACAGTTCTCAGTTGAAAAGGCTTTGGGCTTTCTTTAGACTCAATTTACACTATCGTTTCTTCGGAAAAATGACCTGTTTAGATAACGACCTCATGACAGGTCTATGGGGCTAAAGCCCAAAAACCGCCTAATGTTGCGTCCGCCGGCCATCTGTGTTAACAGAGAATTAGGATTTGAGTAAAGTTGGATAAGGTCAGGCTAGTACAGTATACCCCACATCCGTCGGGACCCCCTCCGCTAAGCATCCGCCGAGCAGGTAAAGTCTATGTGTTCCATTGGGATCCCCGCCAAGCAATGTGCTTAGTGAAGGGGTTCCTGATGGATTGACGGATGTGGAAATCCCCCAAAATCATGTGACACTCTAGTCCAGCATCTTATTGCTTTGATGACAAAACAGGGGTCCTTTTTCTTGCTTATTGGTTGCCCATTGGTGAAGCATTTTTGGCGCTGCCATTACAATCAAAATGAATACCAGAGATGGGGTAAGTTTGCAATGCTGGATCATTGGTCATCTTAAGATCCGACTGGCTGTGAACAATTGATTAGTCAGGAGAAAAATAAAGCATGTGTCCATGTTGACCTGAAAATGCTACTGCAATACAAATTACTATAATGCAAATTTTAAATCTGTGACCTGGAACCAGTTAACAAATCAGAAGTCCTTACCTGCATGCTTGACCCAGGTGAATGACTTAAGCTGGCCGTACACCTTTATATCTCTCTGTCAGATATCCTTTAGATCTACCAACAACTATGTAGTGCCGGGTCCTCTGTGATTGAACACAGGTAGACTTGATGGTTTAGAAAGTCCCTCATATTACATGGTTTTGGTAAAACAAAAGGAGATCTTAAGTAAATCTGACAGAGAAATCTAAAGGTGTATGGGGGCCCTTACCTTTCTTTGCCTCTCATCTTTCCAAGTAGGAGAAAGCCTTTTGAAGGAAATTCTCACAATTCTATGTGTTGTATCTTTGACCCTCCTCCTTCTGACTGGATCACCTGGTCCCTACCATAGACCATACTAGTGGGTAAGATGGATGTGACCATGGTGCTTAATGAAGTCAGATATACAACATACCCAAAGTCCAGATTAGTATATTTCTATACTATGTATTGTACATATAATACTTAATGATAAATGGGGATATCCTGCAGCTCTATAATGTGTAAGATATATTTGGTTTGGAAAAGTGTCCTTTTTTTGTGGTCTGGAGCTAATTTACTCTACTGTCTATTCAGGAATCCTAATGGTTTATTTGTTAGTTATTTGTAAAACCCCTGAACATGGTATCATCACCTTAACATAGTATCATCCCTATCATATGGTATCATTACCATCGCATGGTATCATCACCATCGCATGTTATCATCACCATCACATGGTATCATCACCATCGCATTGTATCATCACCATCCCATGTTATCACCACAATCACATGGCATTATCAACATCCCATGGTATCATCACAATCACATTGTATCATCACCATCGCGTGGCATCATCACAATCGCATGGTATCATCACCATCACATGGTACCATCACCATTGCATGGTATCATCACAATCGTATGGTATCATCACCATCGTATGGTATCATCACTATCACATGGTATCATTACCATCACATGGTATCATCACCATTGCATGGTATTATCACAATCACATGGTATCACCACCATCGCATGGTATTATCACCATCACATGGTATCATCACCATCGCATGGTATTATCACCATAACATGGTATTATCACCATCGCATGGTATTATCACCATAACATGGTATTATCACCATCGCATGGTATCATCACTATCACATGGTATCATTACCATCACATGGTATCATCACCATCGCATGGTATTATCACCATCACATGGTATCATCACCATCACATGGTATTATCACCATCACATGGTATCATCACCATCGCATGGTATTATCACCATAACATGGTATTATCACCATCGCATGGTATCATCACAATAGTATGGTATCATCACCATTGTATGGTATCATCACCATCGCATGTTATCATCACCATCGCATTGTATCATCACCATCGCATGTTATCACCACAATCGCATGGCTTTATCAACATCCCATGGTATCATCACCATTGCATTGTATCATCACCATAGCATGTTATCATCACAATTGCATGGCATCATCACAATCACATAGTATCATCACCATCACATGTTATCATCACTATCGCATTGGTATCATCCCTATCGTATTGGTATCATCACTATCGCATTGTATCATCACCATCGCATGTTATCATCCCCATCGCATGGTATCATCTCAATTGCATGGTATCATCCCCATCGCATGGTATCATCACAATTGCATGGTATCATCCCCATCGCATGGTATCATCCCCATCGCATGGCATCATCACCATCGCATGGTTTCATCACAATCACATTGCATGGTAAAAAAAAGTTGTTGAGAGATGTAAAGGAGGGTTGCAGAAACATAAACAATAAAAAAAAACTAAACGGCCCTGGTAAACTAGCTAAAATCGCAACAAGCTAAAATCACAACGTGCTAAGATTGCAACGAGCTAAAATCATTTTATCACCCTCTGGACATTTTTGGACTTTGGCCCAATTGACCTGTAATGGGGTCTCCTGAGCGTCTGTACAATTTTGGAGGCGCTTGTGACAGGTCGTTTCCGCACGGGTGCTGAAAGAACAGTTTTTGCATAAATTAAGTTCAAAGTTTAGTTGAAATTTACACTCAAAAAAATCAACTTGACTTTGAACTTAAATTATGCAAACGTATTGTTTTTTTTTAAATATTCCTGCAACCATTCTCCACATCGCCAGCATTTGTGGTGATGATACCATGTTCAGGGGCAAGTCAGCCAGTAGAAATGTCACCCCATAAACCCCATAAACTTTTTTTAGTAGAACACAGAAGCTGCCTGATTTGGACATGTGAGCCTTAGGACCTTTATTCCTAGTTCTTGAAAGGTTTACAGAACATTGCTATTCCAGCATCAAAGCAAAGGACAGATCACATGATTGAATTAGAAGATCATTGAGCCGTGACACAGAGTTCCCTCAGTGCTGTAATATACTGAAGTGTGTATATAGTAACAGACAGCAATGGATTTGGATCATCATGATTGTTTGATCTAGAGATCTTGTGTCCTCTCAGGCCACCTTCCAATATACACTTCACCCCAATTCTCACCTCTGCATCATCTCTCACTACTATAATGTGATCATTTCCCTATAATCAGAGGAGACATTTTCCATAGATTATTATTCTATGATGATAATAGCTCATTGTCTTTCTGCATTATATAATCCATTGGTTTGGTTCATGTAGTGCTCTGTAGAAAAGGTAAAAATAATGGCTTTACTGTACTGGTGGCTACATGGTATCACCTAGGTCTGATTCACACCAGCCCCCCCCCCCCTGTAATGCCAGTGGTGTTGCTAGCACAGCAAGCACTGGGTTACACTGTTTCCCTTTTACAGGAGTGGTGACACCAAACTTTCCAACTGGAGATTTTTGGGTATACAAGGACTTGCCAGAGGATTCCGATTTCCAAGAACCACAGCAAGCCAAGAACATGTCAGTGTGACAGCTGCAGCACATTCTTTGGCTTTCCCCCTCCCCCTGAGAATGGTACAGTCCTGAATTTTCTGCAGTTCCTGAAGCACATTCCCTGGATCCCTGGCTGCACATATCCATGTCTACCATGTAATCCCCTTTTTGAGAAGCGTGGGTCCATGTCGGGGGTTTACATTTTATTTATAATTTCTTAAGTAGTTACAGCTAAAAGGTTCATATTGAATGTAAATAGTCCATACATAAGAACTACATTATATGGGTGCATTTATTAATATTTAATTGATTAAATCTGCCCATGAAAAGATTTAACAGGATTCAACAATCATTCAGGACTTCCCCATGTAATACTAGATATTGATTGGCTGCTTCTTTCTAGGTCTACAAATGCTGGGATGAGCCTTGTAAATAAAGCAGCAGCACAATCCATTCATTGCTCATTCTGTACTTGCTTTACACGGTGCTGAAGTTGTGTTATACAGTAAATGATATGGAGGTCAAAAGATTAAGATGGCCACCAACCCAGAACCTTTACAGTATCGTGCTGTATCCAATGATCAACTTGGCCTTGTTTCTGGATCATTGGCATGTTGAAATATCCAAGTCTCATGCACAGCTTCCGGACTGATGAGTGCGAATTTTCCTCTGGTATTTTTCCATACCTTACTGCATTCCATTGGCCAGACCAGATTTCCTATGCTCACCTATCCCCAAAACATGATTCACAACTGTATATGTATATTATAAATATCATTTCTCAGGAATCAACATGGATGTGAAATGTGTTGACACAAGAAAACATAATCTGCTTTTGAGAATCTCAGTTTGGGTATAGCTGTTCAAATTTACATTATGACAACTGGAGTGCATATGGTCCCACTCTGTTTTGGTGGAGGGGACATTGTTTCTGGGTTTGTGTAAACTATTTGGTTGGCATGTTGGCATCATATTTTGTTTCTTTTTATTTAATGTAAAAACCATTTACAAAATATTAACTTTGAAGGTGCTAAATCAATTAAAAACACTGGCTGTCCTCTCCATAGACTATACAAATCCACAGCACTTTATAAAATCCTTATTTTTACCAGAAAGTAATTTGAATATGACTATATTATATGTGACAATGGAGTGATTGTCATGGGTTTAATGATAAATCATTTCAATTTAATAAGATGAATACTACAGAAAAACACTTTTCCATTTAAGATGTTGAGTGATTTTTGTTAGTGTTGATTGAGAATATTCTAATCACTAATTTTTTATTGCAAATATCGGCACTTTGAGAATTTGCAAAGATCCTTAATATAGTGCTATACCTTCTCGATCACAAATATTCAAGATTTTCTCTTCTATTTCTTTGGAAATAGCACAGACATGGATATGTGAGCAGACAAGCCCCTCGGCTAAATAAACCTGTTTAGGTAAAAAGAAATGAGTTAACATTTGCGAATATCAGTACCTGGAACTACCATGCATTGTGTTCACAATATGCGCATGTACAAATGCTTATTTGCGCAATGAGGGTGAAAATGAAGATGGTGAATTCTATGGAAAAAAATCATGCTTCTTATCACTAATTCTTGTTTTAAACGCTGAAAACTGAATTGCGATCGAAATACCCCCCACATACAAACCGATATTTGATCGATGTTGGTTCAATGGATCCAAAGCATAATCAAAGGAAGTCGAACGTAAACACACCAAAATTTCTTCCCCCTGGATGTAAAAGTATGCTAATTATTGACATTGTACCAAAATCAGTTGGCACAACAATATTCATTAATATTCAATATCCAATCAAGAATCTGTGGCAAGATCTGAAAACTGCTGTTCACAAACGCTGTCCATCTAATCTGACTGAGCTGGAGCTGTTTTGCAAAGAAGAATGGGCAAGGATTTCAGTCTCCATGCAAAGCCTCTGTGCACAGCTGGTGGAGACATACCCTAAAAGACTGGCAGCTGTAATTGCAGCAAAAGGTGCTTCTACAAAGTATTGACTCAGGGGGCTGAATAATTACACACACCCCACTTTGCAGTTATTTATTTGTGAAAAATGTTTGGAATCATGTAGGATTTTTCTTCCACTTCTCACGTGTACACCACTTTGTTTTGGTCTTTTACGTGGAATTCCAAAAAAATTGAGTCATGTTTGTGTCTGTAATGTGACAAAATGGGGAAAAGTTCAAGGGGGCCGAATGCTTTTGCAAGCCACTGTACATAAGATGCATACTCAATCGATCAAAGTTTATGTCTAATCACGTTTTGGTCAATTTCGATTTTTAGGTCAATCGAACCTTGTGGGCAGGCATCGATTTCCGGTTGATCGACTTAAAAATCGATCTGTTTAAATCGATCAAGCGGGAAAATCAAACGTGTATGTGGGCCTTTAGATTTGGATTTTCCATTGAAACTAGATCATAGAGCTAATACAATTTCGGCAAAAAAAATAAACTGTGTGAATTGACCTAATAATGCATAAGAGAAAGCAAAGCAATCTATCTGTGCTTCTGACCATCTATCATTGAGCTTTTTTTTTAAGAAACCGACCGTTTTCTCTTCTTTGGAAATAGCACAGACATGAGTATGTGAGCAGACAAGCCCCTCGACTAAATTAACCCGTTTTGATAAAAAGGAAGGAGTTAACATTTGTGAATAGTCAAGATTTTTTACATCAGTACCTGGAAATACATTGTGTTCGCAATATGGACCTGTACAAGTGGTGATTTGCGCAATAAAGGTAATCTGTGAAAAGTACCATGCACTGCGTTTGCAATATGCGCATGTACCAATGCTGATTTGCCCAATGAAGGTAATACTGACTGGAGATGACACATTCTAGGGGAAAATCCATGACATTTTGCGAATACGAATAATGCCTATGCTTCTCATCCTTTATTCTTGTTTAAAACTCCAAAAATGGGCAGAAAATCACGAATAAAGCGAGGAAATATGGAACATCAAATCTTGGAAAATAATAGGCGTAGAGTTATGTTGACTAATGGTGAGTCATAAATAAATATCCACATCTCTGGCCATTCTGTGTCCCCTCCCCTATGTACCCTATGTATGCTATAAAATCCCATTCCGACCTTTGAAATATTTAGACATTATTCTTTTTATTCATCTACGTTATATTAAGTATTAGCATTCATTTTCTATTATTTTTCCCTTTATAAATACACGCTGCTTTATCCAGCGATCTCTTCTCATGGCGAGGAGTCGCGGAGGGGAAGTAATCAGTCTCTTATCAACTCTGACACAGAAAACGAGGCAATTATGTTCTAGTGTCCCATGGGGAGGGCTGGCAGAGCTGAGATAAACTGCTGCCTCTGTCTATAGGGAAGGGGAGGCAGAAGGGGAGCAGGAGAAGGGGGTATGGCCGAAAAATAGCTGCAAGAGTTGTATATGGTGAATGAGGAAAAGGGAGGGATTTACCTTCTGCCCTTATGTGACCCACATTTATACGTTCAGGTATAGCTTAATTCTTTCCTTCAAATCACAGGAGATGGATGCAGGGGATGTGTGCCAATGTATGCAAATGAAGACATATGGCTAAAATCAGTATTTGCCGATTGCTGAGTCAGGTTAAAGCTATATTTATATTAATGATATTTGCTGGCTTACCATTGTAAAAAGCAATTGTGAATTTAAATGCTCGTATAGCAATAACAGCAGATGTTACTACAATACATGTTTTGATTTCCCTACGTTTGATGACGGATTAGAGTATTTTACGATCGATGTTCAATTGATCGAACTGATATAGGAATACCCCCCACATACAAACTGATATTTGAGCGATGTTCAATATATTTGAGCGATCGATCAAAAGCATAATCGAAGGAAGTCGAATGTAAAAATGTCTGCCCCCAGATGTATAAATATGCTAATTATTAAAATCTAACCAAAATTGGTCAGCACAACAATATTCAATAATATCCAATATACATTAGATGCAAATTTTCTGACATGTCTGGTGTCATGTCAATTTCGATTAATTTAGATCAATCGAACCATGTGGACAGGCATCAGTTTCCGGTGGATTGACTAAAAAATGTATTGGTTTAAGTCAATCGAGAGGTGTATGGGGGCCTTTAGATTTGAAGTTTCCATTGAAAGTATGATCATAGAGCAGACATGGACAAAATAAGGCCCAGGGGCCAAACCTGGCCCTTTAAGGTCCCCATACACCTTACAATCTTACCATACAATGTCTGTACAATCAACTTTTGTTGATTGTAATATAAGGATCTTTACAAACCTTCCAATCACTATGTATTCTATCAGGGAGGCCGCTATACTAGATAGTTGTTGGTAGATCTAATGGAAATTGTATGGAGTGATCTAAATGTGTATGGGGGGCCTTTGTCTTTTAATTTGGCCCTTTGTCACCTTGATGTCAAGACACCCTGGCTCCCCTTATTCCCTGCAATAACTGAAGATAACACCTAGAGGATAATTGTTTGGATTGTTTCCTAGAGGCCGTAGTTTGCTGCAATAGAATGTTTAAGCTTCTCTATCAAAAGCTTCTATTTATTCATTTTTTAACAAATTTTCTATATTTAATTAAATATCCTGTCCTAGCTATGAGGATCCCTATGCCGGGCAGGCTCTCAGTGCGGCCCCTATGTCACATTTACAAACCCATTCTGGCCCACAAGTCAAAATGTTTGCCCACCCCTGTCATAGGTCAAATATAAACCATGTGAATTGACCTCATAATGCAGAAAAGAAAGCAAAGCAATCTATGCTTCTGACCACCTATCATTGAGCTTTTTTTTTTAAGCAACTGACCATTTTCTCTTCTTTGGAATTAGCACAGACGTAAGTTTGTGAGCAGACAAGCCCCTCGACTAAATAAACCCGTTTAGATAAAAAGGAAGGAGTTAACATTAGTCGCCATTACTACAATGAGCAGGTAGTAATGCAAAGTAATGAAAAGTCCATTTACCTTTAATGAACTGGCGGTGAACCAATAAACGTCATTAAGTGAGACGGGGAAAAGCTTTTAAGATGTAATTCCTGAGACCACAAAAATGTCTCCTCTCTATCTATTCTACTGTACAGCTTATTTGTCTTGTTTGACTTGTTTTTCTTTTTTTTTATGTCTACCATTTTTTGTACTAGTGTTGTATGGCCTGTCCCATTATTGCTTGCACTTAGGTTTGTTGTATATGGCTTTATAGCTATATGGTTAGCTAGCAATGGTCTAAATTAAGACTTGACATAATTCATCTCAATATAAGCCCTGTGTCCCTAACAGTCAAACTAGTATTTTCACATGGAGATTTTATTATTATATAAATGAATAACAATATTTTAAATGAATTACAATATTTTTAGACTATAAGATGCACTTTTTTACCATTAAAATCAATTGGAAATATTTTTTTTACATTTTATTTAGTCCAACCATCCTGGGAGCAATATCTCTGCACCCCAGGAGGCAGAACTGTGTTCAATTCCCTCCAGCCAAGCCAAAAAAACACTACGATATCACTAGCGGTACTCATTGGATGACTGACTTATGGAGAGACACAGTTAGATAGCATGAGTTGTGTTTTTACATTAACATTTTGTATTGCAATAAATCCATTTTGTAACAAAGACTCATATTTCCTCCTATATGTAAATAGCTGCTCATGGGTAAGTTGTCAGTGCCAGATGTGTGTAAAATGTGTCTCTCCATAAGTTGATCAGTGTGTTCAGAGAAAAGGTACTGCTAGTGTATAGACACATGCAAGCCCTGCAGCGAAGACCTCCCTCCTGGCACTGACCTTTTGGCTGGGGGAATACAGAGTGAACAATGCATGGTCCAGTTCTGCCTACTTTGCTGGAACATTTTGTATATTCATTTGATATCTTGATATCTTGCTGTTTCTGTTGTTGTTTCCCTAATTTTCTCTCCAAAACATACAATTTCTCTCCAACATATTAAACAGTGCTGAACATTAAATAAGGGTTTAAAGGTAACGTAAGCCACCATACAGTTACAAACTATGGCACAAGACTATGGAAGATTGGTAGGCCAGAATGAAGAGGTGGGTTTTCAGGGTTTGTTTGATGGTGTTGTTAGAGGGAGAAAGTTACAGAGAGTAGGAGCGGCCCTAGAGAAGTCTTGACATGTGGTGATGTTATGATTGGGGATGTCATTAGAAGGTCAGTGGAGGAGTGGAGGGACATTTTAGAAAATTGCCAAAGAAGTGCAAAATCACAAATACAGCGTTTGGAGAAGAAGAGGGTAATCAACAGTGTCAAAGGCAGAGGAGATATCTATAAGCAGGAAAAAGATCCAAAAAATATATTGGACTTACCTCTGAGCTAATATGATAGTGACTTTACGCTCCACAGTCCTAAAAAAATATACTTACCTGCTGTTCCCATACTTATTTGCCAGGCTTCTGGGAGTCAACGCAGGGTGTAATATTGAGTGTGCATTTCAATGCAGAGCCAAGATTCGGGACTTACGCGGCTGTCACTGTGCTCAGAGATGTCTGGCTCTTCCTGGGGTACGGCTGCGCACGTCATAAGAGCCAGGGAGAGAGGAGGGGCTGTAAGGTTCCTTCTTCAATTACTCATTACAGGTACGTTTTCATTTCATGCCATCCTCTCTATTATCTGCACTTCTAGTGCCATTTATGCAAACATGAACTTCTAGTGATAGGTCCGCTTTAAGCCTTGGCTCTGAGAAAGTCATAAGCAACTGTAGTTAGGACTGTTTCAGTGTAGTGAGAGGGTCAAAAGTGAGATTAAAGGGGTTTGAGAGGGAGTTCACATTCAGATAGTCCTTAAGTGTTTTGTATACAAGGCTTTTAAGCAGTTTAGAAGAAAATGGAAAAAGAGACATTGGTCGCTATCTAGGAGGAGGAGCATCGAGAGGGATGCTGGGCATGTGGGCATGGAGAGGGATGCTAGCCCTAGGCCCTCACTGGCCTTGACCTTCTGATAGCAGCCATCGGTACCATTCGTGGAGGCCAATCCTTCTTGGAAGCTTCTACTCAATTCCCTACCTGCACAAAATCCAGAATAGATCGAAAATATAGATCTGCGTGATTGTGTTGTTTAGATGTTGGCATCATATACAAGTACATACAACCATAGGCAAGAATGATATTAAAAATTTTAAATAAAAAATGCTCCCTTGGCAAGATACAGCATCCACATATCTATGTATTCTGGTGAAACAATCCATCAAAGATTTAGGGACTTAATGGCACAGGCTCCAACTTACAGTGCATATAAAATGTGGTTCAGAGAGCATGAGACACCATTTTCACACATGGATTGGCCCCCACAGAGTCCAGACCTTAACCCGATTGAGAATCTGTGGGATGTGCTGGAGAAGGCTTTGCGCAGCGGTCAGACTCTACCATCATCAATGCCAGATCTTGGTGAAAAATGAATGCAACACTGGAAATAGATCTTGCAGAAGCTTATCGAATTAATGCTACAGTGAATGCGTGTCGCAATCAAAGCTAAAGGTGGTTCAACAAAATATGTGTGTGACCTTTTTTTTGTTGGGGAATTTTTTTTGGACAGGCGGTGTATTAAAGTGCCATATCTTTATTGTTGGCCCATAAGAAGATAAAGTAAACTATGTACCACAATGTGAGAGGTGTACTCACTTTTGGGCCCCTTGACTTATAAACATTTCCATGTTTCTAAGGGTTAGTTGTAAGTTAAGTTGGTTGTAAGTCAAGACTATATTTCCTGATTACTCCTGCTCCTGAGCCTGAGTCCTTAATGAGAGCTCTGTAATGTTTCTGCAGTTTTCCTGTATCTTTGCTTTGTTATAAAATTTTTGTGAAAAGTTTCAATAAAACATTTTTTTAAAAAAGACTGTATTTCCTATAAGAAATAATGAAAATGCCCATAATGTGGTCCCAAAGAACCCCTTATCTAACATTTTCATAATGAAAAAAAAAACATTGTATAATATGTTTCATTTCCCACAACATTTGCTGATGTTCTCTCCAAAAAGTTACAATGAATCGAGCTTACCAGAAACAAAATGTATTATCACCATTCAAGTGAGCATATTTTGCTTTTAGAAAGAGAGGATGAAATGGAAGGGGGTTATTGTTGGGATAGAGAGTCCCCTTCCATAAAAACATCAGGACATTTATAGATTGTTGAGACGATCCATTTTGACATTCATTACTTATCCTGTTTCCCCCAATATAAGACACTGTCTTATATTAATTTTAGGTGTGGAAAAATGCATTAGGGCTTATTTTTGGGTTTAGAAGAGGTGACAAAACGCCTCCTGCCATGTCTTTTCTAAATATGGAAGCTTTCTCTGGGGCATGGTAGGTCTTATTTTCAAGGAAGGGCTTATATGAGAAGCAAAGGTGGGGTATGTCTTATATTCGAGAAAACAGGGTATTAGTGACATCAGGTCACACGATCGCCACCACCCAAGCAGAAACATGTTTTTGCCTTGGCCATAATTCTGGGTGTAAGTCAAATCTTTGGTTGGAAGTTAAAACCGAAAGTTTGGTTGTAATTCAAGTTGGTCAGCCGATTGAAACTTAGGGGTTTACTGTATTATTTTATGCACCTTGTCCACAGACATCAGCATTTCATCCTGTGTTTACTTTCTACAATTATTCAGAGTTTTATCCATCTCTGAGAGCACGCCAATCCACGCCACGCCAATAATTTTGACTGACACTTCTATTCTGAACATTTGGCACAAATGAGAGATTGCTCTCCAGCTCTGCAAGGATAATATTTAATCATCAGCAATTTATTTAGAAGAATTCGCCATCAAGTGAAATAATCACTTGAAATTCAAATGTTTCTTGGAACGTTTCAGCCGTGTTACTGTCAATCTTTTCTACTGGAATGCTGGATACCGGTGCCCTGTGCCGCATAGAGTAGAGCTAGCCATACACAGGTCTATATTTCTGTTCGATCAAGCAAGTTACTTTAATATGTAATTTTTCCAAAATATCAAAGCTTTATTTTACCCACAAGCCGTACTCATACTGCAGCTATGACATTTCAAAGGATTGACATTTAACCATGCAAAATTACTTTGTATTAGAAAACTAATGTTAAGCTACACTTCTCCCGGATGGACGCGCACTTGACGCAAAACATCAGCGCGCACAGACTTCCTCTCGGGCTACACTAAGGATTGGGCTCAGCGGCAGAGGAACTACTAATCATCAGGTTTCCACACCTCTCATACCCCAAGTGAGTAGTATAAAAGCTCCGCACACGGGATACAAAATCCCAAATTCTTTATTCATACATTACCACATACAGTAACACACCAACTTCCCTGGGGTCTCCTCTCAGACGCGTTTCACCCAAACCAGTGGGCTTATTCATAGAGATAGGAAGGTACTTTTTGGTTAATATTAGGCTAATTTTACTATCAGGCCACCAGCCAAATTTGTTAAACAAACAATTTTGTTCAGTCAATCAAACAGAAAAATCGACCTGTGTATTGCCAGCTTTACCATTAAGAAAGTTTGTGGTCTGCCCTATGGACAAGCTCCAACATATCCTTCAAATGTTCAGCAAGGCATACACGGCTCAATTTTTTTTTAAAGATTTAAGCACAATTAAGTGCTGTGTATGGCTTTCTTTAAGTGGTCTCCATGCAAAGCAATGGATATCGGCTGTGGTTTACGGTCATATCCGATATCCCTCTTTTCGAGCAGGATTGGTCCCACTCGAAAACAGGGATGGGCGCATTAGATATGGGCCAGATAGATGGCCGTGAGTGTGCATGGCACTTGGAGTGGCAATCGATCTGGGCCATATCTATACAGATGTTCCCTGCTTTACTTTTGATGTTGATCAGGAGACATTGATGACGCATTAGTGCTGCACCTCGATATCGAGGAAGCTCCAGTGCAGCGCAATAATGTCATCACGCTGTGCTCGGCTGGGAATCTACCCATGTATGTACCATGTACAGGAATCTACCTGTGTATGCCCAGCATTAGAAATAAAAGATAATATGCTCCCAAGAAATGGTATTTAATATTATGTCTTATGTCTAAGGCTAAATTTACACTGTCGTTTCCTGAGCTGCTTTCAGTCCACAGCACGGGAGACGACAAAATAGTGCAAAAGCTCACAGGTTGTCTGAATTAGGGCCCCATGGAGCTCCTATCGGGCTAAAGCTCAATTACCAACCTGCAGACACCTAATCAATCAGAAAGTGATCGGACATGTTGGTAAATTTTAGTAGATCGTAGAAGTATCTGATGGTTTTTCTAATGGTTTGTGGCGGTACAAACGATCGATGTTAGACTGGCGATATTTAAATCACATAACACGATCTAAGATCGATCGTGCAAAAGTCGGCATGTGTATGGCTAAGCTTAAGCTTGTGAGCAATGAAGAGGTTAATAAGAACAAAAATAGCACAATCATGTTCACTTCTATTACCTAGCACATCTATGGGATCATTGATTGCATTTAACGCACGGCTGCTCGAGCAGATAACGGAGTCCTTCTCATGGACAAAAGGAAACAATATGTGACACCAAGGTAATTACATGTCATCCCTTCCCCCTCATCGCCGGTCTATTCAGTAGGTCGGAAAGTCACAAAATAAACTTTACTGGTATGCAAAATCTCTATATAGATATAGCAGTATAGATACAGTACAGTAAGTACACCGGCCACTGACTGAGCTATCAATATGGGACACTAGGAAATACATTTTGTAACTTCTGTTGTAGATTTGTGAGCACCCTAGAAATCAAACTTTATCTACAGCTTTTCAAATATAGCTGTGTGCCCTGCTTCATGCCCCGGACACAACTGCCCACGTTGGATTCCACTGTTGAGTGCTGGGGGAGCTGCATATGGAAGGGGGCTAACTTGTTCCGGGAATCAAGTTAAGATGGGACAGGGGACCCACCGCCACCCACTGGGAACCCAGAGGACCCCAATCATCAGGAAGCCTATATGCCCAGCTATTAACTCTGCCCTCACACCTATACTCCAGGCATCACTGCAACAAGTGTTGGTCTCCCTGGTGTTGGTGGGGTATTGCTGTGGGCACACCATAAGTTGGTGCATCTGAACATACTGGTTTTACGCCACCTGGTGATATACAGTTCATTTCCTGTACAAGCCTCTGGGCGAAACATGTTGCATAAAGTACAGTCAATCACATCAGGATGAATTTTTTTTTATTCATGGATCAGATTTTGTGTTTTTTTCTCATTAAATATGCAAAGAAAAATACTCTATATAGTAGTCTTTGTATGAGTCCACCTTCCACTAAAAGTCCCACGGAGGGAATTTTGCCAATTACAATATTGGGGATGGGAATGGTGGACGATCCCAGCCTAGTGTCTGAGGACTCCTAAAAATACAATTTGCTATTCAAATATAAATTGTTAAGGAAAAAGTTTCCTTTTAGTTTTGGATAGCGTGTGAAATAGTTAGGGCCCCCACATCGACTATCGATTCGATCGATCACAGTGAACGAAAAATCGGCGATCCATCGATGATTAATCAATTAACACCCCGCCCTGAACAATCAATTTTTGGACGATCCAACTTTCCCAGTTTGATTTCTAGAAACTGATGTAATTGACATACTAAAAATGTCACGAGTTGATCGATGACCACTACCAACGTACTTTGAAGGCGAACGACCAATCCAAAAAAAACAACATGTTAGATTCCTGGATGAATGATTCACCAATTGACGTGTATGGGGACCTTTAGGACCTTTAGTCCTGTCATGGGTTTTCAGTTACCAAGATGTCTATTAGAGCAATGATCAATTCATATATCCTCAATTGCAATATTTTATTAGATAGAACGAAACTCTCCAAAGTTAACACAGAAGTAAATGCACTTTTAGCAAAGTTAAGAAGGGTCTTGTCTGTCTTTGGGTGGCTTTTGTGCAAATTTCCCCTTACTGACCTGTTACCTTGATAGGAAGTGAGCATAAACCTCTATGAGGGTCCATTTACACCACAATACATTGAGGGGGGATGGTCATAGGAATTTAAATGATATTTAACCTCCCTAGCGCACTGCTGAGGTCCAGATTTCTGTACCAAAAGTGCACCATAGACTTCAATGGTAAATTTTTCTTTATGTTGTATGCCTGTAACTTCCCAAAATATGTCCGTAATAGACATCCTGAATATTATTGTTTGAAACAAGCAATTATGTAAAATTAAAAAAAAGAGAAAACACAGAAATCAGGGCACAAAGCTTTGCTGCTATGTACTAAATCTCGCCCCAAATAAAGTCTCTGGTGCCCCACATGTGCCCATTTGCAGTTAACCCTCTCTAGCCTGGTGTGTTGGATGTGGTAAAATCACACCAGGGAAGAGAGGGTTACTGCAAGTGGGCACATCTGGGGCCCCAGTGACTTTTTATTTGGGCGAGATTTAGTACATAGAAGCACTTTGAAATCAGTTTTCTACATAGAAAACGGATTTCATGTACTGTACTTTTGAATTTCCTGCCTCCCAGATGTGACATCATCACGTCACTTGGAGGGGGGGGGGGAGAAGAGAGGAGAATATGCTGCCAGCCTGCCTGTGACATCGGGGACACCGGGACAGCGCAGAACTGTGAGTATGCGCTGCCGGAGCCCCGATGTGTGCTGGACGGCAGCATCTCGTCCAGTGCTATACTAGCACTAGCAGTGCTGGACGAGATGCTGCCGTCCTGACCGCTAGGGCGGTTAATATATTTTTAGCAAAGGGCTATAAATGTGTTTATATTCAAATTTAAATAGGAACGTTTAAAAAGAAAAATATATGCAGTATAAAATGTAGCCCAGCTAGGTCAAGCCAAGGGATTCAGGACTGTGATAGTCCTTTGAGATTCAAGCATATCCCTGTCAAGCTGATCCTGATTAGGATATTCATTGGTACTTTAAATGGTCAATCCAACCACAATTTAAAATGGCTCCACATTCCGTGTTAGAGCTGTTAATTGTTTTATAATATAGAGAATATCATGATACACACATCAGGGGCCCTTAAATGTATCTGTGATACCAGTTTTGGTCCAACATCTTGGCAAGCAGACACACCATGTTTCACGCCTGCGTGCTATTGATCATGGTAAAAGGATGCGTATATACAGTCTAGATGTTAATTAGAAATGCTTAAATAAAACCATCTGATCAATATGCAATGCCATTGATCGATGAAGTCTTTGTATAGTTACACTGATGTTTTTGTGAAGAGGATTTAAGCTTCATCAACTCATTTAGTAGAAGAGTGTTTGGAGTTGTATACGCTCCTTTAAAGCTGACAGCATGAAGGGTCTGAGCTTAGGTAAGGATATACATCAATGAGATGCTCAGAGGGAAGCCACTGTTTGGTACACATACAGTTGTGCTCGTATGTTGACACACCCTGGCAGAATTTTTGGTTTTTTTTAACTGCTTATAACTGCAGAATATGAATGATAACATAGTGGTTGGCTGAACTGTACTTGTCGTGTCAGGTGAGTGGGATGTGTAATGCTACTAACACGACCAGGTTCTTTTAAGGTGTCCTTGTCCTTTCACCAGGCTGAGCAGCACCTCAATAGGGAAGGCCCACGCAAGCTGGTACGGGGCTATTTACAGTTTATTGGCAGATATATACAGACAGCTCCGACTCCCGAAGGGCAGAGAAGGGGTTCAGTCATGGGAATAAACGTTTCAAATAGTTGCTACCAAGCTGCTGGAACCTGTAGGCAGGGTGCTGTGGACTTTCTCCTAGATTCAGTGCTGAGGCTGTGGTCATCAAGGGAGAATCAACAGAAGAAGGCCAGAATATTCAAAAGCTAGCCATACACGGGTAAATTTCTGTGCAATCAACCCCCGATCAATCACAGGGTGGTGACATCATCATGCTGTGATTGATCAGGGATCAACTGAACGGAAATCAATGTGCACCACATGGGCACATCGACTCCCATTCAATGGGGACCTCCGGGTAGCCATTTCTCCCCAGCTTCCAGCATGTGAATCCAAACACGCTAGAAGCTGGGCAGAAATCCATCCTCTCTCCCCATACAGGAGTGCCGGAGTATGAAGAGTGCTGATTCCGCTCCATTCATACTGACAGCTGACAGCTGTGCCAGAGGAAGAAAGCAGAGCCGGCTGTTCCTATACTTTGCGTGAAGATTATTCTTCACAAAAAGTATTGGAGATTGAACAGGGTTTTCCAACATGTTGGAACCCCGTTCAATCGAGTTCCTTCGAGTGCGCGCTATTGAACCCGCTCGAAGGAAAGCACACACAGGTAGGATTGTAAGCAGATTAGAGTACAATCAATCACCGTGACTGTGACCCGTGTACTCAAATCTTTTTACAAATCTACCTGTGTGTCTAGCTTAAGGGACTTCTATTTAAGTCCTCAGACAGGGGCTGGCGTATGGGCTGTAACTGGGCAAAAACTGCTTAGCTACTTTTTGGAGGGAAAGCTGAGAGCGGTTACTCCAGCAACTCATAAAGAACAGGTGCAACCCAGGCGATATATATATATATATATATATATATATATATACATACAGTATATAGAGAGAGAGAGATAAACAATAAGCCAACCACTAACCATGAGTGATAGAAATGTAGATTTATGTATGTAAGATACTATTACACATAGACTACCAGATTGGATACATGAAACATTCCATGACTACAAACACACTGACTAGACCTGAGTGTCATTTACTTCCACATTAACATATGAATTGCCACAATCAACTACTGATGAGAATACTTGTTCTGTGCCATAGTTACTGCAATCTGCATACTATTTGGAGCAGAAAAGACACCTTGAGTGCTTTAAATTTTATTAAAAATTATCATACAGCCTTCATTACCCATCTTATAAACCATGGATACCTGAGACACTTGTCCCTTTATCATTAACATAACTTCATGCAAAATAATGACAGGATCATCTTTGGAAAATATACTTTATATATGAATGTGAAAAACTACAAATAACTTGGCCACAGCCAATCAACAAATATTAATTAAATAAAGGAAATTCTCAGACAGTGGCACCCATTCAATCTTCCTTTGACCAACCGTACCGGCCACCAGTCTTTAACCCCCCTGCTGTTCCTGACAGTCCCAGCTCGTCCAGCTCTGCCCTGTTAGAACTGCACAGGAAGAGCTGGGCAGAGATCGGAGCCACAGGAGCGCAAACTCACTCATCCGTGTGGCTCCAATCTAATGAAGAGGCAGCTGCAGGAGAACGGATCACTCCCCCCCCATGCTCTCCTATATAACCTGGCACATCTGCAGCGCCATCTAGTGGTTGCAGTGCTAATTTACCTGATAAAGTGAATTATTGAAACATTAATTATCTGATATTGTGAGTTATTCACAAAGCATCTGAACATGTTATTGTATTTAGGATGTCTACCAGACTCATGTATGGACATACTTTGAGAAATGATAGGGCCTACAATAAAAAAAAAGTCTATGGTGTGCTTTTGGTACAGAAATCTGTACCTCAGCAGTGCGCTAGGGAGGTTAAATACTGGCTCAGTGGGTACTACGCCAACACTTTAACCATATATGCGGCTGCCCTTTCCATACCGACACACCACATGTAAATCTCTATCATCCACCTTACACCTGTGGCACTGCCGGCTTCCGGCTTGCTGTGACAGAAAGAAAAAAGGGGAAATACGGCAAAGAACATATATAAGCAACAACCAATAATAACAGAGGGAAGGTGGGTGGGTGGGTGATGATCCTGGTGCAAAGAAGAGGAACTTCCTATATAGGCTATGGATAGGCTATATAGACTACCTAACCCTGTTGGGCCAGGCTATATAACTCCTGACATCCCAAGCCAGTCCCTGGGTCAAGATGCCCTACACCTTTGCCTGTGTCTCGGATCCAGGCATTCATAACTAGTGACAGACATTGTATGCTCGCTGCACGGGTGTTTGACCCGCCCCCTTTGCTGGCGAGAAGAAGTCTATAATTATTCCTCTGTGCCTGGTCTGGCCATAGGGAGAATTATTTTCAATAGAGATCGGGTAGAAACACTCGATCTCTTGTGTTAAACCAGGCATGGGCCAGACATGATGTCCGACCGATTTCACTTCCGGTTTGGGAACCAGGAACTATGCATTCCATATACCGAAAGTTACGTAGTGGCGTCATTTCCGGTATAGTTCTCATTCAAATTCTCTACCAACAGGTGGGGAATTGGAAGTTCTCTGTGAACAGGCGGATGTTGGACTTTTTTAAAAGTCCGATCCGCCTGTTCGCAGACTGACATGGGCAATGTTCGGCCATCACTATTCATAACAGATGACCCACTGAAGGATATAGATCAGGGATGGGCATACTTTTTCAGTCATGGGTCACAAAGGGTTCTTAAATTTGACAAAAGGGCAAGAAAAATATATCTGTAAGGGCCGCCTGCTTTCATGTCCTCCCAGTCTGGGTGGGAAATTTTAACTGATTACCTTGATAAATTGTACATACCATCAAAGAATTTGAGAAAAAATATAAACGTTTACTGATTAGATGGATGGAGTGGTGGATGGTTGGTGGATGGCCACCATGTCCCAACAAAGTTGTAACCTGGCAGAGTCATGTTTTGGGCCAGAATCATGGGAAGAGAACTGGCTGGTCCCTTTAGAGACCCTGAAGGGGAAAAATAAATATGTGGCCACTTTCTTCCATGGTACAAAAAAAGAACAATGTTGTCCTTAACAAAATCATCTTAACCTTCTTGGCGTTGCTGATGGCCCCATTGCGTCCAGCGCTTTCCTGTTAGTCTTGCACTGGACAAGATGGGACCGATGCTACAGTGGCTCCGATCTAATAAAAAGGTGGCTGCAGGAAAGTGGATCCCCCCCCCCCTTCCTCTGGAGTGATGACGTCACATCCGTGGCGCTGGTGGGAAATTTGCAAGTTAATTGCAAGAAAACAGTTTTCTATGGAGAAAATAGTTTTCAGTGTGATTCCCCAGATGTGCCCCTTTGAAGTTAACCAAAGGGAATTGTACTGAAAACAGTGATAACTGTATCCAATACAATTCAAAGTAAAAAAAAAACACAAAACACATTTCCAATTGAATTAATATGTTATTAGAAACAAAATATGAATACATACTGTTTTGAAATCTATCATACAAAATAAGTAATTTAAAGATTTAATCATTCAGATGATACCTTTAATTTTTTTTACATCATTTTTTTTTACATAACTGTGTGTTTCAAACATTATTATATTCAGGATTCTATTAGACCCTTGTACGGACATATTTTGGGAAGTTACAGGTCTACAACATTGAAAAAATCCATTTGAGTCTATGGTGCGCTTTTGGTACAGAAATCTGGACCTCAGCAGAGCGCTAGAGAGGTTAATACTTGACAATTCACCATCTCATGCTGCAAAGAACACCTCTGCATCGTTGGTTGCTATCAACATAAACAAAGAGAAACTCATGGTGTGGCCCCATTCTCACTTGACCTCAATCCTATTGAGAATCTTTTAAGCATCATCAAGCAAAAGGGAGGCAGTTTACAGCTAAGCAGTAGCTCTGGGAGTTTATTGTGACATATTGCAAACAAAGTTCAATTCATGCAAGAATTGTGAAGCTTCTATAATGAAGGAGTCCTATATTAATATGTAACTGACCCTTTTAAGGGGTTTTTGATTTAAAAAGCTTTTGATTTAAGTGAATATGATCTCCTTACACAGAAAATTTAACAAATTACCATTTTCAGCTCTTTACATCCTAACAAATGTTTTGAAACTCATTATCATTAGGAGGTTTGTTCAGAACATTCACGTTATATTCTAAAGGTTGATTTAGGAAAATCAGAGAACAATATAATTTGCTTTATATTTGCATTTAGGGCAGGGCGCACTCCTCTCCTGTTTTCTTTCTACCAGTGTCTCTTCCCACCCCTGTGTATTGCTCATCCCAGGATAAAGAGACATACTAGCTGCAGGCCTACAACCTGGCAGAACTTGGCTGGAATCTGGGCTCGGTGCCATTTCTACATCCCTCCTTTTGATATCATTCACAGATTATTGACAGGTGAAATGGAGTGAGTTAATCTACAGATGACCTATTTCTGACCTGAATTTGATCTGATTTTAAGCGACATCAACCTGCTGTAAAATTGCTAGATCTAATATTGATTGGGAATGGGGAATGTATTAGGAACAAAAGAATTTCACGTGATGAAAATGATCAAAGTCATCAAAACATGTATGTGTCAGGCTGTAATGTCATTGCTGCAACTCAAAATGGTACTTAGTAGTTTTTTTTGCCCCTGTGTTTGTATGCATGCTGACAACATCAGCACATGCTCCTAATGAGACAACTTATGGAGTTCTGGGGTATCTTTTATTATTATAATTTATATAACACCAACATATTACACAGTGCTGTACAATAAATTAGAGTGGAGATACAACACATGATAACACACAGGTACAAGTTATGACACAGGAGGAGTAGAGGACCCTGCCCGGTTGGGCTTACAATCTAATAGGTTGGCGAACAGAGTATACAATAGGTGGGGGATGGGACTGGTATGGTTATGATGTTAGGGTGAGAAGATGTGTATGAGAGGCTGAAGAGGGGGGTTTCAGTACCAAAGGTAGGAGCAAGTCTAATGGGGCGAGGAAGAGAGTTCCATAAAGTAGAAGCAGTCCTAGAGAAGTCTTGAAGCTGTGCATGTGATGATGTTATGAGAGGGGATGCCATTAGTAGGTCACTGGAGGAGCAGAGGGGGTGGTTAGGGATATATTTATGTACAAGATTGGAAATGTAAGTGGTATAGGACATGTGGAGTGATTTAAAAGCAAGGCACAGAACTTTTAATTATATTCTCTGGACAGTTAGAAGCCAGTGTAGAGATTTGCAGAGAGGAGCAGTTAGAGGAGTAAATGAGTCTAGCAGCACCATTAATGATGGACCGAAGAGGAAGACCAGAGAGGACAATGTCAACATCAACATAATTTGTGTTGTCACCCGTTGTCACCGCAGTTTATGTTTCCTTATCCATGCCGGGTTTTTGTGTCCACCTTCTGCAGGCATGGGGAGAGCTAGAGTGGATTTACAGGTGGCACTGCACCTGTTAACCTCCCTAGCGCACTGCACGTATCACGCCGGTACGGGCAATTGAGGCAGTATACACAGTACACTGCCTGTCGTTTCCTGTCTCCCACCGCTGCTCTTCACACAGCTGGTGTCATTATTGACACCAGCTGTGTGAGAGCGAAAGCCGACGCTCCTCCATGAACATGGAGGTCTATGGCGCCGCCCCCCCCGTCCCCTTCCGCGTCACCGTGACGTGATCGAGGCAGTGCCGAAACCCCGGAAATGCTGCAGCGAGGAAGACAATCGCTGCAGCTTTCCAGGGAGGCATCGGGTCACCCCAATGCTGGCTTCCCCTGCAGTTGAGACGACCCTAAGCAGCGAACGAACAGGGTTCGTCTCAACCGCTAGGGAGGTTAATGGGACTCTGGCATATCCTCCCCTATATGATGGTGCATGGCTGCCCTGCCTGTGATAGCGTCAGTTCCCTGAACTACCAGTTTGTGAGCTCAAGAATTAACATTGTGTGTGACCCCTGCTTGCCTTCAGACCACTATTTGGATTTACCCCTCGATACCGTGTTTTGTTGGACTGATCCTCTGTGTATGGCTCCTGCCTGCCTTTGGACTACTCTTCTGATTAACCGCTGGATACTGCGTTTGGTTGGACTTATCCTTGGTGTATGACCCCTGCCGGAAACCTGGACTTTTGCATCAACCCTTGTTCCTGTGCTCACTCCCTAGGGGGTCCTTGGAGGGTTTCACCGGTCTCCTCTCAGGTGGGATATCTTGTGCGTCAAGTTCTGGGGGTAGCAGTCAGGAAGGCATATCGTGCCTTCTGTTCTATAGGTGAAGACCGCAGCGGAAATCCTGTAGATCGTTGATCCCTCGGAGACCCTCACAGTAGTAATGGTAAAACTATTCATAACGAATAGGGTACCAATGGACCAAAAAAAGCTGTATCTCATTGTTGAATTAGTAATGCAGCACACCACAATGCATGGCATGAAGCTTTTGTTACCATTTACTGTACATGTGTTTGAGAAGGACAATGTGACAAATGTTTGTGATTCGCATGGATCAGAACCCGTCTGTTCTTCTCCAGTTTCCCATTTCATGCCTGGCCAGGCTGAGGAAATCATTCACATCACTGGGGTAACTCCAGTGACATCAGGACCGCTTCTCGCTCATGTGTGACCACCACATTAACTGTATAATGGCTTCATTAGTTTACCTTCTGTGCTCATGATCACATCAAGCCAGCAGCATATCAAAGAACACACACAAAGCAACGTGGCCGATTTAAAAGGGATTCCTAAAGCCTTTCTACGGAAAGATGAACTGAGCTGTTCCATTGACCTCCGCTTTACGCACCACTGTCTTCCGTAGCCTTAGGAGAGATTATCAGTGTGTACACATGTTCTTAAAAAGACAAGAACAAAAAACAACATCTTTAGATTTTATTAATATTTGGTTGTAATATGTTTCTCCCATGCCCCTACTCTTTATTCTGAAAATTGCTTCACGTGCTGAACCCCCCTTGAGGTAATTCCAAGCTTTGATATTTACTAGCAGAAGGTCAACATCTGTATAAATAGAAATGTGTACATTAAGCTTTCCCGTTTGTTTCCAAAAGGCACTTCTTGTCTGAGCTCAGATGATCAGACGTGTCTTCTGGAAATAGTCAGTTTTTTCTGCTGCAAATAAAAAAAAAAAAGAAAATAACTCTGACTTGATGCTTTGGGTGAACACAAATCTCACCATACACAACGATCAACTTCAGATTTTATATAAAAACCTACCCAACAGAGCCCGTCAGTCTGTATCTAATCATATTTGGTTGGATACAGATTGATTGGATCTGTTGGGTGGTTTTTGGATTGGATCTTTATCTTGATTTGGACCTTGGGTAATACACCTACCTGATCTACATATCAACCTACATTTTTAAATAGTAACCTACCCAAGAGAGCATGTCAATATGTATCTTATCAACCTATGGTTGAAAAAGAGCCTCATTGTTCCTGTTGAGCCCTCCAGCATCTGTAAGCAGGAAGTCTTCTCATCCCTAACCAGGAAGTGAGGTCATGCTGGAAAGCACATGGCCCTGATCAATTCTAATAAACCTCCTTTAATGTGAGTATCTTGTCTTGTCTTTTGTTTAGTTTTATTCTATTCCATATTATTTAACCATTTACAGTACCTTACTTTGTTGTACTAGATTGTGCGCCTTGTGTCCTTGTTTCTATTTGACTATTAGTCAATTACTATACAAAAAAAAAGATCGGACTAAGGGTGGGATTTTCTAAGGGTGTTGGAGATCTGGGGGATGAAAGTCAGAGTAAGGATATGCAAGGGTAAATTCTGACAAGAGAAATGCACTATTTGACAACTGGAATATGACTTTGAAAGATTGACATTTGGACTGCAGGTATTCTCAGGGGTTAGTTACTAACCCAGAAAATTTCAGGGTTGCACTACTGAGGTATAAGATCTGGGGGTTCAAACTGTGTTGTACTGTGAGAGTTACAGTTGACCGAAAGCCGGCTGGTGACCTGTGGATGGAGACAGTTAATCAGAGGATCAATTAAGAACATTGAGGTCCATCTGCAGCAGAATCTACCATGCTTGGAAGCTGAAGGACAGGACAGTGAGGGAGATGGTGCACCCCTGATAATGACCCCTTAAAAAATGTATGAGTGTGGTGTGCACAAAGCTACAACTTTATGATGAACCGGGATGAGATTTGCACGCCAAATATTCTTATACAAAATCAACATGACCTCACAAATGCTGAATGGGCACAAATTCCCGCAAACTGCACCATTCTGTAGAAAGTCTGTCAAGAAGAGTTGAGGCTGTTATTGCATCAAAGTGTGGCCCAGCTCCATAACCAGGACCCTACATGTGCTTTTCTCTTGATTTTATTTATGGTTAATGTTGTGGTACAGTACAGGTGTACAGGTACAGGTGACTTAGGGGGGATGGAGCGTTACTCTCCCTTCTACCGGCCTACCCTGCACATCATTTGCACAAGTGAGGTGAGAAAATATAAGGGAGGGGACATTACACTTACCTGATCGTGCCAGGAGTTATGTCCCGAAACGTCACTTCCGGTTCCAGAAACAGAAAGTTACACTTTGCGACGTCACTTTAGGGATAGAGTCTACCCATCCCCTTTCATTACAGCTGACCAATTTACCACCCCTGGCTGTATATACTAATGCCATAGATATCTCCTACCCATGTCCTTTTATAACAGCTGACCAGTTCAGTACCATTGAGAGCCCCTTGCTGTATATACCAATGCCAAAGATATCTCATACCCATATCCTTTTATAACAGCTGACCAGATTAGCACCTTGGACAGCCCCTGACTGTATATACCAATGCCATAGATACCTCATACCTGTGTCCTTTTATTACAACTGACCAGTTCAGCACCTTGGACAGCCCCTGGCTATATATACCAATGCCATAGATATCTCATACCCATGTACTTTTATTACAGCTGACCAGTTCAGCACCTTTGACAGACCCTGGCTATATATACCAATGTTATAGATATCTCATACCCATGTACCTTTATGACAGCTGACCAGTTCAGCACATTGGACAGTTCCTGAGTATAAATACCAATGCCATAGATATCTCATACCCATGTCCTTTTATTACAGCTGACCAGTTCAGCACCTTGGACAGACCCTGGCTATATATACCAATGCTATAAATATCTCATACCCATGTCTTTTTATTACAGCAACTTGGACAGACCCTGGCTGTATATACCAATGCCATAGATATATCATACCCATGTGCTTTTATTACACCTGACCAGTTCAGCGCCTTTGACAGACCATGGCTGTATATACAAATGCCATAGATATCCTATACCCATGTCTTTTTATGACAGATGACCAGTTCAGCACCCTGGACAGACCCTGGCTGTATATACCAATGCCATAGATATATCATACCCATGTCCTTTTACTACAATGACCAGTTCAGCACCCTGGACAGACTGGCTCCTGGTCTCTGGCTCTGTGTTGTACACATCCCGGGAATTGAATATACTGCTCTCACAGCCAAGCCATGCAGCTCTCTTCCCAGCTATTAACCCTGTCACTCACAGTCTGGTCTCATTCCAGCAATTCAGCTAATTGCCTTTTAATAGTGTATTGTGCAACTCTTTATTACCCTGTCATATCTCTCCCGTGAGATTCCAGAGAGAAGGAGGGAGGGTGTCAACAGGACATGGAAAGCAGGGGGAAGGGATCATGCTGTAATGTAATCATACTGGTAGCATTGTACACAAGCAGGAGGACAATACAAATACAAGGCTGCATTCACACCTCAGCCCAGTCTAATAGGGTCTCATTCTGTGCCCATGCCTCGCCCTTTGTCCCAAGGAAACATTAAATATACACAAAGGAACAGAACTCACTTTTCTACAATACAGAGGTATACATGTGACCTAGACTAACTACAGCATGATAGTGCAATATATCATAAAGTGTCAAATTTTGTTACTGAGTTTTGATAAAGAATGAATGAATAAAGGCCCCCACACAGGTACCGAGCAGGGACCGACAGATGACGTCATCACGCTGCATCCCGTCGCTCAGAGTATCGGCGGGCAACCTCTGTGTGCCGGCCGTTAGTTTGAATGGGGACGCTGGCCCCAATTCAAACTAATGGCATTGGCCAGAGTTTTACACACATGTCTGTTCTCTGGCCGACCAACCATGTGGGCACCCATGACTTTTCTGCCGTGCGAGAGCGCACACACATCGGTCAGCGGCAAAATCAGCCGCGGCTCCTTACGTGTATGGGGGCCTTTAAGCAGGGGACACACTGCTCGATATTGGAGCCCCGCGGTCTCCATGCAAAGCAATGGACACTGACTGTGGTTTACAGTCATGTCGGATATCTGTGTTTTCGAGCAGGATTGATTGGTCCCGCTCGAAAACAGGGATGGCCGCATATGATATGGGCTAGAGAGATGGCCGTGAGCGTGCATGGCGCTCAAAGCGGCCATCCATCTGGCCTAAGACCTTTATCAGTTAACTGTGTCCATTAAGTACAATTTACTTCTTTTTCATGATGAGAAGCAACAGGAAGTAAGGGTAGATCTCTACCAAATAAAGCTAGGCATACATGGTTTGATGAACGATCAAAGTTTACATCGATCAAACTTAAATCGTATACTGCACACATGGTTCAATCGAAGAAAATTGTTCAATAACGATCAAAACATCGATCGAAAAGTGATAGGACATCTTGGAAAATTTTCGTCAACGATCAAACGATCAAACTAAAATTGTAGCATTGTGTTTGTTGGTCGGGTCGATTGTATTCGATGAACACATTTATATATGACTCTTTCCTGTGTTTTGTGATCGAAACTAAAATCGGCGATTTTGGTCGTATTACCATCGAACCTTCCATGTGGTACGACTTTGGATTAGATTACGATCGGCGTTCAATGAAAAGATCAAGATCTAAAATCGAATTAAAGATCGACCATGCAAAAATCGAAAAAAAAAATCAAAAAATGTATGCCTAGCTTAGGAAAAAATATTTATTATCTTCTTTTTCTGTTTCAATGACATGATACCAGACAGAAGTCCTAGATCCAGCGCCTCTATCCATATCCAGGTTATTTCTAATCTCTGGGTAGAGTCAGCTGTCACTACAACCAAAACACTTCCCTTCAGCTCTTTTTTCTGGCGACAACTGTCAAAGTTTACATTTGCAATTGACAACTAACAATAAAGAAAATGCCCCTTTATCATAAGGCACGGCACCCACTAAATACATTAAATGAAAGACTCACCCTATCTGATTTTTAAACCATTGGTCTGCGTAAAATCCTAACCAAACTGGCTTTTTAAGTATCAGATAGATCACAAACAATCATGAAAGTTTAACAATTTTATTCATTATCGTGTTAAAAATGTATATTAAAAGACCATCAAGATATATTTGGACAATTTAACCCCAATGGTACATAGTATACACAATACAATATATTATAGATCTGTAACATGTCACTTGAATCCACAGTGACTAAATTGTAGTTGCTTATCCCAATGCATTTCACACAATCGCAAAACGCATTTGCTGCCCAATTGGATGAAAGCGTTGTCGCTGGCCATTACAATTAAAGGTGGCCATACATGGGTCGATACCTGTGCAATCTTGAGCGGAGAATCGTCAATCAATACCGTTCAATATTATGGCTGTTGAACAGGGTTTACCAACATGAGGTCACCCATGATTTTAACTGTGAATGTCACATTTGCCTATTTTGTTTATTTATATGTATGTTTCCAATTTTGATATAGATCACTGGACCCTGAGGTACCACCGATTGTGGAATACACTCCGGTGCCTTATTTCCCTCCTGATGATGCCCCGGCAGGGGCGAAACGCATCAGTGGATTTCTCTATCAACCTAGGCACTGTCGCATAGGCGCTGCAGCTTTTAGTCTTCCCTTCTAGTGGTACCAGGGTCTCGTGTGATCATTTTTATGGCTGTGTATATATATATATATATATATATGCATTAAGTGATGTAATGTACTATGTTTTATATGCAGGGTGATTGTACTTCTGAAACATACAATAAAATAACCGTTTAACCTTACCAATGTTGGCATACCTTTGGCCTATTTAAAGTCCCAGGGGCTTAGCCACCCCAGTATTGGGATCCGGTCCACCACCAGATCCTTTTGTTTGATTTCGATTTGTTATGGGATGAGGCCATATATACTGTGGTGCTAACCCATTTTCTATACTTTGTGAATACTTACCCATGATTTTTTAAGGGTATACCAACATGTTGGTTCCTTGTTCAATCAAGCTTTCTTTGAGCGGGATCGGTTCGAAGAAAGGATGGATGCAATCAATTTGAGAACAATCAACACAAACGCATATGGCAATAGATTGTGTGGGAATCGATTCAAAATCGACCCATGTATACAGATTACACTGATACAGTGATTATAGATCTGTAGATTATTAAATTGAGAATACTATGTACTATTGGGGTTAAGGCTGCCATATACACGCCGATGGTGTGCAGGCAGACTAGTCCCGATGTGCACCGAGATTCAAACGTGATGACGTCATCACGTTTGCACCCCGGTGCATTATGGGGCCCCTTTCAGTCGTCCAGCACCCTTTGTGACGCCGGTCTTCATTGAAGCTAATGCGCTCGGCTCCCATCGGCCAGAGATTATTGGACATGTCCGTTCTCTGGCTGGCCAAGCAGTGGGACGACAGGCATCTGTCGCCCCATGTGGGCACATGCCGATTAGCGGCCGATTTTTAACCTGACCTACGGCGCGAGCGCGCACGCCCGTCGGTCAGGTTAAAAATCGGCCGCTTATTGGCATGTGTATGGCTAGCATTAATGTTTCTGAATACGTCTTGTTATTGTTCTATTGAGATAATTAATACAATCTTTAATTTAAATGACATTTCTGACAAGATCTATCTGGTAGGTAAAAAGCCTGTTTGGTTAGGGAATTGCACACCAATAGTTTGCAAATGAGATAGGTGGTGTTTCTCATTTTACATCTACTTTTGTCAATGATCAAATGACTGTGGACAACAGAAGAAGAATCTCTCCAGCAGGTACACAAACTACAATAAAGCCTGGCACAACTTTTAACCCTTTTCTGCTCTTCTCCTGTAAAAATTAAGGTTTGATCTATACATGCACATATGTGTGATATACAAATCTGGTGGCTATTGTGTTAACTGTTTCTGGCATAGATAACTGGTTGTGTGCTTTGCCAATTTATAGCCAGGGTGCAAATCTGGCCTATTCATATCAGTGGCAGCTGACTGATCTCAAGTTACAAGCTGGACAATGACATTGACGTGTCACGTGAGATGCTTTATACAAATGATCCCCACCCTGATACAGATGAATGCACATTTATTTCTTCTATACCAGTGGTTCCCAAACTTTCCTTGCAGGGCCTCCATTTTTACCATTTAGGAACATTATAAAACCCCCTCTCCCCATTCAAACATGAGTTCAGAATAAGGGCCTGCGCCCCCCGGCTTCGCCCCCCAGTTTGGGAACCAATGATCTTTACATGAATTTTAGTACCGATGGCAAACCTATATGGATATCATTCAGTGTAACACCCACATTTCAGCTCCTGAATTTTATGACATCACCACAACAGAAAGCCAATAGCCCTGCATTGTAAGGATAGGATAACCATGATCCATCTACAGCATGGTACATCAAAGAGAACAGTCATGGTCACTGCAGCACCCTTATTATTCCTTATTTACACACGTTCTGTAGTGGTTATAAAGGTTTCTCACTCTTCCTTTTAGTTTTTTTAAATGTTTTTTTTATTGTGGAAAAAGCAACAGGATAAGCTGGAGCAGACAGGGGGTGTCTCACCCCAACATGCTCCACCCATAACTAACATTTCCATATATAATCTCTTTCATGTCCCCCTGTCTGTACAGAAAGGATCCAATGTAGAAAGCATTGGTCACATATAGGCCATCATCAGCCAATCAGATTAAAGTTAACTATACTTAGCATAATTTAAAATGTACTGGTCTTGTTATTCTTTGCATTGCCTTACTGAGTAAGTTCACTGGTGTTTATGAAAAATTTTACCCAGATACCCAGCTCCCATTTATTCTCCCGATAATGTCTCCCAGCAGCAGAAGATAAATAGCTGATTATGACACCAATAAATTATAGTGATCTGTAGAGCTGGGAACCAATATTGTGAGGCATGGAGATAAGAGTGATTGATATCAATGATGATATTTGGGATGTACAGCTATCCCCCTATATACAGAGCTGGGAGGAGGTGAGAGGCGGTGCTGCTCCATATAAGTAGCATCGGAGGCTGTGAGAAGCGTGCGATGGAGGCTGCACACCCGGCAGGAGGAGCACACACTGCCCGGGTACCAGTCAGTGCACACACTGATGGAGCTCACAGCTACTAGGTAAAGGCTCTCTGCTCACCCAGGGACAGATTCATCACTCTTGTCTGTCTGTCTTCATGGTATAGTCCGCTATTTGGGGTTCATGTGCTTGCTGGACATACATGGAGTCTATAGTATAGTCATCATATCTCTGTCTGAGAATAGTCATCATCGATGTGTCTCCATTTCTGTCCCCTCATGACGTCTGTCCATCCCGTGTCTGGTATTGTAGCGTTTTCTTTGTGTCCTTCTCTTCTTCTAGTTTCCCCTTTTCTCCTTTCTTCTCTTTTGTCCTCTATATCCTTTCTTCTACTTTCTTTCCCTTTACTCTCCTCTTCTCTCTTGCTCTTCTTGTGTCATCTCTCTCTCTCCTTTTTGCTCTCCACTGTTTCATTCTTTTCCTCTCTTCTCCATTCCTTTCCCCTCCAGTTATTTATGTTTTTCAATTCTCTGCTGCATTTCTATTTCTCTCCTGTGTGTTTCACTCTTTAATTTCTTCTTATTCATTATCATTTTTCTCATCCACTGCCTTCTTTTATACTCTCCTCTCCTTTACTCTCTTTTCTTTTTAACGCTCACCTGCTTTCGTCTCCCCTCCTCTACTTTATTCTTGTGTCCTCTCCTCCCTTTTCCCCTTCAACTATCACCTGCTTTCTTCTCATTTTCTCTTCTCTACTTTCTTCTTGTATCCTCTCCTCCCTTACTCTCCTCGACTCTCACCTGCTTTTTTACTCTACTTCTTCTCACTTCAACTCTCATCTGCTTTCTTCTTATTTCCTCTCCTCCCTTCTACTCTCTTCAACTCTCACCTGCTTTCTTCGTATTTCCTCTTTTTTTACTTTCTTCTTGTATCCTCTTCTCCCTTCTACTCTCCTGGACTCTCACCTGGTTTTTTCCTCTACTTTCTTCTCACTTCAACTCTTACCTGCTTTCTTCATTTTCTTTCCTCTACCTTCTTCTTGTATCTTCATTTTACTTGCTTCTCTTGAACTCCTATCTGTTTTCTTCTCATTTCCTCTCCTCTACTTTCATTTTGTATCCTCCCCTACCCTTTGCTCTCTTCTTTTTACCTCTCACCTGCTTTCTTCTCATTCCCTCTCCCCTCCATTCTTCTTGTATCCTTTCCTCCCTTTTACTCTCTTCGCTTTAACTCTAATCTGCTCTATTCTCACTTCCCCTCCTTTCTTAGTGTATCCTCTCTTCTCTTATTCTCTCTTCATAAACTCTACTCTGCTTTCTTTACTAGCTCTCTACTCTCCTTTACTTTCTTTCTTTCTCTGTCAAGCCCTCTCCCAGTCTCTCATCTCTCTTTTTTGCCTTGTCCTCTGCCTGTGATTTCAGCACGCCTGTATTACTCCCCAGTTGTAATGTATACTTGGCACCCCCCCCCCCCATCCTTCCTTTTCATGTCCTTCACGTGGATCTGAATACTGCCTTTATCATCCGGTTTTTAGCCAGGATCAGCTCACTTTAGTATATATATATATATATATATATATATATATATATATATATATATATATATATATATATATAAAATGTCCAATCAGCAGTTGTCATCCAATAGATCCATAGAATTTTCCCTGTCCTATGCTATCAGAGCATTGCCATTGATGACACATTTACATCACTAGCGCCCACTGAGACTCGATGGTGTGTGACAATCACTCCCTATGCATTGGTATATATATATATATATATAAAAATGTTGTTATTATTTATGTATATATATATAATATAAAATTATATCTCAGTGTGCCCATAATATTTCATACAGTTAAATAACAGCACACGTTATACGATAATAATAACATTATATTGGGAAACTTAATCCAACACATTATTTGTAAAACGTATCAATCATTCGTAAATTCATTATTTAATGTGTTTACAATAAAAAGATTTACTTTGTAGACATGTAAACACTCAAATTGTCTATCCTACACTATATCTCTCTCTATATATATACATACATACACAATTTGAGTATGTATGTATATATGTAAATTAAATGTCATTGACAGTGTATAAACTCTATATTTCTGTACATGATACACATATGCTATGCCCCTCGGGCTCTATACACAATAACATTGTTGCCCTCTCAGTTTAACACAACCTGCTCCTCTGTGTATTCCCTCCTCTAATAGATTCCCCATCCAGGTCACTTGTAGAAATGTCAGTGCTATTTACACAAGGCAGCTCTTATAACTAATCTTCAGTCTGTGATACTCTCCATCCATTCCATGTTCATTCTACTCTAATACATCAAATTATAATTAAACACATTTTTTTTTGCTAGGGAGAAAATAAAAATTCTAAAATCCCGATGATTTATTTTTCCATATTTACACTCCCGAACACAATCTGGAATCCCCTTCTCTGCAAAAGAATGTGATATTGATATTGTAATATCACAATGTGATATTGTAATATCACTATTGTAAGACCAATGCTGACCTATTTGTGCAGTGAGATGTAAGCATTCGATTTGTAAAAGGGGGATCCAGCTTGTCATTTCGTGTTAAACACACCATAAAAAGCACACAATCCTCCTTCCTCTGCCCCTCTGGCACACATGCCAGCCCTCCATCAGGAAAACATCATTGGCAAAACGTGTATACAGCAGTTTTTGCCGGATCCCCCCCCCCCATCTAAAGGGGTGCAGATACAGAGGGAAGAAACAATTGGGGCTCTCATATTCATAGATGGGGGGGGGGGGGTTGAATGTAAAAACCAAGAGAGATAAAAATAAAAAAATAAGAAATATATTTTTTCGAAATAACTAATGTTGCATCCTTGTACCTAAAATCTCACTATCTTGTAGTTTAGGGATAAGGCATTCGTTGTGTCTATATAAATAGTATAGAATATTAATATAATTAATAAGAGTAATATAATTAAAATAAATATAAACTGACTATGAAAATCCAAATATATACGATTATGTTAGATTAAAATATATAAGACTAAAACAAAACAGGGTTAAAAATAAATCAAATAATAAATGAAATCAAAGATTTAAACACAGATTTATATTTATATGCAGAAAAAGAATATCCAATTGGTGTATTAGAATAAAAAAGTTAACACACAATTTGGTTGTTTTGTTGTCTTTATTCAGCTTTTAGTACATCGCATTCCTTTTGAGAAAGGCGACCATAGGATTCCTCTATAGCCCCACTCAAAGTGACGTCACCGACCTAGGATAGGCAATGTGGGTTGGTGTCAGTCCTCTACACGATTACCATTGGCAGAGGATACCCAATAATTAAGTCTTTGAGTAAAATTACAAGTGATTTCTTAACAAATGGAAATAAATAGTTTAACCGCTGCTTTCCGGTTCCATTGAAACTTCTGCAGGTTACGTGGATCCATCACCCTTGAGCTGGCAAAAATTCTATACATTAGGGTAGTAGCATGTATATTAGGGGGGCTGGGGGTGGGATGGAGAGTAGGGTAATAGGTAGATTTTATGTGTTGGCACCAGATGACGATTTGGTTGGTAGGTAGAGGTATCTTTTATTTGAAGGAGTGTTCAGCAGAGTGAACTTGATAACCTTGGGTGAAGGGGAAGGGGCATTATGTGGGCATTTTGATGACGCAGTTTTTCAGTGGAAATAAAGTCATGTATATTAATGAAGTCTGAGGTGTGTAGGTAGGTTGGGTTTTTCTACTGCATGGGGTGATAGAATGGAGGTTGAACGTGTTGGAAGGATGGGTTTGGGCACTGCAATTGGTGACAAGAAGGGTGGGGGGTGAAGCTGTAGACCCTCCTCCAGATATGCAGCAGTCATGCAGACACCCTCAATCCCCACCACCTCCCCCCAAAGAGAAAAAAATCCCAATCTCCACTTGCTGGATGAATGTTCTAGCTGTAGATAGACTGTCGGTGCTCAGCACAAAGCTAACACTCTGTACTTACCCCTCCCTCCCTGTGTTACTCACCCTCAATAGGATTTGCGCTTGGAAAGGGCACTAAGAAGACCAACCGATTACAGATCCCCCTTTTGCCCTGTTACTGGATCAGTCGACTCAAAGCAAGAAGTTGGTGGTCATCATGGCGGTATGTAGGAGCTTCTAATTACCTTTGCAGAAGGTGACATGCTGAAGGAGGCTCGAGGGTGGAGAAGAGCCAGTCTAAACAAGTGGAGGTAACAGTCTTCATCTGCACATCCTACAGAAAGTCCACCTGATTCTTTTGGGGAGAGAGGATCTTGACGAGCCAACATGGCCACCTTGATCAGGAGCAAACTGTCCAATGTGGCCACATCGGTATCCCACAAGTCCCAGGCCAAGGTGAGCGGAATGTTTGCCAGGATGGGTTTCCAGGCTGCCACCAATGAAGAAGCTGTTGGCTTTGCCCACTGCGATGACCTAGACATGGAGCATAGACAAGGTCTTCAGATGGACATTCTGAAGACCGAGGTCTCTACAGGAGATCTCACCGCAGAGGGGGATATCCACTACCAAAGAGATGGCAATGGACCCCCTTCATCAACCTCTAAAGATGATGGCATGTGCTCAGAATTGTCTACAGCTGATAAGCCTAAAATTACCGCCTGGGAGGCCGGATGGAACGTGACCAACGCCATCCAGGTAAGACCTTCATCCCTTCTGTTACATGTAGTTCTCCAATTCCCAGAAACTCATTGTTCTTGTGTTGGTCACTCATCACAATCGCCATTGTACCTCCCATAGAGATGTCTCTTAAGGACGTTTGTCAAGGTCAACATTTGACTCCCTTGGGAATCCTTTATCTTGCCAAAACCCTACGTGGTTATTCCTTAATAAATAATTGACCCCGAAGTTATATTTGACAATGTGTAGTGAATATTTCCATCCCCTTAGAGAATATTAATCCTACCAGGGAGCTGATATTTCTCATTTGTCAAATTATATTGTTATATGCATGTGATGAACATTGTGTTTGTATATGAATGTGTCTATGTATAATATAAAATATCCTCAGCAAAATCATTGTCTCAACCCCCCCCCCCCCCCCATACAGTATAATTTTCAATTTTATATATATATAAATGTATATATATATGTAATTTAATTTTCTCTATAAATATATTTGTTTTAAGTCAAATCATTTAATTCAATCTTTGTGACTTAAATGAAACAATGAAATAATCGCTCCTACAATGTAATATGTGAAATGCCGTTAATTACAAAGATCCTGCAAATAATAAGCAACTGAAAATCTAACGAATATTTGGCGATTTGTAACGAATTTTCCGTTGCGTTTATTCCATGTAAATTTCTTTTTTTATGGTGTTTCGTTTGTATAAGAGACAACCTGCAGGCGATCTGTATAGGAACTCTGTGATGTCCTTGGGAAGGATTTAGTAGCTGCGTATTCAGTTGTAGATTGAGCAGTTCGATCTGGATCGACTAATACTCAGGAAAAATAATTTTATATCATCACATTTTGTGTTAACGAATTACTGATATAAAATCATCTTACATGCTAACTGTTCTATCAGTTTATAATTCTTTTTTATTTTTTAGTTAACCCTCCCTTGTATTAAAAGATGATATTTTAACCCTTTCTTGCCAATAAACAGGTATTGGCAGTTCTAACCTTCATTTTAATTAACGGGCAAAGAACAGGATTGTCCTAGTACAATTTTTATGTAATAGTTTATTTTACAAGACGCAATAACCTAGATAGATAGAGAAATAAAACGTTTTTACAGACAGGTCAATTATTAAAAGCAAGTTATTCTGACCACTGATTAGGTACAAAGTTACTATGAAGTGTATTTCAAGTTCAATGTGTAAGGAAAAAATAGATTTAGTGATATGTTTATTTTTTTTATAAAGGGAAAAGATGGGCACAGTGTAAAGATGGCAGCCCGATCCTGCGTGCCTGTACAAACTGATTGTCTGTGCGTTTTTTTTCCTGTGTGGTAGAGCGCCACCGAGTGGTAGGTCAAGAAACTGCAGATTGCAATACACGAGGCCCTGCAGCATTAGAACGGGATCAAAAGTCATTTGTCCTGAAGGAAGGAAGGTATCAACAAAGAGTAAACCTAAATGTATATTATTAATTTAGAGAATGTGTAGAAGTGGCCTCAGATTGCAGAAGAAATCGTTCTTGCGATTATAAGTAGAGAATGGATTTTTAAATATACAATATATACACAGTGCATCTTTGTACGTTGCATTCTGATAATGAAATCAGGTCCCATTTTTTTTTCTGCAGCGAGGCATCTTCACAGCTCATTAAAAGTGAATGGACTAGCTAATGCCCCATTGCATTAAAATGCATATGTTATAGTGCATGGTGTTGTTGTATACATTGACTGTTATTGAAAAAGCTTAAGGTCCCCATACACCTCTAGATTTCTCTGTCAGATTTCCTTTAGATCTCCTTTTGTTTTACCAGAACCATGTAATATGAGGGACTTTCTAAACCATCAAGTTTACCTGTGTTCAATCAACATAGTTGTTGGTAGATCTAAAGCATATCTGACAGATAGGTCTCAATGTGTATGGCCAGCTTTAATGTTCATTCTGTCTAAAGCTGGCCATACACCTTTAGATCTCTCTGTCAGATATCCTTTATATACCAACAACTATGTAGTGCCGGGTCCTCTGCGATTGAACACAGGTAGACTTGATGGTTTAGAAAGTCCCTCACATTACATGGTTTTGGTAAAACAAAAGGAGATCTAAAGGAAATCTGACAGAGAAATCTAAAGGTGTATGGGGGCCCTTAAGGTGGGTTTACATGTGTAGATTTTTTTTCAATCAACTGCCAATTACATTTTTTGTTCAATGTCGTTGTGGAACATTGTTCGTTCATTTATCGAATGTAACATTAGATTTTTTGTTTGTCCATCCCGATATTGAATAAAAATACATTTGAAATTACGACAGATAAAAATTTACCAACATGTTTGATGACCTTTCGAAGATTTTTTGGCCATTCTAGATTTTTGTTCAATCAACCAAAATATCGTTTGTTCTTCGTTGATTGGAGGAAAAAATCTACACGTGTAAACCCACCTTTAAGGTAGATGAGGGATCAACTGCAGCGTGATGACATCACACTTTGTGTGCTGGACATTACTTTGGATGGGGACTGCCATTCCCATTCAATGTAATAGGATCGTCCGGGAATTTACCAACATGTGGGGGTTCGGCCGATTGACCACCAGGGGATTGGCGGGAACACCCACAGCAGTTGATCGGCCGCAAAATCCGGCAGGAATCTGCCCTTGTATGGCTACCTTTAGTGGATATGATAACATGAAAAAATTCATTATTGCATTGTTACATTGACTAGTACAGTTGATTTTATTGAATAAATGACTATGCTAGTGGTCCTAAAACTATTTAAATGGGGGGCCAGTTTATAGTTCTGCTGGGGAAAGGGGGGGGGGGGTGAACTATAGTTTGAAAAAAATGAAGAAATTCCCATGTAGTGTGAAAGCATTTAGAAGAACAATGGGAACACCTATTTATGATATTCTAAACAGGTTAACATGTAGTATGCAAATGATAAAGTTAAGCTGTTTATGCAGCTTCTTAATGTTTGAAAACGTTAAACCTTATTTTAATTGGAAAAGAAAAATCCCTGGAATACCATCTTTTGCCCTGGATATCCTCTTACCAGCTCTGGTATAGCTCCAGCTTCTGACTGCTTGAATAAAATTGGGGTAACTACCTTGGGAGCCAAACTAAAAGCCACATATGCAGTGGCAGTTTTAGGCATGGCCAACTGGGCGGTTGCCCAGGGTGGCATCTTGTGGGGGGCGGCATGTGGGCATCAGAAATGTTCTTTCGATGCCCAGATGTCTTCTCCCCTATCCGTGCGATCGCCTGACTCACCCCCCCCCCCTCTCTCCCTGGGAGTGGAAATGTTTGCCGGGGGGAGGCGAGGATGTGGATAGGGGGTGATATAGACCTCACGAGCAACTCCATAACCACCCCGCCCCCGCGAGTGAGGGGAGATGAGACTCAGAGATCCAGAGTCTCACAAGTTTCACCTCACTACCATGGGGAAGGGGGGGGGCGTGATGTGAGACTCTTTTGCTGTTATGGACTGGAGGGGGGCTGTCAGAGGGGGGGCCCAGGGCGCCGATCTTCCTAGGACCGCCCCTGCACATATGGCCCCCAGGCTGTATGTGATTATCCGTGGATGTTCTCATTTTGGTCAGGTGAATTCCTATTCAAACATATGATAATAAATTGGTCTATAGACAATACATTTTCCTGAGCATGTACTCATCATTCTGTACAAGTGCTGAAAAGTGATTATTTTCTACAGCAGCTGTGCATTACAATTACAGTACTATGCTGGATATGTACTGTATGTATTACTGCATTATCATGTGATGTCACTTCCTCAGTAGGCCATACGTGGAGGGTCAATGGAAAAAGCCGGGAGAATATGAATGATAATAAACATAATAATAGTTACTATTAAAAATATAAATTTACACATTCATGTAACACAGTTGTTACAGAGCTTCATGTAGAAGACTGGATAATCTATAACAGTCCCTTTCACTGAAGGAACTTAGAATCTGATGTCTCCACCTCATTTAAACAACACACAAGTTGGTTAGAAGCCAATTTAATTATCAGTATGCTTTGGACTGGAAAGTAGAATACCCTAAGGAAACCCTTGAAAATAAATGGAGAGCATACAATGTCCATTAAGGCAGATATATAAAGTAACCGCCATGCACCCCCCCCCACCCACCCACTCACAAGTCTAAAATTATAAATATGTCAGTTAATGATTATTTGTAATGTATACTTTATTTTAGTTATATTCAAAGTTATCAGCCCCTCCTAACTGGAGAACAGAGAATGAGGAAGTGACATTGTAATATAAAACAGCTGATTTGCATCCTATTTTCATTCCCAAGTACCTTAAGCCCCCCATACACCACATACAACTACCATGCAACTTCTGTACAACCAATTTTTCTTCTACCAAAACCATGTAATAGGAGGACCTTTCTACACCTTCCAATCACTATGTATTCTGTCAGGGAGGTCACTATACTACATAGTTGTTGGTAGGTCTCATGAAAGTTGTATGGAGGAATCTGCAGGTGTATGGGGGGCTTTAGTAGTAAAGCTGGTCATACACCTTTAGATCTCTCTGTCAGATATCCTTTAGATCTACCAACAACTATGTAGTATAGGGTCCTCTGCAATTGAACACCTGATAGTTTAGAAAGTCCCGCTAAGCATGTCAAAAAGAATTGGCGACCCCTGTGGTTGTAATGAATGTTGCATAATGAGTTTCTGTTATTGCTTTACAACCAACTATCCAGCATTCAAGTTATGTGTAAAGCTGGCCATACACCTTCAGATTTCTCTGTCAGATTTCCTTCAGATCAGATCTACCAACAACCATGTAGTATAGTGTCCTCCCTGATAGAATACATAGTGATTGGAAGGTGTAGAAAGGTCCTACTATTACATGGTTTTGGTAAAACAAAATCTGATCTGTAGGAAATCTGACAGAGAAATCTGAAGGTGTATGGCCAGCTTAAGTAACACAGGGTCGGGCAGTTCAACTGAACCCTAACATTTGCAGGAGAACAGGATAATACAAATATAAATAAGAAATTTCAAGCTTAGTGTTAATAGCACAGTGTGAAAGGTTAAAAGAACAATGTCAAGACTCCATTAAGTCAGTGGCCCTTAAAGAAATTATAGGGGGGCAGGTTAGGGTTTTGGGAAAAAAACATGAACAAATGTGCACTGCACATATTTGTAATGCATGAAAAAGTTAATTAACAATGGGAAGAGTTTTTGACTTTGAACCCCCAGATCTCCGACACCCTTAGAAGTCTGTTATTTTTTGGGGGATGGTCATTCACCACTGAGAATACTTACCCTCCAAATGTAACATCCGTAACTGCAAGCTTTCATAGTTATATTAATGTCTTTGCAGTTATTCAATGGACATAAACTGTATACACAATAAAAACTGGCAAAATAAATTATGATTTTCTAAAAAGGCTATCTGGTAGGGTAAACATGACAAAGTCACGCTGTTTATACACCTACCTAATGTGTTCAAGTTTTAAACTTTTTTACAAATGGAAATAATCACCCTGCCATACTGTCTTTTGCCACAAGATGCCCTCAGTGCACAATCACTAGATATCGCAGCTCTTTTTCCATAAGCTTGAAAATATCGAAGTCACTGCTTTGAGGATCAGACTAAAAGCTTTCGGGGGCCATACTTTAAGGACTCTTGCATTAGGTTGTTAAACCTCATATGGCGTTTAAGAGATTGGGATATATAAACTTAAAAATAATTCATAAACCTAACCATAATGTCTTTGAGAGCGATTATCAAAAAATGAGAAAGAAAACTCGTTTTCCGGTTTCAGATGTTTCTTAAGCCCCCCATACACCTTTAGATTCCTCCATACAATTTCCATCAGATCTACCAACAACTATGTAGTATAGTGGCCTCCCTGATAGAATACATAGTGATTGGAAGGTGTAGAAAGGTCCTCCTATTACATGGTTTTGGTAGAAGAAAATTTTATTGTACAGAAATTGCATGGTAATTGTATGTGGTGTATGGGGGGCTTTAGAAAGCCAGCAGGTGAAATCTCTTTGATTACAAAGTAAGTCAAGTATTATACAATGTAGTTCAAGTATTATTAAGTGAGGTAGAACCTTGTGTTGTTCTTGGAGCACTCACAATGTAAGATTAAGTGATCTGATGTAAAGCCCCCCATACACCTTTAGATCGCTCCATACAATTTCCATTAGATCTACCAACAACTATGTAGTATAGTGGCCTCCCTGATAGAATACATAGTGATCGGAAGGGTTAGAAAGGTCCTCATATTACATGGATTTGGTAGAACAAAAGTTGATTGTACAGAAATTGTATGGTAAGATTGTAAGGTGTATGGGGGGCTTATGAGTTATGGTAAGGGTTTAGTTAATAAATGTTTCATGTACATGGTCCAGAAGAGTAAGATATAACTTGGCCAGGTAGAAACCTTTCAAAAAAGATTGTGGATGGACCAAATTGGCCGTGTTCTAACTCAATGTGTTGAATGTATGTTATATAGACACAAGTAAAGCCCCCATACACCTTCAGATTCCTCCATACAACTTTCATGAGACCTACCAACAACTATGTAGTATAGTGACCTCCCTGATAGAATACATAGTGATTGGAAGGTGTAGAAAGGTCCTCCTATTACATGGTTTTGGTAGAAGAAAAGTTGGTTGTACAGAAGTTGCATGGTAATTGTATGTGGTGTATGGGGGGGCTAAATGGTACATATTAACCATGGAATCCATAGTCACTCAACTGAAACTGTTCAACTTCTCGAGTCTGGATTTGGCAAATGACAGAAGAGCATTACTTGCCTGATTGTATTGTGCCTACTGTAAAGCCCTCCATACACCACATACAATTACCATGCAACTTCTGTACAACCAACTTTTCTTCTACCAAAACCATGTAATAGGAGGAATCTGAAGGTGTATGGGGGGCTTAATGTTTGGTGAAGGAGGGATAATTATATTAGATTTTTGTTGATTGACCAGTTTAGGGAACATCTAAAGCCAGCCATAGACTTTTTAGAGGTCAATTTTAACAGGATCGATGGCTGTTCACGTTCATGTCGATCCTATGGGATCCTCTGGGATCCTGCGGAAATTGAGGCTGCTCAAATGGAGCCATCAATCTCAAACGCTAAAAGAAAACGATAGAACAGGGAATGGACATTTTAATGCTTCAGACATTTCAAACATTTATTTGCTTCCAAGTTTCTAAGAACTGTTATGGAAAAGTTTTTTTTTCAAAATGACTATGCCATAGTGCTTAATGATTAGAATGAGTTTGGTGTGAAGCCCTGGCCTCAACCCCATTTAATACATTTGAGATTGGATGAATTCAATGGATTCAGAATTGACATCAATGCCTGAACCCCACAATGAATAGACAAGACAGCCCCCAAACCTAATCAATGAAAAGTGTTACGATTATGACTGCAATGGAGGGCGAAGAGAGGTGCAACATAATACTGATGTGTATGGATATAGAATGGGCCATACTTGATAAGGCATCATCTACTAAGGGAAAAGTTACAGGAAGTGATGTCGTAGAGTGTCACTTCCGGTATGTGTAATGTGGAAGCAGAGACAGAATATAGTGTGTAACGTCCCCTTCTTCCTATTTGCTAGCTGGCTAACATAGGAGGGAGGGGACGTAACCCTTCCTCCTAACTTCCCACCCCGCACACCAACTGCAAAAGTAGGGTTGAAACTTGGGTGGAAGAGTAATGCCCCCTCTCTCATAAAACCCCCGATTTGGATTTGGCCAGGAAAGTCAAAAGGGGAATGTTAACAGGTATGGAATAGTTATTCAAACCACTAGCAAATTTAGACTTGAAGCTACTTTTTGTATTCAACCAGCAAGTTATTTCGACAGGAAATTACATAGGTCCCAAAAGATAATAAGACGATGTGCAAGAGGCATTTTTGTGGAAAAAAAAACATTTCTCAGTTTTATTTACATTTGAGCAAAAAGTGTCATGTCCAAAATGATTCATACCCCTCACAAACTGTCACAGTCTCATGGAAAATCCAAAGTTATATACCATTCCAAATAGTCCAAGCTGTTCTAAAGCATCCTAGTTACCCTGAATAATTAGAAAAACGGCTGTTTTTATCAACTCAACAGGTGAAAAGCAGCAGCTCTCTGCAGGTTTGTTAACAGTCATGGCTAAGACAAAGGAGCTAAGTGAAGACCTGTGGCTGTGCATTGTGGCTGCTCACAAGTCAGGAAAGGGCTACAAGGCCATATCTAAATGTTTTCAAGTTCCAGTGGCAACAGTGCAAAGTATTCAAAAATACAACATGTTCGGAAGTCAAAAGTGACACCTGTGCTGGCCAGGAGGATAGTGAGGATAGTGAGAGAGGTGAAAAAGAATCCAAGGATCACCACCAAGGCCATCCTGGTCAATCTGGGCTCTGCTGGTGGCAATGTCTCAAGGCAGACAATCTAACGGACACAGCTGGGTTCCACGGATGCAGACCAAGGAGGATGCCACATGTCAATATAAGGCACATGAAAGCTTGCTTGGCCTTTGCAAATGATTATGTGGACAAAGAAGAAGACTCATTGTTTTCTGTGTTATGGTCAGATGAAACAAAAATTTAATTGTTTAGTCACAATGATGTTTTCTTCATTTGGCGTAAAAGAGGAGAAGCCTTCAACCCAAAGAACACCATCCCCACAATCAAACATGGTGGTGGGAACCCTAATGCTTTGGGGGTGTTTTTCAGCCAATGGACCAGGGAACCTAATCACAGTAAACGGCACCATGAAAAAAGAGCGATACATGAGGATTCTCAACAACAATATCAGGCAGTCTGCAGAGAATCTTGGCCTTGGGCACCAGTGGACATTTCAGCATGACAATGACCCAAAACACACGGCAAAAGTGGTGACGAAATGGTGAGCAGACAACAACATTAACAATTTGGAGTGGCCCAGCCATTCCTGACTTGAATCCAATTGAGAAGCTGTGGAGGGAGCTAAAGATCAGGGTGATGGCAAGAAGACCCTCCAACCTGAAAGATTTGGAGCTCATTGCTAAAGATGGATGGGCAAAAATACCTGTGGAGACATGCAAAAAGCTGATCTGCAATTATAGGAAGCATGTGATTGCTGTAATAGCCAATAAAGGCTTTTCTATTGATTATTGAGAAGGGTATGAATAATTTTGTACATGACACTTTTTTTGGGAAATGTAAATAAAAGCTGAGAAAATTTTTTTCCTCCCTGTTGGTGGGAGACACCTATGTCATCTCCCTTCAAACAATAACTTGCTGGTTGAATAAAAGTAACTTTTACCTTCTGGGCGTTGCACATGTGGCGCGTTTTTTTTATAACTGTGCCACGGGCAATCGCGGCGGAGCACAACATGCTCCGCCATGATTGCCTGCCCAGCCGGAGGTTCAGAGTGTAAATCTGGCGTCACTGGAGACGCCGGAGTTATAATGAAAAAAGGCGACACCCCTCCATTAACATGGAGGTCTATGGCGCCGCCTACCCCTGCCCCCTTCGCGTCACCGGTGACGCAATCAGGGGCAGACCCGGACGCATCGGCATACATGCCGATGCTCCTGACCGCCAGGGGAATCCGGTGGACAGCGGAGTAGCTCTCTAGTTAACTCGGGCTGAGTTTCATGATGCATGAAACTCAGCCCGAGTTAACTCGGGCCAAACACCCAGGAGGTTAAGTCAAAATTTGTATGTTCCTAAAGGTGTAATGGCCTGGTCACCAATACATTTGTCTATATAGTGCATTTCAGAAAATTGGGGTAGTATAGTCAAAGGAGGGAGAGTTTGAATTATTCAAAGAAAAGGTTTCACAATCAAAATGAGATTTAATAAATATAATGAAGCTGTGCTTACACTAACTACCCAACAATAACTCAGGACAATCTAAGAAAATAGGATCTTGTCTGACATATTATTCAACGTTTGGAGGCAGTATCATATTTACTATCATTTACCTTGAAAACTGAACATTCACTTAGCAGATTGACTGGTCTCTAGGAAATCCTCAGCAAAGTCTTCATGAAAGTTTCAAAGTTATATAGTTCTCTTCCTCTCTACAAACCTCAGTGCCATGGGTGTATACAACAAACTTTGTCTTCATCTCCTTGTAAGGGTGCCACTTGATAACATTAGGAACCTTATAAATAGTCTTTATCTCTTTGTTAGGAGTACAGTACTTTTTTTGGATTTTTTTTTCTGAAACTCTTATTTGCATATTTATTTTATTGAGTCAGATAGTAAGAAAGATATATACAAGAAGCTAGGAATTTAAAAACAAAGTTGGAAAATCCCCTTGTTTTCCTCATAACAAGCTCATGTCTGGCTCATGCAACATATTGAATTAAATTTTTACCTAACTCACTGGCACGATGGAGCTTCCAACGCCCCAAAATTATTCATACCCATTGTTCCCTGGACCCTCAGCAGTTATCATTTCTAAAATTGGCATACCCAATACTAACATCCTGTAGTATTTTTAAAACAAAGTTGGGAAATACCCCCGTTTTCATCATGACAGGCTCGTGTCTTGCTCATGGAACATATTGAGATTCAATTTTTACTAACTCACTGGCACAATGGAGCTTCCAATGCCCAAAAAAATGCAAACCCATTGTTCCCTGGACCACCAGTTAACATTTTTAAAATTGGCATGAAAACCATCTGTTGCCAGTGTTCCTATATCTATCATCTTGTAGTACCAAGAATGGCCACTTGATGGTGTTCATGGTGTATCTCCAATTCAACAATGGATAAAAATCTATTTAGAAGTCCAAAAAACATAAAAAATACCCAATAAAGGCGAGTTGGGAAATGTATTCTTATTACCTTTGAAAGGCTACAATTGAAGCTGAAAAACATCATGGAACAGACTCGAGACACAAAGATTATGAGACTGACACCCAAAATATTTTTTTCACTTTGGAAATAATTAAAGAAGGAAGGGATAAATTTGTGACAGCAACAAGGTTAGCTTTTTTTTGAGTTTTATACTGGAATACACATTCCCCAATTCATTGGTATGGCTCACCTCACCTTACCTACTCATATAGAGCTTATGGGACCAGTGAAGTGAATGTAACCTGTTACAAACGAGGATACAAATCTAAATGTTGTATTAGATTAGTAGAGGGTGACCACCCAAAACAAGAAATCAATATGAATGTGCTGCACCCCAGGAGGAGTACAGAAATCGAATATAGAAATTGAGATGGAAGATGGAAACAGAAAACATTGTTTTTTTAGGCACCTAAACACGTAAGGTATTTCATTTAATATAAAAAAATTTTTTTTTATTTCATACATAAAAAATAAATAAATAAAGAAAGAAAAAACATTATGTATCCCCAGGGGTATATATATCAAAGTTCAAAAATACACTTTGGAATATCAGCGCAAACATGATTGTGTTCTGGTTCCAAAGCGATTCACAGGGAAGTAGAGGGGTCCAGTGCTGCTGACAGGCTAACTATTGTATTATCCAAACATAAAGCAGTTTGGTGTCACCCATGGTGTCACTCCATAGTGGCATATATGGCGTGCTGGGATTATGGGGGTCAAATTGTATAATTATAGTCAAGATATATATACACAGGGGCAGGAGGCTACTTTCTTTACTCAGTGCTGGGCAATCTCCTTCAATGAGCACATAGAATGCAGTGTAATGGGATGTCAATGATGCATGAATATGTGTAAGCAGTATCCAGGGGAGGTGCTGCAGGAACAAGCAGAAACGACATGACTAAACATGAGAGAGGTGTTCTGGAAGACATCCAGGTAACTTGAGGCAGGAAAGTTACAACTATCCCATGAGTTGAGAAACACTGCTCCCCTGCGCCAGACCTCCACCAGTATACACTATGCACATCTGAAGGGAAGCAAGGGATGCGTGGTTAGTAATTTGTGTGAGACAATAAGTGGCAGGTCCTGATACAGCAGGGGTGTCAGACATGCCACATCCCATATAACTCCAGTAACGCATAGTCACCTGCCCCCAGCCTCCAGGCTTTTCTACTTCCTTAAATATATTTTTTGGGGTTTAAAAGACAATGACTGCTATGGTATATGCGAACAACTACAGGAAATAAGCCAAAATGTTTTGTTTTCATTCTTGGCATATCAGGGAGTAAATGAGTGTGAGGTTAAATTAATAAAATTGATTTGCCACCAGTAAATATAGATAGATGGGAAATCTCTTGGGCACATTTGTTTCCATTAGGAATGATTTTCTTCTTTTTTAAGGATAAAGAACATGAAATAAATCTCTCTAGAGAAGGGAAAATCCTTTTTTTATAAATTGTATTAGTAATGAAGATTTGTAACCAGTAAATAGCAGAGCAAATTACAAAACCTCTCCCATATACAACAATAATGAAAGGGCTTTACAATTTAGGAAAGACAGTAGCTCATCTTTGGTGAAAATATCATGTGATCGACATAAAATTGCCTTAATAACTCTTTAAAATACTGATGTGTGTGCTATGCAAAATATGCATGCGCATAAGACCCAGGGACCCAGGGAAGCTCTGCTCCACAAGCCCCCCATGCATAGGTCAATTCCTGATTCCCCAAACCACCCAATCTTGAATGATCACTGACGTTCAGGGATTCCCCAACTTCCTGTCTTCTCTCTGTGTGCAGGGGGGTTGCAATGTGTCCTTTCTTCCCTCTGTTGTCGGGGGGG